>JAVDPK010000144.1:1028254-1053861 GCA_034780415.1 Cichlasoma orientale | reverse complement strand
ACACACACACACACACACACACACACACACACACACACACACACACACACACACACACACACACACACACAGAGTGTAGACAGAAAAAAGCAAATTCAATAATCCTAAATTAAGTCAAATCTTCTTGGTCTCTGCTTCAGTTTAGAAACCAAACACAAACCATCTCCACATATTTAAAGAGCTTTAGGCAGAGCATTGTTTACTAACTGGTTGTGAGTCAGGGCACTGGGGTGTGATGCTGATACAGAGGTGAGGCCTGCAGGCCCTTAAAGGGTTAACATACAGCTGGAAGTGTTGGGCTGAGTGGAAAAGCGCAACTATTTGGAAAGCGCTGTACAAATGAATGGAATCCTCAGTGACCTACTTCTCGAGCTGCTCAGAGGCAGCCTTGTTTCGGGACCCAGCAAGTGATGCGGCTTTATACACGACTTGAGATGCAGTCCCAGTTGGTGGGATCACTGAGACACACGCAGAGTTGCATCACTTGGGATTTATGATTTAGCTTTTCATGCTATGTTGTTGGATTATTGTGAATTCAACAACCCCTGGTTTTGGTTACTTTATAGAGTGTATGAGTTTCTTAGCCTCAGCCTGCCTTCTTGAATAGGCCAGCACAGATGTGTAAATACAGACCTGCATTCCCTGAATGTTCAAATCAGACCTAACCAAAAGTCAACAAGTGAGATGCCGTCTCAAATCATTCCAACTTCACCTCACAACTTCGGTTGCCTTTTGGTGCAGAAATCATAGTGTAATTTCAAATCCTGGTTTTCCTGTTTGTTTTTTTTCTTTCTTTCTTTCTTTAATGGGACTAATAAGCAGCCAGCTGCATTTTTGTTGTGATTATGAAAGAATGTAGCTTCCTGTTTTTCCTCCCCTCCTAAAGAGAACAAAACTTCTTTTGAGACATCCTCAAGAGGGACAATATTGGATTAAGTTGAGAGGACTTGAATAGTGTGCAGAGCGCTATCTGAAGGATGACACATGCACACACGCAGGGTGTAGAGGTCATGTAAGAGGTGGGGTTAGGACAGGACAGTGGGGCTGATGTTCTGAATGACTAGCTTCATTTTCATGTGGTGTATTGCTGACCTGGCCTGCACGGCTGTTTGAGCTGGAAGGAGGCCGGCAGGGAAATGTACAAGCAGCAGCTGTGTTGGAGAAGTGGACAGAAGTAGAACTGTGGGTTTGGGATGAGTTGCAGCAGCCAGCAGTTAGTGACACTGTATTTATATGCAGTTCCTTTGGTTTGAAGTCCATCTTTGTTTTTTGTTTTGTTTTTTTTTAGTGTTATTTGATGTGGTTGTTTTCCTACTGCGTAAAATTAACATGATTTGAAGTGTGTGCAGAACAGCACAGATTATAGGAAGTACACTTACATTGTACAAGGAGTAGCTATTTGAGTGTAATAAAAAATTAACTGAATTATTAATAATTTGCAAGAGTAACATGAGCAATTTAATACCTGCTGTATGGCTGACTTTGCTTTCCTAAAACAAAACAACCCACCAGTGACTTTCAAGCTCTTCATAAACTGTGTTAAAGCTGAAATTTTTCTTTAAAGGGCACATATCATGCTTTTAAATCCTTCCTTTTCATATGTAAATCATTCACTTGTGGTCTCTATAAAGTAGAGCTGCAATGCTTTGGTCTAAATTCCTCATTATTGTAGCTCCACACTCGTTTACACCTGTTCTGAGGCTCGTCTTAGAGCAGCTGGTTTTGGTGCGGTCTCCTTAAATGTGAATGAGACATTTCACGCCCCGCCCCCCTCCAGGTCACAGAGCGTTCCACTTCACCCCGTTTGGCCATTTTTGTAGTTTGATAGCAGCGATACGATTATCTACCGGCAGGGAAACAAGGAGGACTTTCCCCACTGATGTGGTTACATTTCCGAAAAAATAAAATGTAACCAGGCACTTGGAAGAGGCTCTGATGCCGGGGGGTGATGTAAGGAATCGTGTTACACCAGCAACCGAACATTTTGGCTTGTCTACTTGCAACTTCGGCATAACTGAACTGGACTACAAAATCGCTGCGAGGATTCACGAAATTGGTTAGCCGGAAATCCATGACGTTGTTTAGCAGTTCCACAGTAAATACTGTGACGTAACAGAAAAGAAAACGTAAAAGGGAACAGAGAAAACTGAACAGACTGAAAATTATGACCCAAAAAGAATATAAAGATATCTACGCAGCACCGGGAGAGAATACATTTACATTTCCTGCACTCCTACACACTCAAAGTACACAACAAAATGTATTTAAGGGCTAAAAAAGTGGATTTTACATGATACGTGTCCTTTAAGGAATTTGAGCCTGTTGTACATGTTAAAATGAATGTTTGGAAAAGCTGTTAGCAGTAGGGATGCACCAGTTTGCCTGCGTGCAGATATCTTTCCTTTTAGCTTTTCCTTATTTCAGTTGCGTTCTTGCTGTGTAAAAGAAACCAGCAGTGGATGCACAATTTGGTGATCAAAATGTAGGGGGATTAATTGCAATAAGAATTAAAGATGTTTAATAAGTTCCCTCGGTTTTCATTTAATTTCTGAATTTTAATGTAGCATTCCCTAAGGCACAGAGAGCTGATGAATCCAGTCAAGCTTGAAATCAGGGATGTGAAAGTTTGGAGATTTCGGTTAGGTGGCCATGTCCCCGTGTCATAAGGTTCACCTTTATCACATCTGAAGACACGTAAATGCCAATAAATGCTCAGTGTTGTAGTACAGGTATAAATTTGAAATGCCTGTCATAGAGAAGGTATAAAAATATCCAAATAAAAGAAATGCACATGTTTGATGTTTGTCAGTTGTTAATGTCAGGCTGTTGAAGTAGGATTTATGAATGACAGCAGTGCAAGTGGAAAATGAAGAGAGATGAGTTTCTGACAGCTTTTTGGTCATTTGAAAGGATCAGCTGAAGCAAATAGAAAAGCACCTTTCTGAACATCTCTGAGTCTTAGATCAGCAGAGTGTCAGAATTATACACGGGATGAGGGGGTTTAATGTCAGTGAAGAATTTGAATTCAAAAAGCTCTTTGAATCTAGGTCAAAATACGGCTTCCAGCACAGTAGCTGCCGGCACTAGCCCTGTATCTATTATTGTAGAGAGCGAGAGAAAGCAAAGTCCTCTGTTGGTCTGTATGAGTGACGTGGGAGGGAAAGTCTGCATTTTTTTTTAATGGCTAGTATTACTCAGTAAATTCTTGTTGCATTCTCTGCCTAAACTGGGTCTGATGAAAACCTGGACTGGAAATCAGCATTCCTGACTGAGGCGGTAAACAGTTCCTGTGTTGGGGATACTGTCTAGGAATGCGGGCACGTTGGAGCACACTTGAGTCAGGAGCTCAGTGTGAGGTGAACAGGGGCTTTTCCAGTGTGGGGGGGAAGACAGTGGAAAGAGAAAAGTGATTCCACTCTCACTAGAGCTAAGGTCTCCTGAGTACACCGTGGTGTGGAAGGGAGGAGAAGGAGAAGGGATGGGTGGGGCAGAGAAAGGAAAAGATGAAGACTCAGGAATACTAGTGCCATTTACAGCTGACATTCACCCTTTTTTCTTTCTGAGCTGGCTTTCCAGACGCTTTTTTAAATATTAAATTGTGCAGATCTTATGGTTTCCAACCTCACTTGAAATTAACCCGATGAACACAATTTTGAAGACTAAGATTTTTTTTTTTTTTTTGCTCTAAGCTTTTTTGTGAATGAGACTTCCAGGGTTGACAAGACCTCAGCAAAAGCATGTCTCAGTAATGTTTGTAAGAGTTATAGCATACACTGAGTCTGATGTAGCTGGCCTGCTCTGCCATATGAGTATCTATAAATACTGTCCCCCGTAGAGAGAGCACTTAAAAGTGGAAACTTTCAGATCATATTTTTCACAAAGTCAAGCTCCGTTTGTCAACAGCCTTTTGTGCCTTTTTGAACGTCTAGACATTTTGCCAGGGAGAGGGGAGAGAGAAAAATCTTGTCTCTGGTTTGGGAGCCAAACTATTTCATCGCACCCACGCATGAGCAAACAGTTTATTTCTGGAAGTTGACGGCGTGTTCTGTGAACTCGTACTGAACCATAGGAATGGGGACAACTTACCAAATGACCAGAGGGGGAATAAAACTATGCTTTTGCTAATGCTAATGCCTTTCCGTTTTGCTTGATTACAGGTGTGACTTATTTTTTACAATTAGTATATTTCAGTTTACAGTTTACTGTGTGTCTGAAAATAAGGGAATGAACTGAGAATCTGTGATTTGCGACTGCCAAGCCGACTCCACTGTCTGGTTAGCTACTAGAAGCCTCAGACATGTCAGGCTCTTGATATCATCTATGAGAGGCAGATGAGGTGTCAGTGATAGCAGGGATTATGCAATCAAGGACTTCATAAATCCTCAAGGTTTAGTTTCTCCATGCTTCCTTCTAACTTTGATCCCAGCTGTGCTTTCTCTAACATGTTGGATTATTGTGCTCTGTGTGTGTGTGTAGCTGTGTACGTCCAGCCCCAAACTAATGCACATGCTCTGATTGAATGTGATTGAGTAGCCAGTCTGTTAGTGCTGAGTGTTCCCTACTGAATGCATTTTCTGCTGTTGGATTAGATAGCATACAGAATAAATACTTTTACATATACATCGATCTAAAGATGAGTATTCAATCATTTGTAAATGATAACATTTAAATAGGCTGTGATAAAGATTGTGATAAATGCAACACTGACAAAATTAGCATACTCATAAGTCAGAGATAATTTTGCTGTGCTGTGATTTTTACAAGTACAATGATCACTAAAAGCAACTGTTTCTGCTGAGTGCTTACTCACTGAACTCTATGAATACTCACTGTCCAAGCAGGGATTTTGCTTTGGACCAAAATGTCTGATCTGAACTACAAAAAATAACAAGTAAACAAAACACTCAAGCGGAATCAAGCAGCGAGCAAATCACTTCATAAAGACTCTGAGTGGCTAACAATGAGGTGAACTGGAACAACTGCTGTGTATGTGAGAGGGATGGCAGGCATGTATTTAAATAAATAATATCAGAGTCCTTAGATTAAAAACTGAAATGGTACATAATGTCCAAATTGTTGAGTATTCTGGTACAACACTATTTGTGACAGTATTTACTGTCAAAAGTCTGTTCATTTCAATTTAATGAAAAGATACACGAGTTACTTTAACCACATACATAGTAAAAATTACTTGGTATCTTACCAGCTGAACCTCCGCCTTTAGGAATGGGTAACCTGTGTGTGACATACAGTCATAGTAAAAAAGAAGGTAGACCCTCTTTCAGCTCTAAGGTTTTATATATCAGGACAAACATTATCCGGTTCTTGTCAAGTTTTAAATTAGGTCAGTAAAACCTGAAGCGAACAGCAACACATGACATATTACACAGTGTCAGTATTTATTTAACAAAGTGCAGAAGCAGTGTGTAGAAAAACTGAGCACACCCCATGATTCAGTGGCTTGTAAAAACTCCTTTAGTAGCAATACCTTCAAGTAAACATGTCTTTAGTGTTTTTGTCCCATCACAGCGTTTCACTCGGATTGAGGTTTGGACTTTGGACCATTGCAACACTTTGACTCTCTTCGTTTTCAGTCATTTTGTTGTAGATTTCCTGGTGTGCTTGGGATCATTATCTTATTGCATGACCCAGTTTCAGTCAAGCTTTAGCTGTCAGACAGACGGCCTCACATTTGACTCTAGAATTCTTTGGTCTACAGAGGAGCTCATGGTCAACTCCATGACTGCAGGGTGCTCAGATCCTGAGGCTGCGAAACCAGCCCAAGTCATCACCTTTTCACCACCGTGCTTGATGAGGTGTTTGTGCTGATATGCTGTGTTTGGTTCAAATATGAAGCCGTGCATTATGACTAAACATCTCAATTTTGGTCTCATCTGTCCTAAGGACATTGTTCCAGAAGTCTTGTGGCTTGTTTAGATACACCTTTGTAAACCCAAGCTGTGATGCCATGTTTTTTTTTTGTTTTTTTTAAGAAAATAGGCTTTCATCTGGCAGCCTTTCCAAACAAGTTATACTTGTTCAGTCTTTTTCCAATTGTGCTGCCATGAACTTTAATATTTAACATGTTAACTGAAACCTGTAGAGTTTGAGATGTAGTTCTTGCAGTCAAACTCTCATGTAATTTATTCCAGTTGACTGAATTTTGATCCATTTAGCTCATTAAAATTTTTCTGGATCAGTCTTTGTTTATAAATGCTCATTTTAAATTCAGATTGGTCATATTTACATTTTTCCCACATGCCTGAGCATTCAAGTAAAAACTACAGCATTTGTTTAGAGTTGCACCTTTAGTGAAGAATGATAATTAAAGCTAAATGTGTATGTTTCAAAAAACTAATATTAAACAGTTCAGCCTACAAATGGGGGGGGGGGGGGGTAAGGTGCCAATGCAGTTTTAATTTGCGTCCTCTAGTAAAAAAAAAAAAAAAAAAAAAAAAGAGAGAAAAGTTGCTTCACACCCATGTGCATGTGTGTAAAGGAGAACAAGGAAGGGTGAGAACAGGTGAGAGATACCACTGCGTCTCATAGATGAACAGTTAGTCTCGTCCTGACCGGAGTAGACATAGAGGCGTATAATGTTTCCCCATATAGCTCCCCAGACTCTCAGCCCAGCCATCCCCACCCTGCTCTCAGCAGCTGGTTGTATTATATAGTGAACTTCTTGTGTGTGGAGACTGTTTAGGGTTGGGGGCCACCCAGTCTCAAGTGTACGGACAAGCCAGGACACACATTAATATAAAAAGAAGAAAAGATGTTTTTAGGCTGTACAATGACAAGCTGTGTCTGTGGGTTACATGTGGAGCTGATACACGAAAACTGTTGCCCCAGATTTACTGTGCATTTTAATAACAATGTTGCTCTAGTTCCTTAGATTCTAACTTTGCTGAGAAATGTCTGACCTCTCTTTCCTGTTTAAAAATAAAAGCTACAGGTACAAATCAATATTTGTTTGTTGCATAGGTGTTTGATTTTCAGTTTGGGGATTTGTTTTTGTTTGGCTCTGATTTTTTTTTTTTTTTTTTTTTTGTTCTTTTTTAAATGGGGAAATATATACTATCTCAGCTCATTCCTTTAACATCCCTCTGACTCATAGCAGTTATCAGGCTTTAGTTCACTCACTGTTGCTCTTTCAGTGACTTTGCCCTAAGATACAGCAATATAACAATATTACTCCTTTGGACATTTGACATCCTCTGAGATTAGAGTGGTAACTTTTTTTGATTAGTCAAAAATGCATTCTTTACTTTGTTGTTTAAAAGGGAATGGTACATGTACATACTAGAGAGAAAATCTATATAATGTAACAGCAGTTTTAAAATCTGTCCATTGAGTTTTTCCAAATGCACAAAAGCCAACATCTTATCCAGACCAGAACCTCTTCAAAGACTGAATGTCTATTTTGTGACGATGGGTTAGCCATTGCCATTTGATTCTTTGTGTGAAATTTTGATATTTTCTGAAACTTGGTACAAATACTCTTTGGATAAAACTCTACAAAATTAGGCAGACCGATCATTGACTTTTTTTTCTTTTTCTTTTTTTGAGAAATGCTGTACATTGATGATTATCTTAAATCCTACTCCTGCTTTATTCCAAGGCCAACTCTTTTGAAACTTGGTGTGAGTACTAAATGTGCAAAGTGCTACACAATGTTTTGTATTGTCTTATTCTTCTGAAAATTGAGTATCATGAATATTTATTAAGGTCAACAAAATATTGCAGATAGATTTTCTATTTTTGATTATTTTTTCATAAATTTTCTAAATCTTTCAGAAATACTGTACATTGATTAACTTCAGTTGCTACTCCATCCTTATTTATTGGCAAATTCTTCTGAAACTTAATACGAGTATTGAGCAAACATTTTTGCAGATTTTCAGTTATTTTTTTTACAAAGTATAAGCCTAACGCTGGTTGACCTACAGCCAAATTAGTTTCTGTTCCAATACATCAGATATTGTACAGTAAGTATAACATTTGACAGCAGCGCTCTAGAGGCCCACAGGTCTCTTGTTTTAAACCTACACTGTCTCAACTAAGCTGTAAGATTCCATGTAGAGCTCAGCAAAAAGTCTCTAAAGTGCCATATTAAGAAATCTGATTGGCAAACCATAAGTGGTTTCAGTCAACAGCTTCAAAAGAGTAATATGTTTTTTTTTCACAGGTCTTGTTACAAAATTGTCAGGAGTCGGGTCCTCTTGTAGTTAAATTTTATATACCGATTGATAATTTAAATCTCAGATTTTTTTAAAAGTCTTTAATTCATCTTATTCATGACACAGTATTGATGAAAGGCAGGGACAACTTAATATGTGAAGACTGCTGCCAGGGACATTTTTAGTTTTCTAGTCGACAGCAGTTGAATGTGTGACTCCTGTCCAGTCTCAGCTGTGTCTCTGATTGTCCTTTGTGTCCTCACATGAATGGACGATGACAGTGGAGACACAGCAAGGCGCCACCGGCTGAACAGTTTATTTTGAATTAGTTGACACGCTGTTGGCTGCAGAAGACAGAGTGACATCAGCAGATCCAGTCGCCATGAGAACCCACTATGGCAACAGTTGCTGTGACGGCCATGCAACAGGACTTTTTAAGTATCTGGTGGGTGGAAATGACCTCAACTAAACCCGACTCCTCCAGGAAGTGATCCAGTGTGTACAGTACCAAATCCTGGATCTGGCTCACCGACATGGAATTCAGACATTCTGTGTTCTTCCTGATCTGACATTTCAGCCAAATAAATGCAATGCAACTTTTCCATATAAGATGCAATGATGACTACTATAAGTGCTGCTGCCAATAAACCTGAGGGCAGAATGCTAAATGGCATCCATTGTTTATAATACTTGAATGCTAGGCCTTTACTGCAGCCACCTTCAGCTGCGGTGGGTTTGTGGGTCTTTCTGCAATTCAATTTTGTCTTGTCCAATCCAAAATCAGTAGATGGAAAAAATAAAAAAAATGCATTCTTTTGATTTTTGGATTGGACAGCCCAAACAAGTAAAGTCTGTGTGTGGGGAAACAATGACTTGTATAAGGTTGATAACACTCTACATACAGATTAACCCGCAGGAAAATCAGGATTCAAATAAATCCATCTATCCATTTTCTTCCGCTTATCCAGTTCGTGATTTCATTTTCCCCATAATCGAGCAGCCCTATCTTCAAGTAGTCTGAAACTTCCCCTTCCTTTACACATCTCTTTGGCTCATGGTTGATTTTGTTGTTTAACAGACCACAGCACTAAAGCACTTTACAAAGATGCATCTCTATTAAGCTCACAAATGTACCGGAAACAATTACCCCAACCACACCACCAGTACAGTAGTGAGTGGTTTCTGCATACACTTGTTCGCGTGTGTAAATGTGTGCTGCTACTTCCCAACAGGTATGCATATAATCCTTTCTTCCACAAAGGAAAATAATTGTATAAGGAAAGAAATGTGGCTTTGAGCAGGGGAAAAGACAGAGAAATGAGAGCGGCTGATGGGCCCCTGACTGCCATTTCCTTAAATAGAGTTGTGGGCTTCTCCAGTCCAGTCCTGGCAGAGCAGAGGCTCACATTCCCAGCATAGCTGTGACTGCCACATTCAGAGCCTCCCCAACACTGTAGTGCTGCGTGCACATCTACAGGTAGACTAAAAAAAATCATTTGCCCTGCTTTTAGTCCCCACCCTGCTTCCTCCAGACCTACATCCACTTAATACTGCAGCAGGCGAGAAGAGAGGATGTTGGGACAGACTTGAGAGGAAGTGAGAATGGGGAGGGGGGGAGGGTTAGAGTAAAGGATAGCAAGGAATTGTCTTCCATTCATGCTGCAACCATGTTCTTCTATTTTGAAACTTCCCCCACTGCTGGAGACAGTCATCACATGAGCCCATCACTTAACCAGAAATAATGGTTTGTCCTTTCTTAATGATGAATACATTGTTAAACTATATGAATACATTTTATTAGTATGCTTTGTCTCTCAATTAAAGAATGAACTTGTAATTGGGTCGAGGAGCACGTCACAGTACTGTCACTACCTGGAGTTTTTTCACTTGGCAGACTTTTTGAATGAGGTTCAGAGTGGCTGTGAGATGATGTTAGACACTGCGGGGGTCACTGTTCTCTGATGAAGCCGATAAAGCAGGATGCCGGCATCTGAAGTAGTCATAATGATGCTTTTCCTTTTTCCGAAGGAAGGGAGACACACACTCACACACACACACACACACAGACAGTCAGGCAGGTGCTTCCCACTTTAAGCACATACACACACACACATACTTGCATCAGCTACTGTTTAAAACATTACACAGTATAAATAAATAAGCACCCAAGAGGAAAAGGCATACTTTACACTTACTGCACTCCCAACGCTGCTGAATACACACGCAGACGCTTGCACACAATGTGATAACCAGATGAGAACAGTGCTTTGTGTAATGTTCTATAATTTGACCAGGTGTCCTGGCTATGTCAATTTAAGACTGCTACAAAGGGCATTCCTCTTCCTGTTCTATTGTGAGGCACAGGAATCTCTCACAGCTTCTTTCTCTCTGTTTGTTGAAGCACCTTGGAGGGACAGAGTAATCTTTCATTCATCAAAAGTGACTTGTGTGATCTGAACACAGGAGGACTACATTTCCTCTGGTCTATTTTCTAGAGTGAGGCTGTGTAATTATTTTTAGTCGGGGCAAAATCTATTTTTTTTTTTTTTTGTGTCTTTTTGTATTCCTCTAGTATCTCCTGGATTGTGTTATGAAAAAAAAAAGTGATGTAGCAGGAAAACTTACACCATTTTTTAACAGTAGTGTACAAAATGGAATTACTTAATCAGCTTTTGAACATGTGTGATTACGCAGGTGGATTTGTCAGTGTTTCACATCTTCAATCTTCAATTTTCTGTAAATGAAGAATCAATGCATTTTTTTCTCATATCACTTTAACAGTGTTAGGCTATCTGTTCACTCACAGATTGCAGACATAATACAGAATGCCTGAGCTGACAGTAACAAACACTCCTGTCGTGCTTGATTGACTTAAAGCAGGCTGCATGTTAACATGAAACGGATGCATGTCAGTCATGTTTTTTTTAAAGCAGTCTATTGTTCAAATATCCAGATCAGACGAGCATGTGTGCAAGGGAAAGTCAGCAGTGAGAGCAGTGTAAACCACCTGCTGACTGGTTTCCTGACAGTTTGGACTCTGTTTCCTCTCATTGAGCTTCACGTGTCAGGCACAGTAATTATTTGGACAGGTATAGATCTTCTCTCACTGCCCTCTTCCTCAGTTTTAGCAGTGGACCTGGTTAGGTTTCAGTTCTCAAGTTGAACCATAAGTAATTATCTTAAGCCATTACATCGACTTACTACTGTCTCAGCTATATCCATATACACCAGCCTTTCAGTGGTAGCGTGGCCACCATCACCGTATCATTTGTTTTAAAGGCTGGAAGGTTTCTTCCTACTACTGATTATAATCTGATACATTGTGAAAATGGCACTGTGGCCCTTCCCTTTGGATTATGAAAGCCCCGCACCCCACCGCTTGTATATTTCTTCTTCTTCTTCTTTTTTGGCCCCCTTCAGAGCCAAAATGTGCCCAAGATGTCCAGTGGGGAGCTGTAGCCAATCTACCTGCATATGTAATATGTATATAGCAGACAAAAGTAGTCCAAATGTCATCCTCCAAGTTGGAGAAGTGGAAATGTTGTCCACCGTTGTTCATCTGTCATTTTAAATGTGTACTTTAACTTGATGATTTTGGTGAGACTCTTGGCCTAAAACGGAACATAAAATACAGCTGGTGAATTATTCAGTGACTTTTGGGAAGAAGTCTGAGCAAGATTCACTTTGTTCACACGGTGTCCTCGGAGTACTTGAAAGATTTCTCGTATTTAGCTTGAACTGATATGACAGGATGTTCTTCGTGTAGCCTTCTTACCTCTGGTGTTGGGCTGGGTAAAAGTGATGGCTGAGCATCACTTTTTGGGCACATTTCCATCCTTCATCACAGTTGCAGATGGGATGTGAATGCAAGTTAAAAAAATGATTCCAGTGTGAATGAAAATGATTGCTTCAGCTATGTTTGTGTTTGCCATCTCGCTAGTTATCGAGTCAGTTATGGACAGTTTTCAGCTTTTCCAGTATGACCTGACCTTTATCCACTATTCACACTCAAAACTGTGCTGTAATTAATTTGCTGTTTAAGCAATTTCAAGTGCCCCCCCTTCCCCCCACACACACACACACATACACACACACACACAACTCTCTTCCATATTAGTTACATTTATTTGTAACTGACAGGTTGGGGACTCCTGTGTTCCTCTTCCTTCTCATCTTTACAGGCCCCCACGTATGTATTAGGGCCTGTGGGAGCCTGCCTGCTCTGCTTGTCACAACATGTACTCTCTCACCCAATTCACTCTGCTTTATTTGCATACATTTCAGGCGAGCAATATTACCAGAGTATTAAGGATACAATTCATAATTGTAGTGACGGGGGAAAATTTCCATCCATTCATTTTCTTCTGCGTACCCTTCTCAGGGTCACATGGGGGCTGGAGCCTATCCCAGCTGTCATGGGGCGAGAGGCAGGGTACACCCTGGACAGGTCATCAATCTGTTTCAGGGCTAACACAGAGACAGCCAACCATACACACTCATATTCAGACCTATGGGGAATTTAGAATCACCAGTTAACCTAACCTTACTAACTGCATAACTGCTGGAGAACCCACGCAGACACGGGGGGAACATGCAAGCGCCACACAGAGAGGCTCTGACCAGATGGTAGATTTGAACCCAGAGCCTTCTTGCTGTGAGGCAGCAGCACTAACCACCACGTCACCATGCTGCCCAAAAGATTTACATTTAATTACTAATTAATAATATAAATACATACAGTACCTTATGCATGTCTTGAGCCAACCCATGTTTCTCTATAGTGTGTGTGTACTTGCTTGCTTGAGTGAAAAGTGTCTTATATTACTGACAGTAAGAATTAAGTCAGTTACGCACTTCTGATTTTTTTTTCCCAAAAATAAACTTTATACATATTTTTGTATTTCACCAAAAAAAAAATCCATACCATGACTCGTGTACTTTTATGAATTTGTATGTTTTTGTAGATACTTTCTTCCAAAGACCCACTTTCTGCCACTTCAGTTATCTTACTCTAAATGTGTCACATAATTTCTATTGACATCAGCATGTCTGTATATGTTGTAACACAACTGCACAAATAAATAAATCTAGTAGTGCTACTAGCCTTGACATTATGCAACTGGCATTAGTAATATTTGTGTTCCTTTACGCAGCAAGCGGCTTGCTCTTACATATGTTGACAGATATCCTCTTGTTTGGTAACATTTGTGGCCAACTATGATATATTTTTTTTATTCTTCCGTTTCAGTGCCCTCCACAAAATAGGACTGGAAGTGAAATGTGTATGCTTAATGTATGTGGCACATTTTATTGGTGACATCATCGTAGAATACATGAAGTGCCATAGTTATAATGATTTGATCATGTCAGATACAGTATTTGTATTCCATGTCAGTCCTTTGCGCAGATGACAGGACACTGTGATATTGTGAGTGATTGTGAAGTGTGAAGGCCTTAGTGTGAGTAAGGATAGGTCTGGGGCTTGGCCTGCATGTGTGTTTGAGAGCGAACTTGGATCCGTTAGGAATCGCTGCATTCTTCAGCAGCAAACTCTGTGGTATGCCAGCACATTCCCGACTGCTGAGCTGGAGAATCCACCCGGAAAGCAGGAGCAGGAACTTTTCCTCAGTACCCCCACCCCTTACTTCAAATATCTACTACTCAGCCTTTCTTAAAGTTGTTCTCCTCAAGTAACCCACACGAGACCCTTTCTCTCAGCTGCTTTTTATCCAAATTACTTCCCTGGACACGGCCATTCTTCTGTATCCATAAGTCTTGTTTTCTGTCGAGGCTTTAATATTTTTATGTTTGTGGTTTAAAAAGTCACCCGAGGATGTTTCACTCAGACATTTCCATCTCCTCCAGTCTTTTGTCTCTTCGATTGTGGTGTTTTTAAGCCTCCTTGGTAGGTCTTTTCCTAGCTAAGCCCCCTGCTCTGTTTATCGTTGGTACGCTCTCTTGTTTGCTGTCCTCTGGTTGGTAAAGGAAACACGGCATGTTAGACATAGTGTTGGATCAACAGCAGCTGCCAGAAATGGGACAAAGTGAACCAGTCTTATGTTTGTTTTGCTAACAGGAGAAGCACAGGACAGAGGTTTAGAGGCCAAACCCACACATAAAGTCTTTAACTCTAGGCTTGTAGGATTTTTCTTACTAACCCAAATTGCTTACACATCAGCTGTATCTTTGTTATACTTCTAAATGTAATCCTAATTTTAACCCAAAACCTCAAACTTATTTTGTTAATCATCAAACTAAACAATTTTTTCCCCTCCGTTTCTCCACCTTCACCACACAAAGTGTGTCATCAAGTGTGATCGGGATTTTGTGTCCCTTTACTAACCACTAATATGGGCTTATCTGTCGTGCTAGCTGCCTTGTTGTGGCTTTGTATGCTGTTGACCCATCTATATTTAGAATGAGTGGAATCATGTGCCTTTGGGTGTGTGTGTGTGTGTGTGTGTGTGTGTGTGTGTGTGTGTGTGTGTGTGTGTGTGTGTTTATCCTCATTGGGGTGTGTTTGTGTTTGCACATAACCAATGTGTAACAAATGAGCTAAAACAATCACATTGTTTCCATCACTGCCTCTTGTGATCTTGTCTTGTGATCAGTTGGTTGTGAAGAGGACACGCTGAGCCCAGCTCAGGGTCAGAGTTAAACTCGTCTTACTTGGAGAGCCAGTTTGATCGATATTAATTAAACTGACTTCCTATAGTAGTTGTTGCTGTTTGAGGTGGGTTTTCTTTGTTTTGAGCAGAAAAACTGGGATGACAGCTCAGAGTAATGAGCCAGTGCCACCTTCTTGTTTGTCACTTATTTGAATCCTGTGGTAATCTACGCGTAGGCTACGTTCACACTGAAGCCTGAAGTGACCCATATCCGAGTTTCGTTTTTTTTTCTTTTTTTTTTTTTTTTTTACGTGGTCGTTCACATTTCCAAAAATATGCGACTTGGATGTGATCTGTGTGAATAGATATTTAAAAATGCTTTAGCTTATTAACAAATATTCCATTCAAATTTTCAGCTGGTTTTATCAGCTCACTGCATATTTATTGACCCTGCTTAATAACAGTACAGTTTTCTGCTTTTCCACAAAGATGGATGATTTTTTATTAACCCACTTATGTCACTCTGGGGTTTTCCAGGGCTGTGGCTGTGTTCAGAAACATGTTCACAGCTTATTTTGTGAAAAGGGTCTTTTATTTTCTGCACACATGTACTTACAGAGAGAACTGGGTGCATTCAGATTGTTGCTGTAGCTGGACAGTGTTATATTGATAGACTTTGCTAAGGCAGATATTTGCGGGAAAAATGAGTCACACCCGTTACTCCAAAGTGCCTTGGAGTGAGGGGTGTCACAGCGAAGGCTGTTTATCATTTTAGTTTTCTTTGTGTTATTTTGTGGCTATTTCCCCCATATGAAAAAAATGACAGGACAAGAACAAGACCGTTGACATTGAGACAGAAAAATGGCATTAATACTACAAAAAAAAAATATTTTTTTTTAGTTCATAACAAGAATGTGATTGCAGGCTGAGTAAAACTGTTGGTGAGTATGTAGTGTTAAAGTGAACCCTCTTTCTTTCCTGTCTGTGTGCTTTCTCTTTGTTGTACATCGTGTGCCAGCACAGTGGCCATGTTGTGGGGAAAGGTGGACAGTTTGATGTGAGGTTGACAGAGGAGGAATTATACTGTGAGGCAGGGCTGTGTTGTTGCCAGAGAGGGTGTCAGAGGGCAGTGCCAGGGCAGGATGGCACACAGAGTTCACCGGCAGACATTGTTCACATTGGGGAAATGCTGTGTCAGCCTCTCTCTGTCTGAGATTTCACTGTTTGCCTGAGTCTGACTTTCGTTTTCAGCATTTCTCCTCAGTGATGCTGGTGTGATTCATCATCTCCCAGCATGCCCCTGACTGTGCCTACTGTGGAAAAACAAAATTAACATAGCTATGCCTCATTTAATACCACACAAGAGTCTTTACTCACTTTGATTCTGTTGCTTTAATTGGTCACGTCACTGTATCGGACTTGACTTTTTTTTTCCCCCACATTGTTGAATACCTGACCACAGGTTGTTATTCATTAAACTCACTCGTGTCTACTTATAGAAGCAGGTGTTTCAGGTTTGTTTGTAGAGGTGAAGAAGTTCATCAGAGCCACTCACTCACTGAAGAGCTCCGTAAAAGTCTGAGTCAGAAATAAAAGAGGAGGTGCTGGTATTTTTGTGTCAGTGTTTCCAGTGTTTCTCGTCTCTGTCAGTGTGGTAACCTCCCTTTAACTGTTCCTCTCTTCATCCCCACCCTCCTTTACTCCACTTGGATGCGATTGGCACTTTCCTTTCAAAGCTCATGGTGGGGGGGACCATACTAGGAGAGGAAGTAAAGGGAGTCTGACATGCTTTGGCAAGCTTTTGTAATCCTCTCCACTTTTAATTTGTCTTCTTATGCGACTATGGAATGATAATGAACATTATGAGTGTGGTGCATTTCTTTTTGTAATTATTAACATTATCACAAAATTCTTCCAGACATCTTTGCTAACTAACAGTGCTGCCATTATTTAGACTAAGGATAATTTAAAAGGCCCTTTATTTACAGATGTTTATCAGTGTCTCATCTTTCCTTTTTAACTTTACATTGTGCTCTGTGGAAAAGCAGGAGGCTTTTTTGTTTTCTGAAAAAGTATGAAGGGGAGGATATTCATATGCAGGACCTGTTGAATTCGGAGATGGCACACAAACCTTAGGATAGTCTTGGGTAGGTTTATTATCAGCACTGCAGGAGAATCATTCCCAGCAGGGGTCTGTCCTGACTTCAGTCATTTCTGGAATAAATAAATAAATAATTATTATTTTGTATGCTGTGATGTGTAAGTGTCCTACACTATTTTTTTTAAAGGAACTCCATGTCTTTTTTTTTTTCTAGCATCACTGATTCAAGACTAACATTTTTTATATACATATCGTACATCATTTTAATATTCTGAATGTCTTACAGAGCTGTTTATGATCTGCTTCAAACAAATGTACTATTAAGAGGAGCGTTATTTGAAATGTATTGTCATTTTGACATATTTGTTTGAGAAATTTACTTGCTGATGGTTATTAAGTATTGCTTAGTTAGGCCTTCTACTGGAACCTAAATTGTGACAGTTCTCTTAGATCGACCAAGTCATTTCAAATATTTGACAAAAAATGATTAAAATTTCATTGATGTAATTATTCTATTTTTTTTAAATAAAGATGGCTATGCACCAATGCTTCTCTAAGTTTCCTCAGAGTATTCAGGATTTTTGCTTTACATGTTAATGTTTTCCAGTCATTTGGACATAACTGCGTTTTAATCATGGAACAATTCCTGTTCCCAGATGGAGTGAGGCTTGTCTCATTCATAGGAATGAGGAATTACATCATCCTTGGAGCAGAGTGGAGTAACTCCAAGGCTCCCTCACACACCTCACTCTCATTCCTTCCATCTATTTCCTCCCCCCTCGTCTCTCAAACTAATTTCTGCCTCCATCTGTTTCTGGACAGTTGATCTAGTTCATTGTCCATTCATGGCATCATATTAGCTGATCTGTTTGCTGAAGGAATCCGAAACAAAAATCACTAAATCACACAGTTGTGAATGAGTAGGGGCCAGCTTTGCTCGCAGATGCAAAGGGAAAGAGTGGGTGAGGTTGGCTTTATGAGTAGAACAGAAAAATCTGAAGGCTCTGTCATTTTTGACAGATTAGAAGAGTGATGCTGATCTACCATCACATTAAATAAGTCACACACACAAGTTCTCCTGCTGCTGGTCTATTGTAGAAACTTTCAGAATACAGTGGTAGTGCGCTCAACTCCAAAACTTTAAAGCGTGTATAGGCTGCCTGGTCTGCCTGGAATATAGAAAAGAAAGAGAACAGTGGGCAAAAAGAGGAGCATTTCAGCAATAAGCCGTCATCAGTGTAGTTTTTAGACAGTTATAATATAAACGGGATTCAAAAATGGTGTTTGGCACCACATGTTCTCCTTCATCTGAAGAGTTAAAACAAATTATCGGTAAAAGTGGATTCATGCACTGCGTACAGAAAGCCCTGAAGGCTTGAAGGAAAACTACTGAGTTGTTTTTTCATGATCAGGTACTTCTTTCTTGTGATACATGTAAGGTTTTTTTCTCTTAGTTACAGGATGTTTGTGTTTTCTAATGTCTGGTCATTTTTTTTCTATGTGCGTTTTTCTAGTGGTTTTGGTATGGTACTGTGTGGATACTGTTTCTGTAAATAGTACATGATTGTAGTATGATCGTGGTTGTTGGGACGTCTGCTACCTTTGGGGTCGTTTTCTCTAGGTGTTTTTCATTGTGTAATTAAGGTCTTTGAGTGTTTCCGTGACAACTGCAGGACACTGAAGGGTGCAGAGGTGGGATTTCCTCTCAGTCAAGCGATTGGTTGCACAATTGGAAAGTAAAGTCTAGTCGGCTTTTGACCGCTTTGCTGGGAGAAATTTTCAGCAGCTTCAGAACTCTGTTAATTTGAGTCTCCAGTGTGTCACAGGTTCAGCATTCAGAACAAATTTAAATCAGAGGTGAAAAGATAAATAATCAATATATGTGTCAGCCCTGAGTAAATGTGTGTGTGATGCTGTCATTTCCATTCCGTGACTCCATATTAAATTTTACCCTGCGGTACTGCTCATCTCTCGTGAGAAGATATAAACGTGAGCTTTGTTTGGAAGGCTTCAGGGTTTGGGGTCTTCCATCTGCCCAGTCAGAACTGCATCTGTCCACTCGACAGGGCAGAGAGAGCTGTACGTCACCGCAAACCAGAGTGTGGCATTGGGATATCTTTGAACAGGAGGGTAAGCAGATGGATTTTTTTTTTTCTAGCTCACATATGGGATTTCAAGGCGCGACTTGTATCGTTAAGAATAACCACTGTGGGCAGATCATACAGACAAGCAGGAAGTGAAGCCGGCCTTCCTTATGCCTCCTGTCTCTATTTGTGTGGCTGTCAGAGTTGTTGCCCTGACCTGTTTGTATCTATAGCCCTGGTCCAAGATGATAGGAATGGACCCCTAATGGCCTACTGACTGTGACAACAATAGCGCTCCATGACCTCCAGGTTATGTACAAAGCTGTACAGCCTCCCTTAGCGATCTACAGACCTGGTGTTTTTAGAAGGAACAAAATAAAAGGATGATGGTGCAGTGGGCCTGACATCATCTTGGTGTCTTCTATTTTCAATCATACATGTGCTCACTAATTCATCTATCTATAAATTATCCTCTGCTGCCGCCTTGGGTATCATTATATAAGTGCTGTTCAGATGGTGAGTTTTTAGTTTGTAATCCATATTGTTTTCTCCTTTATTTTGTTCTGCAGGTATAATTAGCCAGTGGCAGAGTGAGCCTAAGGAGCGCGTCATCTCACTCGTCCTTACCCATCTCCCGCTGCTCAAACCCGGCAATGTTGAAGCTAAGGGAGAGTACATGCGCTTGCTGCCCCGCATCCTGGCCCACACCATCGAGCACGGCCATCACCTGGAGGAGTCTCGCCAGCTCCTTTCCTATGCCCTCATCCACCCCGCCACCTCCCTAGAAGACCGTGCTGCCCTGGCACTCTGGCTTAACCACCTGGAGGAGAGGGCAGCCGCACGAGGAGACTCACTGGAAAGGCCGCCTCCTTCCGGACCTCACCATCACCACCAGTCTACGCCTCCTTCAACCCTGACCTCATCTGGATCCTCCTCTTCCACCAACACCTCTTCATCAGGCAATCTGTACTCCTTGCATCACCACCAGCGTTATGGTTCAGATGACCGCCTTAATGGGTGGCAGAGCTCCAGGGATTCAGGAATAGGTGGAGGCTGGCATCAGCAGCATGGCTGTGAGAATGGGCACCTCCTTCTCTACCCGTCGTCCTCTGTGCCAGCAACCATCAATACAGTTGGAACCGGTGGAGGCAGTAACACAAGTAAGTGAAGTCCTGTCTTTCCTCTGTGCCTTGTACTTTAATTTCTAACAGCAGTCTGCATGCTGCTAAGATCAGCATGTACGGTTGTGGTATTTAGTAGAGTAATAAATATTGTAATACAGTGGTTTCATTTCTGTAACATCCTGCCAAACCTTCCAAAATTTCAGAATTTGGTTAGTGACTTGTTTCCTTATTTTCTGTCAGATATATTATTAAAATCGTAGATGCTCCTATTAAATATAGCTGTAGTTTCAAATTATGAGGTCAGCTTATATTCCTTTAAGCCCGAGGCTTTCTAAACACTCGGTTTTAGTTTTTTCAGGCTCTGTTTGTCAGTGAGAATAGATATGCGTATGTGGTCATCTTAAGCACATGACTCTGGCTCTTAAGACAGAAGCCCCGCCCAGCTCTTGTCCAAACCGTTTGTTTGCTAGGAATAGCCAATTAGAAGAGATTTGGCTTAAAAAGATGGGGAAGCGAGCTGCAAGGCTTTTTTATTTATTTATTTATTTATTTTTATTAAAAGAATGGATGAACTGAGTGACTTCATTAAGGCCCAGTAAATGAGTATAAAGTAGAGTCCAAGAATAAAAGTATTTAGCTGGAAAGGAGGGATGTTTGGATAGGTCCACTTTAACTAGTTTGTAAAATGAATCATTTTCAGTTACAAATTATGTTTAAATTGATAAAAAGAAGGCTTGGAGATACAATTTGCTGCTTTTATAGACATGAGTAAGGCTTTCAGCTCGCCCTAGCTTGTGTACCTGCTAAAGTCAAGTAAATCAAAAGCACTACATTATATGAGAAGATCTCAGTGATACCACAGCCTCTCTCTGACAGGTCTGTCTGTGAGGACAACCCGATCACACAAAAAGCACAAAATCATCTGTATGATGGCACAAAAAAAAAAAAGGCAGCACACGTTTATATTCTTTTTAAATACTTGTTTCATTATAATTCAGTTAAACACACTCTTAAGACACAAATTGCACTCCACACTGAACACAAGCAAGTACTGATGAATAGTCACAGCAGTTAATACACCCTGACCAGACCAAGTACACAGCAACAGGGGCTTAGTGTTAGGTGGAAGACGACACACAGGGAGGGCTGGGCTGTTGAAATTGAACATAACTCTGGTCAGAGCAGGATATTTCCAGACAAGAATGCAAGGGCTCTGTTTTTTTTGTTTTGTTTTTTTTGTTTTGTTTTTCCCTAGGAGATGAAAGAAACAGCTGAAGGTTTATAAATAAAGGCACATTTAAAGCTCTGCTCGCTGCTCCAAGAAAGATCCTCTTGTATTTTAGACTGCTAACAGCTTCAGTCCCACACAAGACCTTAGGATTTCACAACTGACAAACTAGAGTTACCCCAGCTACCAGCACAGGATTGGTGGAGACAGTGAGCACGTGTTTTGTTTTTGTTTGTTTTTTTAACAAATGTAAATGAATAGAAGCATTAGACACACTGAAAGCAAACTGTGTGGGTATTGCGTTATGGGATGATCACAGGGAGATGCTTTCAGAACAGATCAGTGTTTTTCCTTCTCATTGAGGCATTTTCAACTTTTGATTTATATTATGTGTTATCTCATGTGCTCATCTGGGCACAATGAGGACTAAGGACTATAATGGTCCGACATCAACCTGTGTTCTACTGACAGAACATCCTGATGACACCCCACCAATACTCTTAGCTTTAGTCCAGACCACAGCAGCACATACCACCCATCCGTTTCCTTGTAAGGCAGGCTTTGTGGCAGACTGTATTTAGGGAAAATGGCTAATATTTAGGGACTGGAACTTGAAATGTTAGCTGGGCACCTATTTTAAACGGAGCCCATGAAGTCCTATACATAGCGCCAACAGTAAGAGGACCGCATATAGGAGGAGGAGGAGAGACTGGAGTATTGGTGGTAGCTTCCCCCTGCAAGACAGGCGACACAAAAAAGCTCTGACTCTTCACTTTTTCATCCTGTTCATCCACTTCAGCAGTCTCAGGAAAATATGCTAGAACTTTTTTGAGATGAAAGTATTGCTATTTTAGTAGTAATAATAACCTTGGTTTGACCCCTTAAGAGTAGACTTCACTTACTTAGAGATGGAGGAATAAAGAGGAAAGGCTTTTCATGCAAACAGATATCTTGGAAATGGATTTACTAAAGTTATATGCACAGCAAAAAAAAAAAAAAAAAAATCCTCAGTTTATTGAAGAGGCATCCAGTATGGTGTTTAAGGCTTGAAAATTTAGATATCAACCTAAGACTGTGTCTGGATCAATTGTTTATCAATTGTTTCACTAATTAACTACTTCTTATGTCACAGACAATCTGTAGTTTACCCAGTAGTGAGCAGGAATTTCAGATTTTGAGTACTCTCTAATCACAATCATTTTCTATCATCACTGTGAGCTGTAAAGAGACACACAGGTAATTTTCACTTCTGTACAACATAGGAAACATAGAAAATAGCTTTGTGGGATTGTTACTGGGAAGTAGTACGTACTACTTTTTTTTTTTTTTTTTTTAAACCACTGTGACATTTTTGAGGGCTCTGTATAGAGGATAAATGTACACACTGAGAATTTACACTCCTTAAAATCCCCGAGGGAAATGTAGTGCACTATAAAGGGGAAATAAACCATTTGTATGTCCTGTTTTTAGAAATGCAACCTTGTTTTTAAGACACACAAAATGCTTTACTTTAATTTTATGTCTGAACTACTTTTACTCATTTTTACTTCTACTACCTGGCCAGATCTCTTTTTTGAAAGAGAGATTTTAATCTCAGTGAGACTTTCCCACTCGCCCTATGGGCAGTCTTTGCCCTCCAAACTTGGGTCCTTTGCTAGAGACCTGGGAGCTTGAGGGTCCTGCGCAGTGTCTTAGCTGTTCCTAGGACTGAGCTCTTCTGGACAGAGATCTTGGATATCGTTCCTGGAATCTGCTGGAGCCATTCTCCTAGTTTGGGGGTCACTGCCCTCTTCCTCTGCTTGTCCGCCACTACTATGTCCGGTTGGTTAGCCACCATCAGTTTGTCCGTATGTATCTGGAAGTCCCACAGGATCTTATCTTGGTCATTCTCAACCACCCTTGGGGTGTATCCCTTTTGACCTTGGCACTTCCAGGTCATAGTCGGCACAGATGTTCCTGTATACTATGCCAGCCACTTGGTTATGGCTTTCCATGTATGCTAGCCATGCCTGCCTGCTAGCATCTTGCACCCTGCTGTTATGTGCTGGATCATCTCAGGGGCATCTCTGCACAGCCTGCACCTGCGGTCTAGCCCTGTGTGGTAGACCCCCGCCTCTGCTGATCTTGTGATTAGAGCTTGTTCCTGTGCTGCCATGATTATTGTCTGTGTTGTTTTTGGGCCCAGCTTTGTCCAGCCATTGGTAGGATTTTTCAGTATCAGCCACTTCCTGTGTGTGTGCATGTGTGTATGTGTGTGTAATATAATACACACAGTAGTTTTGATAATCTAATGTTAGTCATGTATAAAATATATATCTAAGAGTTGGGTGAACATACAGTTAGATGCAAAAATATTAAGAAAATTACTTTCAGCTTTAATTAAAGAGGTTTTTCAGAATTAACTGCTTTAAATGCCATTTTTATACACAGTCCCCCATTTTCATTGGGCAGTTGGCAAGCAAGGAGGTCCATGGCCAGTTGAGGCCTGATCTCTGATTTAATTCATGACAAATTAAGGAGATAAAAGATCTGGTGAGAATTCAAGTGTTGAACTTGATTTTGGAGCTCCTAATATGAGATCCAAAGAGATTTTGATGCAAGTGAACGAAGCCGTCGTTAGGCTGAAAAACCAAAATAAACATATTAGAGAGATAGCAAAACCTTTGAGTTCCTTCTAAAAAGAAGGAATGCACAGGCCAGCTCAACAACACCAAACAGACCGAGACCACAGAAAACAACTAAAGTGGATGATTCCAGAATTCATTGTTTAAGAAAAACCCTTCACAAGATCTAACCAAGTCAGGAACACTCCTGACGAAGTAGGTGTAGGTGTACAGAGGCAAAATTGCATATGTTGTCATAGTCTAAAATACATAAAGATTAGAAGCCTGTAGATGAATTACTTCATGTTCAGTGTTCTTAAACACAGGAGGGAGTGAACTGTGTGATGTTGTCAGTCAGTCTGACTGACTGACTAGTGGTGTTGTTGCTGGTTTACAGTCCTTACAAGTGGAGGTGGCAGCCAACAGCACAGTCCCTTAAAGCGCTCCGTTTCCCTCACACCTCCCATGAGTGGCCCCAGCAACCAGCCTCTGGGTCATGTATGGCTTTCCCAGGAAGATCTTCGGACTGCCAGAGGCCCAGCCCCAGACCATGCCCCTCTCTCACCACAAAGCAGCATCGCCTCCTCGGGCAGTGGAGGCAGTGAGCATCTGGAGGATGCTGGTTTAGGAGGAGGTTCAGGTCTGCATCGCAGTTCCTTCCATGAGGAGGGCAGTGGCATGAGGGGTGAGTAAGAAAGACCACTTGTTCAGCATTCATGACCTACTGAATTATAATAAACATTGGAGTGAGGTTACTGAGACACAATGTGTGTGGAAGTATAACACTTTCAAGGGAGTACAGGGCACCCCCAAAATACCAATGCTAGCTCTGGGACTGTGTCACTGGATAGTGGATTTTAAGGTAACTTGAAAGATTTCATTTCCAAAAATCACGGGACAACGTAAGATGTCAGAACTCACCACTGAGTTTGAAGCCCATGCTTGCCTTTACAATAATGAGACATGAAAACATATAAGCTGTAATTGTACCAGGTAAGTGTAGTTAATTTAGCAATGAGATTAAATGGGTAATGAAAGGCTTCCTGACTAGATCAAAAGTGCTCTCCTAAATGGGCTGATTTGATGGGAGTGAGTGCGGAGGCTGAGAAAGCACTAGGTTCCCTGTTGTAGTCAGCAGACTTTCAAACATACACCAAAAATTGGATGTGGCTCAGGTGGAAGAGCAGGTTGTCCACTAATCCGTACCACTATACTACAATATTGAAGCGTCTTTTGGAAAGAAACTTTATTTATTTAATTTATTTTATTTAATCTTTTTTCTTTGGTCCCCCAAAGTAATGGCAGAGGAACCACTGGATCCTAGCATTGATAAGGAGCCATTCTCTGAGGAAACTTATGACTGTGTGCTGTGTGTGCCTTACAAGCATCTAGCAAGAGGGCTTGGCAGGGTAGTTTGTCAGGTTGGATGAATTTGAATTAGGTTAAAGTAAGTGTGTGTGCGTGTGTGTGTGTTTTTAAAGGAAGCAAAGATCAGAATTACTGACACTATTGACCTTTCTCCTAGGCTGTGCACCCCCCCCCCCCAAAATGTGTTAATTCAGATAAACAGGACAGTAGCTCTAACTGTCTTCATTGATAGTTTGTATAATCCAATTTGTATAATCCATTATAGGAGATTATGTCGTCTGTTATTTCGAGTAGATGGTGAGGCACCAGATGGT
>JAVDPK010000144.1:1006819-1021166 GCA_034780415.1 Cichlasoma orientale | reverse complement strand
GGGAGGGGCATATGGCAGTGGTGTTGGGGGTATAATGGGCAGGTTACAGTGAAGAATTCGTGTGGTGAGCATCTGAGACTGTCATTAGGTGTGGGCTAGACATTCAGACAGGAGTGTGGGGAATGAAAGTATTTAAGAAGTTGTGGTCATACACGACTTCTTTCAAGCTTGCACATTTCATGCATGTTTTTGATCAGTGAACATTTTAGCCAAAGCACTGATGTGGGGAACGAGGAGGGAAGTTGAAGCAGAATCTTTGAGCTTGACATTTGTGCATGAGGTTTAGTCAAGAAATGGGATTTTTGCCTATTAAATTTCTCCGTAACTGCCAGTCTGAAGCTCATCTTTATGGTTAACTTTAAACAAAGAAAATTGCAGCAAATGCTCAAAACAATATTGCCTAAATTTTCTTGCACCATAAAAGGAAAAAACATTTGCCATGTAGCCCAGTTAAGCTTCACTGAGTTTGATCCTATAAATAGTCATAAGTAGTAATTTGTAGTTATGAATACATTTTTTCTTATTTCTTTTTCTGGCAGCGTCCTGATAGCTATTCAAGCAAATTTATGTGACCATTTTAGTTAATTAGCTGCATTTTGAGAGTAGAAGCAAAAAACTATCAACAGATTTCCACTGAATGTGATGGACAGATGGTCTGCGGCAGTAGCTGAGACTTGGGTGATCACTGTGCATTCTCTACAATGTAATCTTGAAATGTGCTCCTCAGGGTCCGTGGTTTGCCAACCCCGGAGGAAGTAATAGCATGCCCAGTCGGACCCACAGCTCCGTGCAGAGGACCCGTTCCCTGCCGGTTCACACCACGCCACAAACTATGGTCACGTTTCAGCAAGCCGGTGAGTGATGCTGGGACACACTAACATGTACTTTAACAATCACTTTGGGCACTGACGGGAACGTCAGCTCATTAATTCATCTGCATTGATGGTGCTGACAAAACGTCAGCCTGATACCTGCTGACAGCTGGCTAGCAGTAGTTCAACTTCTGGGACCGACTGAATAAAGTAGAATCCTCCCAACTCATTTATTTACAATGCGTACTAGTTATGCATTAGTTAGCCTTGTCTTGTTTTATTTTCCTGCTTCGTTTGTCATGAGTGTGTCAGCTAAGTTTTATTTTGACAATGTTTCCTAAAAAGGTATTTTATATGGAGGTCAGAGTAAGAGCCCGATGGGGGCTCCCGTGCATGTCGGCCTTTTTGTGGTAGTAGATGGAAGCAACTGTTCGTGCAGCTTGTTAGTTATTTACTTTTTCATCATTTTTACTTTCTTTTTTTCTTCTTTAATTCTTTTCTTCTTCTTTTTTTTAAATTATGTTAGTACCATCTATCTTCATTTGAACACGTTACTGTTGCCAAACGAATCAACTCTCACATTACACCAGGGACTAGCTGATTACATGTATGAGCTGGACTGCAGAACAACAACTGACGTCCCAGCAGAAGTTCAGTGGAAGACACAGGGTACAGAGAGAGAAACAACAGGTGAAAAAAAACCGACAACAGAGACCATTGAAGAAGGAGGCACATAAGTAATATCTGCCTTTTCCCCTAATGAGTAACAGAGGTTGCTAGAATATAACATGGAGTGTGAAACACTCTGGATCTCATCATTACGACTGCTTTCGGATGAATCCTGGCAAATGGAAACATACCCAAGGAGTTTTCATGCCATCTTGTTGGTTGATTACATTTCTCCCTTCACTCGCCCATCAGCCATGTGTGATGTCATCAGCGCTGTTACTATGAGACTGCCCTACCAAAGAAGACAGGCACCTGCTGTATGCTAATGTTAGCTCTGCAGTTCTCTTGGAATCCCAGAACACACCTGGTCCACCCGCAGCCCTGGCACAAAATGCTTTAACCTGCCACAGCTAAGACAGGAAGTGGTCTGAAGAGTCATGTTTCTCCACAAAAATTGCTTTTAATGCCCTGGCTAGGATGTCTTATGTGAAATGGAGAGACGCACACACAGTTGTTTGACTGAGTAGATCATCGTCTTGTGGACACCTCTGTCGCAGGAAAAACTTTACACACTGTTTTCTGAACAAGTCCTGGCTTACCAGAAACATCAGTGCACTCCTGAATGAGACAAAGAGCATATTTTTACACAGTGATCAGCGTAGCTCCATCAAGCAAATACTGCTGGTCCTAACGCTGTAAGCCCAAGGCTCTCCAGTCATGTGCCCCTCAGCTGTGTGTCATGCTCGAGCACTGCTTTGACCTAAGTTAACAATCTGGGCTGAGACCTGAAAGCCTGCCTGTAATGTCCGTAAGTGCTCCAGTCACAGTAACCATTGGAGCCAGGCAAAGTGACCTGTAATAGCCTCTGCTGGTTGGTACTCGGTCACTAAGAAACAGTGGACAGTAACAGGAGGGGCCACAGCTAAGCTTTAAAGGCACTATACAAGTACAGACTATTTACCATTTATAAGGACAAGCTGAGACAGAAATGTCCCATTTTTAGAATGAAGAGGAAAAACATATTTTTAAAAAGACCAAAAGAGGAGGAAAATTAGGTGGAGGGAGAGGCTACGTGAGAGAGGAAGAGCTGGAGGCTGGGAGAGAGGAAAGAGTCAGACGAGTCTCACAATGAGGCTCTTTGTGCAGTGAGGATGGGGTTCCCTGGCCCACTTTCCTTCCCTCTCTTACTCATTCGCCTTCTTTCTTAGATTCCCATCTCTCTTTTTTCCCTTCCTCCCCCCCACTGCCTCTGCCGCCCCTTTCTCTCCGTCTTTGACAACTCTGCAGAGTCATGCACACATAAGTTACTCTCAAGGGTGGCTATAGCTGTGTCCTGGCCAGGGTAACTGATTTGAAATGCATACATCCTTCACCCCTCCAGCCACTATGATATTCCTTTCTCTTTGCCAACATGTGGGTAAAGTCCCTCATTAGGTGAGACACAATTCGAAAATAAAAATTAAATAAAGTGTGTATGTGTGTGTGTGTGGGGGGGGGGGCGGGAGGGTGAAGAAATAAGTGTACATTAGATGTTTGTTTTATTTTTATGATTCCGGCATGTTTGTGTGGCTCTAAGTGTGTACACAGGGGGCTGGTCGGGTGTGTGTGTGTGGGTAGAGGGGGTGATGGTAGGGATTTGGATCCTATAAATAGCTCAGTGCGGACTATTGGGCCTAACTCAGCTTGTCTCTCTGGCCACAAGGGAGTTTTCACTGCCCAGTCTGTGTTGAAGACTCAGCTAAGGACTAAATGACTTGAAGTGGTTGCTAGGTTGCTATTTAGACTGCTAGGCACAAAGTCAGCTAACAACATCTGGAGTTTAAAAGATAAGAAAGGCGCTTCAAGTAAGTTTGGTGTCTACTTTTAAAATTCATTTCTAGATTATAAAATGTTGCTATCTATATCTATAACTCTGTAGTGACTGTGGATGACGTGCATGTAACGATTCATAATTCATTTGGCGGACTTAAAGATGTGAAGACTAATTAGAATTTTTTCATTATAGGTTAAAAAGGAAATGTATTTTTGTACCACTTTTCTAAAGGTGGCCTGTCAATGAGAAGCTGTTGATTTGGTCAGCCGCATGATTTTTGGTTTAAAAAGGAAAAATAGGTTTCACAGAGAGGCTCCCAGAGGCTACGTAAATAACCTCTGAAATAACACCGCTGCCTTATAACTTTTAGCAAGATCATAGTAGCAAAAGAGAGTCACAGAAAACCACATAGGTGCACTATTTGAAGGGCAGTACATCTATTTGCCTGCAGTGCAGTGACTCACTCTCCTCTCGAGATACGAAGTGGTACAGGAGGAGACTCTTGGGTTCACATGCTAACTTTACTACATATCTCTCCAACACAGCGCATAGATGTCTTTGAGGTAATACCAAAATTGTATTATTTTTTTTTTTTTGTGTTCATAAATCTAAACAGCATTAGTCTTTTTTTGTTTTTGTTTTATTTATTTTTTTAAACTATATTACCTACATGTACTGTACCTGTCTTTAATCTGTCAGTTAAGTTCTGATTTTCATTTTAAGATTAAAAACAGCTCATCAGATTCAGCTTACAGGGATTAGAAACGAAATAAAAATGGCAAGTGGAACAAGTGAATGTTTGGCTTTTTACTTTGCAACTTATCGATTACAATTATTGCAGCTAGAAGCTCGCTTGACTCATCAGTTTTTCCTTTTTTGTTTTTTTTTTTTCCCAATTCCATAAATGCACATCTTACATTTTTTAAGTAAAGTTTTCTGCTGATTTCTGCAGATTTTCCTTTTGAGTGTTTTGTTTACAGTAATTTTCACATGTATAACTTTTCAGGAGGACGATCAGCTAAGCAGTGTTCTGCAGATTTATATAATGATGAATATCAAGTTGTTATTTATTGTCTGGAGTCTCTTTATTAATCATCAGATAAGATTATTGAAGCAACTTGTTTCATATGACTCCAAAGATTCTGAAACGATCTCATTTATTTTCCTTCTGGAAATCAGCTGCACATCATCTGTTTGTGTTGGATATTTTCACTGACACTGATGTTGTTTTCAATATTTTTTTGTTGCTACACAGATCTTCAGTTACCAGTGACGGAGCCGGACATCAATAATCGCCTTGAGTCTTTGTGTTTGAGTATGACAGAACACGCCTTGGGAGGTACGTCTTTCACTGAACCTCATATTTAAACCATATAATACAGTAATATGGAATGCTGCTGGGGTCGGCTGAGGACATGAAAAGGATGTGCTCTAATAATCTGCACAATCAATAATATAATGTTGCACAGTGAAAGCTGTCAAATGTCCAGTGAAGAAGGGATGCAGCATTAAACCTGCCCTTAAATTGAAGTGGATTGTACTTGGCGGATGCGGTGGCTGTCACAGTTCTGGTTCTCCTCTGATTTTAAAGAAGTTGTTTGCACTTTATGAATGAAGTCTGCACACTTTTCATTTTCATGGAAGACATTCTAAGCAACCAGCTCAGGAACTGGAGTTGCTAATTGCTGCTGTTGTTGCTAATAAGCAGCCACCAGTAGCCTGTTTATGCACAATGCTGTCTTATCTGCAGTTCTGTAATAGAAGGATAACATTGACATATCAAACGAGTAAGCAGAACACTCTCGCTCTTGCTTTCTCAGACTCTGTCCAAAGTCGCATGTAAAGCCCAGACTGTCCGGGAAGTCAGTGAGATCTCTTTTGATCTCTAGTCTTTAACACCGATGTGGGGGCTGACTGATGCATCCCAACACCATTAATTAACTTTTTTTTTTTCCTTTTGCCTTTTTTTTTTTTCTACAGCTGGAAATTTTTGACAGATAATTCCAGATTTGTTGGAGCCCATTCAGGATTTTTCAGATGCCTTTGGATTTTGATGTTTCAATCTGGCCAGGCAGGTCCAAAACATGCTAATTTGGAAAACTGACAGCGATTCTGGCAGCAGTAAAGGCAGGTTAATTTAAGACGAGGGAAATAAAATGGAAGAGCCGCAGGCGAAGGTTTTAGCAGCAACTGTCTCCAATAGACAGAAAGGAGCTGCTACGCAACTTGGAGAAATGTGACATTCAGTCGAATCCAGTGATTCACAAAGCGTGGGCTGCGGCCTCCTAGTGGACTGTGAAGGTACTGCAGGTGGGCCTCAAGATGTCATGTACAATAAGTACTTAAAAGCAAAAAAAACTGGTCACTGAAATTCTTAATTCTTGTAAGATTTAAAAAATTTTAATAGGAATATATAATTGTAAAAGTTGCATCCTTTAAACCTTTATACAGTGAAAAGATGTGGGCAAACTGCCTTTCTTATTCCTGGTTCTTACTTAGTCATTTGCTTTTGAATTGATATGGTAAATAAAGTTGCTGAGGCTCATCTGCACCCCATTAAGATCTACTGAGACCTGTAATTACGTATCTAGAACTTGTACTTCAGGGGACTCGTGCCACCTAAAGATTCTACTGCCAGGCTGACAGTATTTATTAATTTTTTTTAAACTTAGTTTTAAATTTCCATGAAATATTTACGTTTGAAACACAAACTGAACTAAAAATTTCTTTAGTATTATTTCTTTCCTCACCTTTTTTTTTTTCTTTTCTGTTGTTTTAGGATCACAAAATTTCTGAACTTGAATTAAAATGCTGATCTTACAAAAACAAAGTCTCGAGCTCTTGCATACGTCAGCATCGGACTGTAGCGGACGAGACCTGAATTGAGTCAGACTGTTGTTGACCTGGGTTGTGGAAATTATACCCCCGTTGTACAGTGAGTTTTAGTCTGACTCAAAGTGCGGGCCAAACTCAGCTGAAGTGAAAACAGTGAGCCTCAGTGCTCAGCACAGAACGATGGACAAGTGCTGCTTTATGCTTCTGTGTGTGTGTGTGTGTGTGTGTGTGTGTCTGAAAGTGTGTGTTTTTAGGTAAAGCAGCAATAAAACATCAACATGAAGCTGGTTGTGTTGAGCTTCAGAAACATAACTTGGTAACTCAGCACAAACCACGGGAACTGAACTGAAACACCATGTTTGACGGTATGAGGGAAAAGATGCTGACATGTGGTGGCCCTTTTTCTAGAGAGCCTGGACTAAAGTGAACTGGGAGCGAGCTGCCTCTGAGCAGATGCTCCCATGGTGACAAACAAACTGCACAGACTGTAAACTATACTGACAAATGTAAGAGTGCAGATAATTCCAGCAAACGACTTAAGTCAGTGTGACTTTAACAAGTCCTGGCTTATAATTGGGTCAACTGTACAACAGCAATCAGCAACGTGCACCTAACAGGAAGCACAGTAGATCAGTCTGGCTGTCGGCCATCATCCACATTAAATACTGTTGCATCATTAATGTCATCACAAAGTGTTTCCACTAAATTGCATTAATTAACAGCAATAGATTGATTGATATCCGATAACAAACACATTCAGATACTGCAACGATCCACTTTGGTATCAGGTTTGTTTTTCATGCTGTTATCAGTGACAGCCTTCGTCCATTCACACCATCATTACGTCGTGTGATGCAGTATATTCAACCCTTTGCAGCGCTGCTCAGCAGCAGCGCACGGTGACATTAACCTGCACCACGACTGGCTTTATGTTTGTGCAATTACAGCTTTTCTTCCTCAGCCACACCGGAGGCAGCAGCTGTCAGACTCTTGTTTTCCTCTGTAAGGCTCTATCAGTATTTTGACAGATGTGGTGGTCTCTCACCGTGACCGTGTGGGCCCTAGCCCCCTGCTGCTCAGCAAGTTAGCAGAGCTTCAGGCTTTCAGTTCAAATGAGATGACATACTGATATTATTCAGAGCCCAGAGTAACACGTTTCACTACACAAGTAGTAGGATCAGAATTAGATTTAGTGCATGTAAGAAGTCTAAAGTGTTTTTTTTTTAAACCTCATTGAGTGAAGGATTAACAGCACGGAGGTGCAAAATGCAACAAAACCAAAACTGCAATAGCAAAACAAATTTCACTTCATGGAAAGAGGAGAGAATAATTTCATGTTTGTGGCTGGACAGAATCATTTCCTGTTTTTAGTGTTACTCTCATTAAAATGTCCTTTTGAAACTGACAGACGTTTAATAGAAGTGGGTCCGAGGAGTCGTGACTGACATCATCACTGTGTTAAACTATGATGCCTCTTCTCTCTGCTGTTCCTCTTTAGACGGTGCAGACCGCACATCAACAATATGAACTGAGGACCTGAGTGAGAGCAGCAGGATGGCAGCGGTTCAGGAAGCTCTCTCACCAGCCCTTACGTTCCCTCTCCCTGTAGCCAATGGTAGAGCTCAACCAAAGGACCGGGCGGGATCCAAGACACACAAGAGAGCTGATCATCAAACGGCTCAAACAAGCTATCACACTGGCACCGTCCAGCGGGTTGGAAAGACACACTTCCTGCTCGGGCAGCATCCGCACAGTCACCTGTATGTGGGTGAGGAGAATGAAAAGAATCAAACACAGCCTGGACAGTGTGTGCAAACCTGCCCCCCGACCCCGTGGGGAGGCCAGAAGCAGTCCGGTCAGCCCCAGCAGAAGGGAGATGCTGGGCTTTGGATCAGCACTCAGCGAGACTTTCCCTCTCCCACACTGCCTGGTCCCCGCACATCGACCACAGCTCGTGGCATCTTTCAGATCATAACAGTACCTCAGACCCCGAACGAGATGAGACAAGCAGAGCCACAAGGGTGCAGAAGGAAGCTTGGGATTTCCCAGCAAGGACACAGCGTCCAGGAAGGATGCTCAGAGAGCTTGAGAAGGCCTCTTGCTCAGTATTGGGTGGCAACAAACCTTTTCTTTCTATTGTATGTATTTATTGTTTACATTATGATGCTACTTTCAGAGGGTACAGAAACATTTATGAATTTCAGGTATGACTTGCATAATATATTCAGTAAAGCCTTGGCTGTCTGCAAGCTTTACATCCCACAAGTAGCCATCACTCTAGTTTACAACTAACGTGCTTATTCTTTATTTTAGCAGCCGACAACAAAGTCATGTTGGCCTGAACACTTATGGAGAGAGAATGAGAAGGGAGCGAGAGAGGTGGAGGTAGATGACATGGAGAGGGATGAGCGGAAGAAAGGGATGTGGAGAAAGACACAGGAAGTAGCAGAAGAAAGAACCAAGCTGAGGTGATACTAGAAAGGGAAGAGGATGTTTAAAGGAGAAAGACATCAGAGGCAGGACCTTTGATTGGCTGGAGATGACGGAGGAAGATGATGTCATGTCTAATTATGTCCTTAGTCCTATGTGAGTGAGTGTAGCAGGAAGTGGATTTGGCACCGCTCAGTCACACATTGTTCATCCACAGCATGTACTGTATAAACTCGTGTTTTGAAATTGTAGGTTTTTATACATATAAACTGGGAGATTAATAAGTCAGTGGGATCTATCTGCATGTTCAGATAGTGGGGTTAGTTATTTTTCTAAAGCGGGGGGGGGGGGGGGTATGCTTAAGCTGCATGTTAAAACTAAAGATCTTTCTTGAGAAAGAAAAGGGAGATTGTGAAATGCGGCGTGGAGAAGGTGACAGAAGAAATGGGAGGTGGATTTAGTTTCCACTCAGATCTTTTTTTTTCTCCTTTTCCCTGAGAGGATTGCAACATTGGAGAAATGAAACACTGTCGATCCATGAAGGGAAGCGTTCCCCGAGATTGTCTCATTAGTGCTTACCTCCATCTGCTGGCCAATTGCAGTCACAGCAGGACAGGTGCTGAAGTCCAGGGAGACGCGGGCATGTTCAAGATGCCAGCAGATCATAAAAAACTCATCGAGCATGTAGAAAGATGTCAGAGCTGGTTGGCTGCTCGTGTATCTTGGCCTTCTTTCAGTTCTGACAGTGCGAGCCTATCGTATATGAAACTGATTTTATTTTATTTTTTTATTCTTAATCTCATGGTTATTCTGTGTCTTAATATTTATCCTCGGTTGTTTTGTGATTAGGTTTATTGTGAAATAAGCTTGCTTGGTTAACAGAATGCAAGTCCTGAACCTGAATGTCATCTTTCAGGGTTTTGTTATTTTTGTTTTAGTTCTTCATTAGTTTCTTGCAATTCTGTCATACTTCCTTTGTATCCTGCACTTGATATGATAATGTGAGACACTACAATCCAAAGGCTCGAGCAGCAGCTTTGCTTTGGAGTCGGGTCAAACGGAGCAGTCTGACACTCCTTCTCGACTGTAGAGTTACAGCCTCGGTGGACGGACAGACATTGAAATAAACCACAAAAGGTGGCAACAATGAACCCCATAACAGACACACAAAGCAAGCTTCTGATGCCTCTCGTTCACATGTCTAAAGGCAGATTTGGGGGTTGAGAATACAGCCTGGTCTGAAGTATCCCACACAGTTAAGGGACCATAGAGCTGTTTGTGCATGTTTTAGTTCATTTTCTTTGGAATTACTTTTTGAATGTTTCTCCAGGAAACATAGATTCTGTTTTCTAAAGCTCTGGTCCGGCCTTTTTAAAAGAGCTGCATCTATAAAGTAATTATCGAACAAGCAGGTCTTTCAGATCAGCTGGTGTCAGTGCCAGCCAGCAGCTGATTCACAAGGGGGGGTACCTGCACCCAACATCATGCCGTTTCTGACTTAGTCGGTGTCCATTGTCATTGATGCACTTCAGGTGTATCAGTCACCACATAAGTAGAAAGCACTGGTAAGTTTTGGAGAACATAATTAAGAACACTACAGAACTGAAGTGTCTCCTTCAGTATCATAAAGACAAAAACATGCCTAAATCCTGCTATGGCGCCTCTCTGCAGCCCAAACTGCCATCCTGGTTCTTTAATCGTGGCTTCAAATCTTATGATGGCAGCTCAGCGCTGCAGTCTGGACGTGTGCGTGCACACAGCCCATGAAATGTGTGTGGTTTAGTAGCTGTGACTCAGCTGGACGCTTCAAGTTTTGCTCTGTGTGGTTTGAGTGTGTGCTTTCTGCTCTTATACTCAGAGTCGCGTTTGTGAACAAAGTTCCACCAAAGCATGAACGGGACATGAACCTGTTTGAGCCCTGAGTGGGTGCTGCACCTCCGGCATGTCGGCTCTTTGTCGATGCCCCTTGTTGATGGGCAGCATCATGATGTCGTCACATTCAGACTCTTTCAGTGTCACTGCCATATGAATCAGTACTTAAAGTCGAAACTATTTATTCTTTTTTTTCTCCTTTTTTTTTTTTTTTTTGCAGAGGTGATGCTGATCATGTAGGTGTAATATTATTTAATACCATATGTATTAACATGTTATGGCTGGTGACCATACGTACATCTCAAATATTAACATAGTTATTGTTGACTATTGTTTTTTATTGCTGTTGTTGAACTATGATATTGTTTGTATCTGTCAGTGTTTTTTTCATTTGAAGCTTCGCTGTCGCCGCCGAGGGCAAAAACTGCTCCTTCACAGATGCATCAGTTCATGGTCAGAGTGTTTCTCTTGCTTTCAGCATACAAAATAAGTGATGCGTTCCTGTAGTCTTTGGGAGAGCAGGAGGTAGACTGGCCCACTGGGGGCCTCGCGAACCACGTCTTTCTTCGGGTCCTGTTTGGGAGAAAGGCTTATAAGTTCCTGTGTATGTCGCTTTAAATGGTGGCATTGCTCTTTAATTTACTTACTGTAGACAAATCCAGTGAAAAGACCCGAGACCAGATTCAACAGCAGGTCGGTCCAGTGCTCGGTACTGTCTGTGTGCACTCAACAAACCGCCAAAAACAGCTGGGCACACACAGTGAGGGGGCATATTTTGGGGGGTACTACAGTGGATTAGTAGACAGCATTATGGCATTGAGTGAAAATACAAGTAGTGCGTTTGTATTGGACGCCTGTGCAGCAGCGCGGCTCACTCGTGTGCTTCTCTTTGTTTTTGGACAGCAGTCTTTATGGCACTGAGGAGGGAGGTGTGTGTGTGAGGACGCAGTCATTGGACGTTTGCTTTTTCTTCTTCATGTGAGACGTGTTCAGGAAAAGTACTCAAACCTGCAGTCATGTAATCAAAGGGATTATTGGAACTGTTTTTGTTTTTTGGGGAGATTTTTCTTTTGATTTGTCAGTATTTTTAATTACTTTTATATCGCTGTGCCATTTTTTTCTGATTTATTAAGGTTTTTTTTTTTTATTAAAGTGCCACATTTATATGAATACTGACTGACAGCATTTAAAAAACCTGAGTTCATGTGATTTTTTTATTTTTATTATTATTATTATTATTATTATTAAAGTTACACGGATTGTATTTTGAGCGCAGAGCAGCAGGGCAGGCCTCCAGTTTCTGCTCAGCTGTGGTTTCCTGCAGCGCCTCTGGGTCAAAAATGTGTGTGTGTCAGAACAGCGAAACATACCTGAGACAGGACAGTGGAGGGAGGACGGCTCTTTACATCAAACCAAATGCTTTTCCTAAACGCATATCAGCTCTGTGGGTGCCCAGGAAGGCTTCTAACGCTGTGCCCACTGCAGTATTAACAGCTAGGTAACGCCTCGATATTCCAAAAACATTTAATGTACTTTAAGTCGTGACATATATGCTGTTTTGTATCTTTTATTTCTGTCATAGATTCTGCAGTTTAGTCAGTTGATGTCAGTATGAGATTTGTTCTTTGTAAATTCAGCAGCATCCATTCTGTAACACAGCGTTACTGCTTGACTGCTTCTTTTACTTCATTTAGTTTTATTTTATCAAAGAGCCGATGTCCTGTATTGACTGCAGGCTTACGTATATATTTGACAGAAGAATATTGTATGTTTAATAATTTAAAAAAAACAAACAAAAAGACAAAAAAAAAAAAGAAGAAAATAGAAAAAAAAAAGGAAATGGAGAAAATTGAGGGGAAAGTGTAATTTATATTTTAAAACTGCATGCACAAGGCTGGGAAAGTCATATTTAGAATAACAAATGGCAGTGCCTTTTTTTGTTTTTGTTTTTGTACTCGAGACAGTTAGCCCAAATGTAAATGTTTTATATGGACTTTAATGTTACAGGATGAAACGAGCAGCAGGTGTGTGTGTGAGCTCACGTTCACACTGCAGCCTAAAGTTTCCAAATTCACACATTGACACGAACCTACACTCATATTCATATACATGTAAATAAAACATCAGTTTGATGAACTTTTATAAATCATACTGATTCATAGTTTGCCTTAATATCACTGAACTCATTAATCGATTAAAGGAACCGAGAATTGTGCGAAATATCCTGAATAATGCATTTACTTGCCTCACTGTGACCAGCTGCCGAAAACCAAAGATGCTCTGCTCACTGTCACGGAGGAGCGTGGTGCTTCCTGCTACCTGATGCATCAGGTCTGGTTTGTGATGCTGATTCCCACCTGTTGGTAACATGACGCATGTTTACTGATGCACTGATCCAATATACTGCAGCAGATTAGCATTGGAGACGATGGTGATTTCAAACATTTAAAAAAAGGAGACGTTATCTGCTAAACTTGAGCACGCCACATTGCGAGCCTTTTATTTGTCACTGTCTGGCTCTAATTCAGTGAACCCTCCTTTATTCATTCATTCATTCACACTGGGCCACTAACGGCAGTCATTTTATCAGCCGCTCGTCTCTGACGTGCTCCGCTCATCTGAAGCAGAACGTTACAGGCCTAAGTACTCATTCCACGCATACAGGCTGGAGACTGCTCCACTGGAATATTAAAGTTCATGCAGCTTTATGTCAGATTTAAGCTGCTTTCTAAAACTAAGAGTGAACACGAGGAGTTGAATCTGAGCAGGATGCAGAGGCGTGCAGGGTGAACATGAACTCCGCTGCTCATCTTGTTTCTGTACTCTGTAGGTACTTCCTAATGTTGAATGAAGTTAAGAATTATTCTGGTCTCAACAAAAAAAAAAATGTGTGACTGGCTGTGGGACTGAGGGTGTGAGTGTGAGCGTGTGTGTGTGTGTGTGTGTGTTAGGATACATTCAAGTATTTTTCAATGTGTCTTGCTGTACTTCTGTTGCGATGTACCAGAATGCTGTGACTTGGCATGCCCTGTTATACATTAAAAAAAAGAAAAAGATGCAAGTTGTCCCAACGTGTTTGTACGTGTGAGAATTATTATTATTGTTATTATTGTTATTTAGTTTGTGGAGATCTGTGAAGAACATTCAGCTGTTCTGGGCTTTCCAAGGTCTGAACAAATTCTGACAGAACACGACATTTAATTTTATTCATACGGCGCTAAATCACAACAAATAGTCGCCTCAAGGCGCTTTATGTTGTGAGGGAAAGACCCTGCAATAATAGACTGTGTCCCATTAGTTTATCCAGCTGTAAGACCCCCTGAGTGAGTAATCCTGTCTGCATACTGTTTACAAACTTGAATTTATCTGCACATTATCTCTCAAACTCAGCATCTTTATCAGCCTCATTGGAGCCCATAAAATGCTGCTTAGAGTCAAGCAAATGATACCTGAACTTTTCAGACAGTGAGTCATGACCTTGAAACTACCACTTGAGGGCGCCCTAGTTGGAAAGTTTTGCATTCTGCACACATGGACCACATGCATAATGCCACGGTTCGGGTCCCGGCCTCCTGTCGCCAATTTAATAATATTAGCGCTCTTAAGAATGTGATTATGGGAATTGCAATCGACACTCCTCTATACAGCTCTTCAAAACATTGCGACAGGCAGCCTCAGTATGTGTGGCTGTGAAACAGCTTCTTCAGTCCTTTTTTTTTTTTTTTTTTTCCCATCTTTGCCCATCTGACAAAGATGGCGGGCCAGAAAGCTAAAGCGGACACTTCAAAATCCAGAGCTAAGACAGTAATGGACGAGTCAGAGCTCTGTAGAGCCGAATCTTCCTCTCACTTTAACTAGTACTGACTTCATGGATTTCTTCACAAATAAAATTATAACCATTAGAGAAAAAATTATT
>JAVDPK010000144.1:995036-1006719 GCA_034780415.1 Cichlasoma orientale | reverse complement strand
ATATATACGTTGCCACCCCTCAAAAATTCCTGCCCCCCTCTCGCCACCCCATAAATATTTTTCTAGATCCGCCCCTGGCTCCTATCTGTGAGAAGCTGAGCAGCAGACGCGTTTTTGCTTAAACATATCATTTAGAAGCAAATACGCTGTAATGCCAAAAATATTCACCAGTCTGCCTTCACACACATGAAGTTGAGTAACATCCCATTCTTAATCTATAGGGTTTAAAACAATGTCAGTCCACCCTGTGCAGCTACTTTCAGCTCTTCTGGGAAGGCTTTCCACAGGTTTAGGAGTATTTATGGGAATTTTTCCAGAAGCACATCTGTGAGGTCAGACACTGATGTTGGAGGAGAAGGCCTGGCTCACAGTCTCCACTCTAATTAATCCCAAAGGTGTTCTATTGGGTGGAGGTCAGGATTCTGTGCAGGCCAGTCAAGTTCTTCCACACCAAACTCACTCATCCATGTCTTTATGGAGCTGCGTTTGCACTGGTGTGCAGTCATGTTGGAACAAGAAGGGTCATCCCCAAACTGTTTCCACAACATCTTGGTATGCTGAAGCATTCAGAGTTCCTTTCACTGGAACTACGGGGCCGAGCCCAACTCCTGAAAAACAACCCCACACCATAACCCCCCCCCCCCCGCCAAACTTTACACTTGACACAATGCAGTCAGACAGGTACTGTTCTCCTGGAAACCACCAAACCTAAACTCATACATAAAAATGCCAGACTGAGAAGTGTGATTGATCCCTCCAGAGAACACGTCTCCACTGCTCTAGAGTCCAGTGGCGGCGTGCTTCACACCACTACATCCAACACTTTGCATTGCGCTTGCTCGGCCATGGAAACCCATTCCATGAAGCTCTCTATGCACTGTTCTTGAGCTGATCTGAAGGCCACATGAAGTTTGGAGGTCTGTAGCGACTGACTGCAGAAAGTTGGTGACCTCTGCACACTATGTGCCTCAGCCTCCGCTGACCCCACTCTGTGATTTTAAGTGGCCTACCACTATGTGGCTGAGTTGCTGTCATTCCCAATCACGAGTGAACACTTTTGGCAATAAAGAGTATGTCAGAATACTGATGATGTAGAAGTCTCAAAAACTCACGTATCAGACATGACACACTAGCCTAGGGGTGGGCAAACTACGGCCCTTGGGCCACACCCGGCCCGTTGGTCTTGCTTTCTTTTGGCCACAGCGGCCTCCATCGGCAGCGTAGATAGACAGGAAACGGGGAAAAGATAGGGGGAAGACACAGGGCAAGCTGGGACTTGAACCTGCACCGCCTGCACCGCAAGGCGGCACATGTGGTCGGCCGCTCTACCCCCGAGCCACCCAGGCGCCCCTGTTGTAACGCTTTTTTTATGTTTATGTTTGATATATCTGGCGCTGGCCTGGCCCGTATGTCAAATTTCAAAAAGTCAATGTGGCCCCAGAGCCAATAAGTTTGCCCACCCCTGCACTAGGTGTTAAAGGGTTAATAGAAGCCATTCTTAGCCACAACATCAACACAGCCCCAAACAAAAAACAAAGCTTTATCTGTTAACTGGCAGCACCTTCCATCTTCTTTCTTTTCTCATCACACTGGAGTTCACAGTCAGTTCTGAATAAGCACATATTTGCCAGAAACCAGTGTTTAAATCTAGAAACATATCCAGACACATTATTTTCCTTAACTGATATCTCAAAAAATACATCCAAACCCCAACAAACCGGAGCTCGCTAAAAGCTTCGCCATCAGGAGGAATCTTTTAAACAGAAAATGGAGTGAAGCGACAAGCGCCTCAGAGCAACTTGTAGATGAACATGCAGAGTTAGAGGCCCTGATGGTGCACATTAATCACGCATTAGTTACGACACGAGCATCGGGCTGAAACAGAAAGTGACAGGACGGCAACAAAAACTGAAGATGAGAGCAGAGCAGGTGGAGAAGAGGACAGGAGTGAGAGCCAGGGTCATCAGCTGGAGAATCACTGCTAGATGGCTGGAGGCTCCAATTCTCATGCGCGCACACACACACACACACACACACACACACACACGCACACGCACACACACACACACACACACACAGACCGGTACGATCCACTCAAATGTCAGACGCAATTTGTTGACAAGACGAGAGAAAGGGCAGCGGCAACAAGCGTGCAAAGATCTCTTTTCCTCCTCTGTCCTTCAGTTCTTCCTCTCTCTCCTGCGCTGCGGCGGCCTGATACAGCCACATCAAACGGACCGACCGCGGCGGCTGCTTTTTCACGTATCCGGCCACGTTATTCATATTTACTGGCTCACGCTGTGAATGATGATGATGGGCAAACAAACAGGAATCATCAGGGTTACAGCAGTTTTTTAAAGCTATGTTTTGTTCATAGCTTTATTTTATTTATTTATTTATTTTGGCACGTTTACTGTTTGGGCGTGTCTCGCTTATAAATTACGAACCTCACTTGAAGGCAGCTGTTTTCAGCATCTGGCTCTGATAAAATCATTTCATGACACAGGAGACAAAGTTAGAGAACAGCTGCTGAAGAACGTGAGTAATATTAAATATCGAGAGCTTTGATCTAATATTGTTTTCTGGGTCTTTGAACGACAGGTTGCTAACACACCCGTATTTTGATATACAAACAAATGTTTTTGATTATTTTTAAGAGATTTTAATAAAATGTTAATAAAGCATGCTTCTTCTGTCTGCAATGCTCATGCTCCTGGCCATTTGTGTATGATTTCATTCACTCTTGCCATCAATGATTTCTCAGTTTGGGTGTTGGCTGCTTTTTGTTCTGTTCTCTCAGGATGATCCCACACTGCTTCAGTAAGGCTCTGGGGAGGCCAGTCCATGACTGAAAGTGCTCCACTGTGTGGTTTTCTATCCCGGCATGCTTTTGCTGCATTGGCAGTGTTTCTGGGATCACTGCCATGCTGAAAAATTAAAGGTGTTTCCAATTAGACCCTTTGCAGATGCTATTACATGGTGGATCAAAATCCCACGGCACTGATTTCCGGTCCAGTTCTTGTGTGCTGTGGCGTCCCTCAGCCTTCTCTCCCTGTTTCTCTTCCTTAACAATGGCTTCCTGACAGCCGCCCTTCCACTGACACCATTTCTGATGAGGCTTCAGTGAACAGCTGATGGGGCAGATGCAGCTCTCGGGTCTTTGCTGATCCCCCCCCGTTTCTCATAGACACGACTTTCAGACACTGCTCATCTGCCACGTTTGTCCTCCAGTTTCCTCAGATCTTTTAAGGGCACACTGCACACCGTGCTGAGATATGCCAAGTTTTCAGCTCCTCATCCAGCAGGACCTGCTTTTCAAACCAGACTGCTTTTTTGGACCACCATTCATAGTTCTTCGGTTCCACTTGAAGCTCAATACCTGAACGCTTGTTTCCACGGGAAAAATATCACAGCGAAGAAGCAATTATGCCTGAATGCAAGAACAAGGGGCAGATGTTTGTTCTGGTGTATTTTCTCCTCAAATGTTTCCTGAAGAGTTGATGTGACGGTGTCTCATCAACGACGGCCCTCGGTGAGATGCTTTCGCGCAGTGGACACTGAAAGAGCTTATTTATTGAACAGCTGGTGGCTACCTGCACACCATCTGACCAACAATAGAAGAGGAGGACTGAGACATCGCAAGCAGACAGTCAGCAAGGAGGGCTGGATGAGAGGAAGTGCTGCAGATGGTGACGGGGGGGGGGGGGGGGTTATATAAGTGAACGGGCACAACACAAGAGGAGGTGTTTGTGTGATTCACTGCTGTCATCAGAACCCATTTACACCGGTGGAAAAAGATCAGCTGCCAGCCTCTATTGTCTTAAACGACGTGCAGCTGCAGGTGAAGATGGAGGGAGAAGGGAAGCAGAGGAAGGAAAGCAAAAAGAGGGAAGAGGCCGATCTGCCGTTTAGTGCACAGTAATGATGTCAAAGGGGCAGAGAGGAGGCTGAAAACAGATCTCAGCTAATCTGATTGCTTCTAGTGTTCTCTGCTGTCCAGACAAACGTCAGAGAGAAATGGTTTTGAAGATATGCATCTGGTTGCATGGCTTGATGTTTGCGACAATTTTTTATGCACTAAATTACAGAAAACATCGAGCAAACTGGCCGGCAAGTGAACTGTTTGAGTGTCTCTTTTGCAGTCAGAAGATGCGAGAAAATTTTAGCCGCACCACAGACGCGGCGTTTCTGTACCAGCACTCGCCTGCATCTTTGTTCTGTTCTGTTTGTTTTGTCTCTCCTGGAGCTGGACTGGGTTTAAACCCGAGCAGAAACCCGTTTGCTCGGATGTAATTTACTTCATTTATCTATTTAGATGAGAGCAAAATGCGCACGATTCTGTTCAGAGAAAAGTATTTATGTTAAATTACATCATTTGCAGCAAAGCTTCCAGTTCTGCAGCAGTTCTGTAACATGACAGTAAATGCACACCTTTAAATGCAGCACGCTGTGCCACGGGAAGGCCGTTAACTACTCAGCCATGGAAGCCCCCGGGGACACTGCTGTGCCCTGTTCATGTATTCATTCACTCAGGGGGCATGAAGTCTGCTGGTAACAGGTTCATTAGAAGGACTAATGAGCATGTTCTATGGACCCAAAATTCCTGAAATGCATGGAATAGCCTCCCACCACATGGAGGTATCCTGGAAACCTCTGCATAGGTTCCCAGAGTAAATGGACTGGTTCTTATATAGTTCTACTCTACCTGAGCGCTGCCTCATTCACCCATTCACACAAGTACTTTCTATCTAACATTCACACACGTTCACTCTCCAATGGATGCATCGGAGATCAACTCGGGGTTCAGTATCTTGCCCGAGGACACTTTGGCACTCAGACTGGAGCAGCCAGTGATCAACCACCAACCTTCCGATTAGTAGGTGACCTGCTCCACCTCCAGGGCCACATCCACCCCATCAAGTTTCAATAAAAAGCTTTACAGTATCACCGTGCGTGTGCATGCGGTCCCCCTTACCCTGCCGAAGATGGGCACCAGGTGATGCTCACACATGGAGAACATGTCAATGTCTTTGACGATCACCATCTCATCATGGTCTTCATCAAAGATGGCGTCATTCAACACGTCTGAGGAGAGAAACGGGAGAGACGAAACACAAAGGAGAAATCATTTGCAGTGGTTTATAACTAGTCCACCTCCAGCATTGATTCATTAATAATGAGCAATTTCTGTCTTTGGTTCGTTGATCACTAACTTTCTGTGATCGTGTCGGTCTCTGCTGTCATTACTTATTTAAACTTTTTTACTGGTGATCAGCTGGGATGTTTTTAAAATACACATTTAAAAACAATTCAGCTTCACTTCTTTTTAATGTTTGAGGGCAGACGGAAACCAAGCAGCCGTGCCGGAGGATGCCAGGTTCACCTTGACCATTCAGCTGCCGCGCTCGTTATCACGGGCTTCAGTGTTTCTCTCTGGCAAACACCGCCGTCTAATTATAGCTCTGCCTCCCCCTTCCTGCTGTTGCTTTATTGCATTTTTTGGTTGTTGGGGTTCAATAAACTGTTTTATCTGCCGAATGTGACGACGCGGACGCGTCTCGCTCTCACCGCGGCGGTTTTTAATTTCCTGACCGGCTATCTGCGAGAGGGAGAGGAAACGTGGAGGGGTGAGGTCACCAAAACAACAGAACTTGTTCCTTCAGCTTCTCCTGCTTCTTTTATCACCGTGTGTATAAAGGGAGCGGCCCGTGTGATGGAAGTTGAGAAGACTGATGCATATTTTTTTCCTTTACCCTTCATTTAAGTTTTCCCTAATAAAACACATTCGTACTGTAAACCGAGAGTTGTAAATCCAACTCTCGGTTGGATTTGGGACGTTTGACGGCGCTCTCATTGCAGATAAGGACGTCTGCTGTGGGAAGAAACCACCAGTCTGACCTCAGACACTGCTCAGAGCTGAGATCTATTCAGTATTGAAGTCCATTCACTGAGACAAATCCTCCTACCGCCTGATTTGATAGCTGCTGCTAATGTTGCTGTGGCTGCCTTACAGCTGTGCTATCCTGCTAACTCTTGCACAGCAAACATAATTCAAATAACACGAAAAACATGCAATAAATGGCTCTTTAGTCTGGTTCTTTGTAGTGTCATTTTACCATATGCTATACACTCACACTAAATAGATTCCATCTATCTAAAGTGTATGTGGCGCCTCTGCAGCAAACCTTATTGGCCTACAAACAAGATCCTGAATGAGGTTTGCCTTCAGGTCCACGCGGTAATAACGCGGTAATAACGCGGTAATAACGCGGTAATCCTGTTTCAAAGTTTTCTAATCAAAAGCAAAGTTAATTTGAGACTTTGTAGCTACTGATAACAGTGTAACATCCTGACAATGTGGGAACACAGCAAAATCAATTAAGCTCTACACAAGGCAAGCAACAGTTTATCAACCTTTTATTAACGTCTTTATTTAGAGGGAAACTGACTGTTTTTTTTCTTTGCCCAAATATTTTTGCTTTAAGCACAACCAGATTACTTTCAGATTAAAGAAAAATTAAGTGTTATGATTCCCAGGGAATTTCTGCAAGATATACTCAGAATTTTAAGTTTCCCCGGATCCACTAACATGTGTGTCAGGGTGCGATTAAATTAGGACTGAGTGAGAATTTTGCACTCAAACCGCATCAGGCAGTAGCAAAGGGTTAAAACCTGCCTGATTATCTTTGTTGTAGCGATGCACCCAAACAGGCTGGTGTAATGAGGTACAATCATGCTTTAAGGACATTCCAGTGATTGCAGCTTCTGAGCCTTTAGTTACAGTAAAAGCTGCATCTCTCTCTCAGACACAAATGAGCGCTCAACCTTTACTAAATAAAGGGAAGCTGGTGAGGACAAAGGTTGGTTGGGTGGCGGAGAGCGAAAGCAGCCATTTATCAGGTAATGACAGTGTTACTCATCATCTGCGCTTACAATAGGGCTGCCTCCTGTGCGTGAATGAATACCACAAAGACGCGGCCACATGTTATCACGTTGTGAGTGAGGCAGGAAATGGTGGCGTGAATGACTGAAAAGTACGCAAATAATGTCGGGACACACGCTCACTGCTCCAGCTTATACATAAATAGGAGTACACGCAAGCACAGTCAGAAGGTTTAGCTGATGATTCAGGTGCTCAGTGCCCATGCTGCACATCTGATTAGTCCCAAATTCATTTTGAAGCCTGCCAACGGGCCAAACCGTGCAGCCGGACTCGCGCACAAGATGTTGTGACTCACGTGTCACGTGTTATTCCTGTGAGGTTAACTGGCCACAACGTTGGCTGTAGGTTTGGATGCAGGTTGGATAAATACTTTGAGTTCTGCTCAAACTCAGTGGGGTAAAAAAAAAAAATTCATTCAAAAATGATTTATGCTCCACGTGTAAAAACACGGTGATGCTGCAGAGAGAGGCTAAAGCCATTTTTTTCAGAGTGGAGACCTGTAACATTTATTTTTAATATGAATTCATATGTTCTCATCCAGGGAGGACTTTCCTGTCTCGAGATAAAGTGGACCAGAAACCTGAGAGCAGATACAATTAGAACATTAACTGTAGACAAAAATCAGTTCATGAGGTGTGACTGATGATTATTTTCATTAAAGTTAATCTGAAGATTGTTTTCTCAATTCATCAATCAGCTACGTGCTCTACTTAGTTACTATCTGGTGACGCCAAAGGCCACAGCAGATGTTACACATCATTTTCCTACTTATAAACCATTCACACCCTACGGAGGGGGGCACTGCAGTCTTAGAAGAGTAAAGGATAAACAGGATAAACAGGATAAAGGGGATTACTCGGACAAACTTTGTATCGATGTGCAGAGACCCTTTCACTCACACACAGGTCCAATCCTCCTCCACAGCAGAGCCAGGCTCAGGCCCATATTATTCTCTGAATGTATGCCACATATGCACTCAAAATATGGTGAAGGAGCTGACAGAGACCTGTGATGACAATCAGTTAAGAACAATGAAGCTTTAGATGAAATAAAATCAAGCCGCCTTCTCTGCTACTTGCTCATCTTTGTTTCAGTCATTTTCCGTGAAGGCCAGACAAGCATTTAGTGGCTCCTGCTGTGTCTTATTTATTTGACAATAAATTAAAAAAACAAAACAGAATATGTAAATGGTTTTTTTTACAATTCTGAAAAAACTAATCAGACAGTCACATGATTAAAGGAAAACATCTGCGCTTAACAGGAAACATCTTCCTTTATGTAACAGGCCGTGAAACATTACACATCAGAGGTCCTGATTAATCTCTGCAGAACTTTTCCTCATTACACTTGTGTTGGTCATGTGCTCGACAGCAAGAGGATTTTGAGCTCGGGTTGTGATGAAAGCCGAACGCGTGACCTGCGCACACAAACACGTGAACACGCTGAGCAAATAGTGCGTCGCTTCTCTCAAAATGCCATAACCCTCCCCAAACATCCAGCTCTGGCCTCCAGTACATGTGTGCTTTCTGTCTTCTCTGATTCTCACCAAATCAACGGGGAGGCTCCTGCAACAGCCAATGAGCAGGCAGATGGTGCAACGCCACCTCCTGAACAGCAACACAAGCGAGACCGTCATTGTCTATACTGTCCACTGTTCAAAGCTAAGAAGAGCTTCAGGGAGATGTAACCACACTGTACAAGAGTTCAGTCAGGATAAGGACAAAAAAACAAAACAACATGAATCAGCTGTCTTCACTGGTGCCCTCATATGTTTCTCCACTGCATTCCTTCCTTTTACAGCTTCACAATGCACTCACAACAACCCCCATAGCGGCCAAACTACCTCCAGATGGAGTTCTGGAGGAGGCAGATCCCCAACACCAGCCACTCCGACACGCCGCTGCACGCAGAAGGAAGCCCGTGAGGAACTGGCACTGCATAACCCTCCTCACATTCACTGAACGTGATGCAGTAACCCTGCTCGTGGACTGACCACCATCAAACATGCAATGAAGGCCGAGTCATTTCCACAGCGTTAGAGCTGCCTCATCACATCACCCAATATGAAGGGCTGCAACTAACGATTACTTACTTTATGGATTTATCTAGAAATGAATCTGGCAGTTTATTAGTCATTAAAATGGTAAAGCCCAAAGTTTGACCTTGGAGTGGCTTGTGCTCAAACACACGCTGATGGATAATCCACTGGATGCGGCACACGTGGGGCTTGAATGTTTTATTCAATGAAAGTTTCAAATGAGCAAAAACAGCACTGAGTGCAGTTATGAAAACATCATGCTCATATTCTGAAACTTGAATTCAACAGATAATTACTGTTTTTATGCACACGTGATTTTTATTTAACAGGAAATGCCCCAAAATCTGCTTTCCACTGAATTTATGTTTTTGTTTGTTTGTTTGTTTGTTTGTTTGTTTTTTTGGGGGGGGGGGGTGACCATTAGATGGTTATACAGCTTCTATTGTATAATCAGCTTGGGAGGCAGATGAGTTGTGCTTATGTGCTTCATTCACTTTAATATGAACCCTTGAATCAAACTTTCACTGCAAATGATGATTTACTGCGTAACACTGAAAATCAGCTCCATGTCCGGATCAAATGCTGCTTTCACGCGAATGATAACACTGACACGGGCCGCTCGTTCTGCTCACCACAACTCCAAACTTTCCAAACCCAATATAAATCCCCGCGTGCTATTTCCACTTTCAGTTCATTAAAGAAGCAAAACGTATCCGACGGCTCTGGGATATCTCTCAAAATGTTCACGTTTAAGTACAAATGCCTTCAATTTTTAGGAAGGTTTACATTATTAGTTATATATTCACAAATACATGACAGAAAGCGCCGGAAATTATAACGTCTTGCTGCACCCGGAGGAATTAAGACGTTTAGTAATAGTATAATTACTAATTAATTAAAATGAATTGCATATTTATGTATTTGTCAGAGGTGTCGTGTATCATTAGAACCGGCCGGGGGTGATTTAATTTGATTTGTCTCTCTCAGCTTGGTACCTGTTAAAACATTACTCGTTACAAAGAATCAGATGAACTTGATCACCTGTTCTTATTTAAAATCTAATTGCGTAAAGTAACAAAGAAAAGCCCACTGGAAGGGGAAATACTCAAGTATCAGTGACTGTAGTATTCTTCCCTCTCATGTACCTTGATAAGAGTCTTAATTTACTTAATCTGCCCTCACAGACTAGTGCATCAAAGCTTTTCGTCAAATCGGCTCTGCGGTGAGTTTTGGGACATGTTCTCCCTCCTCTGTCACACCTGCCCACCTGTTGATCGCTTGGCAAATCCGAGCCGCCTCTGAGCGGCTTTGTGGATTTAAAAACTCACCGATAATTTTCTCCTGGTAGCCCTTAGTGAAGAATTGCATGGCCGTGGCGGCTCTCCAGGGGGTTTTGAGGAGCCCCTGCCGCTGCGGGTTCTCCCCGAGCCCCCGCAGGATGGTGGTGTAGGCTGAGGCCAGGGACGGCAGGCTCATCTCGTTGTCCTCCAGGCTCCTGGTGCGCTCCTCCTTCCAGCTGTCCATCACCCCGGAGGTCGACCGGTGCGGCGCGGACTCCGCTCCGGGTGCCTGGGGACCGCCGGCTGTCCGCTTCACCATCCCGTCAAAGTGTCCGTTGAGCACGGAGCTGCTGTCCCCGCTTTCCTTCTTCTCGCCTGGATTGTACTTACTCTGTTTGGAGTGGTCCATCACTTCTTTTTCTTTCCTTCTTAGCTGAGCACTTGTTGCATCAGTTTCTCTGCCAGCTTCGTCGTGACGGTCACTTTCGTGTTAGTTGCAGTGGGCGACACTGTTGCAGCCTCAGCATCCTTTATAACAGCAGGATAATCCAGAGCGCGCTCCTATTGGCTCGCTAGACCCTAAGAGGCGGGACCCCACCCCCCCGACTCATATTTACCCTGAGCACGACCTGCTGCCTGGAATCAGCTTTCCACTTTTGGAAGGTAACAAAGTGCATTTAGTCTGTTTATTGCTATGGATGGATTACATAACAGTGGCCCCAGCCACCCCAAACAGGAGTAATGTCCAAAATATACTGTTTTCAGTCGTTCATCTTCTCTTTAATCATGTAACATCGCATTGCAATGCATGAATATTGAAAAGCCTTTAGAGTTAATTCAATTTTATTTATATAGCGCCAAATCCCAAGAGTCACCTCAAGGCACTTTATATTGTAAGGTAAACACCCTACAATAATACTACAGAGAAACCCCAACAATCAAAACGACCCCTCTAAGCAGGCACTTGGCTCAGACTCACACATGTTGTCAGACTATCAGACATAATCTGAATGTGGTAGGTCAAACATAGAATTAGAATAATAAATCAAATAGAAGTTAAATAAGTAATTAAACGAGGATAAGTAAAATAGAATAAGAATACACTAAACTAAAACAGGTATAGCATCATTGTACTGTAGCAGCAACACCCTGAAATGGTTTTCAGGTGCAGTGGTGATAACAGAATAGCAGCACGGAACTTTAAGTGAGAGTGAAGTTCTTAAAGTGACAAGTGTGTGCAAGTGTGCAGTTTGGACATGTGGTGGTGTGTGAGTGTGGAGCATTAGAGGACACTGTTTAGATATGAGGTACATATTCAGTATATGGGGGCGGAATGGTTCAGCAGTCTGATCGTATCGGGGTAGAGGCTGCCCGAATGCAGCGCAGCCTCCTTCCGGACGGGAGAGGGGTGAAAATTTTGTG
>JAVDPK010000144.1:965100-978768 GCA_034780415.1 Cichlasoma orientale | reverse complement strand
CAGGAGCTCAGTGAATTCCAGCGTGGTACCGTGATAGGATGTCACCTGTGCAACAAGTCCAGTCGTGAAATTTCCTCGATACTAAATATTCCACAGTCAGCTGTTAGTGATATTACAACAAAGTGGAAGCAATCAGGAATGACATGAAGTGGTAGGCCACATAAAATCACAGAGAAGAGTCAGCGGATGCTGAGGCGCACAGTGCGGTCACAAACTTTCTGCATTCAGTTGCTACAGACTTCCAAACTTCCTGTGGCCTTCAGATTAGCTCAAGAACAGTGTAGAGAGCTTGAATGGGTTTCTGTGGCCGAGCAGCTGCATCCAATTCCCATAAACACATTCCTAAACCTTGTGGAAAGCCTTCTCAAAACAGTTGAAGCTGTTATGGCTGCAAAGGGTGAGCTGACATAATTTTAATCCCTATGGATTAAGAATGGGATGTCACTCAAGTCCACGTGTGTGAAGGCAGACGAGCGAATACTTTTGGCAGCATAGTGTCTACGCATTTAAATTCACTCAGCACACCACAGACTTCTGCACCTCTCTGTTACCTACCTTTCCACGCACAGCTTGCTGTTCACGTCCCACACTGTAAGCAAACCCCCCACGCTGCCAGCCGCCAGGAAACGGCCACAAGGAGACCAAGACACCACGTTGATGGGCTGCAAAAAAAAAAAAAAAAAGTAAGGAGAAGAAACTCAATTTAATAATAATTAAAAAAAAAGAAAGAAGTCATTTCAGAGATTCAGTCAGAATATTTACATCACAAAACTCAGGAAGCACTCTCAGCACCTCACTGTTTTCAGTAAAAACAAGGTAAACGCCCACAAAGAGGTGCACAATATACACTATGAGCAAAGTATTAGGCCACACCTCTTAAAGGTACAGTAAGTAACTTTTTGAGGTTATTTAATGGAAAAAAGAATGCTGTACTCATAAATATACATTGATTAATGTGTAATTACATCTTCAAACAAACTGATGCATTCTCATAAACAGCACAATTAATTCATTAAAAATGCATAGATGCATAACTGAGGTAAACAGCAGACTGACAGCCTACACTCACTACAGATGAACAGCGGCCACAGTTGTTTGTAGCTCGGATTATCCACTTGAATTGGGAGGGGTAAGAAAACAGAATTCAGTTGACTTTAATCTGAAATCTACTGGCATCTAGCAGTGAGATTTTACACACTGTACTTTTAATCCTTGAATTCAGGCATTTTTGCTCCTTATGATGCACTGTTAGTGATATTATTGCAAAGTGGAAGCATTTAGGAACCACGCAACTTAGCCGCAAAGTCACAGACCATGTAAAGTTTCAAAGCAGGGCTGCCAAGTGCTGAGGCACACAGTGCATAATCTGCTGACTGAATAACTACAGAGTTCCAACCTTTGGCATTAACATCAGCACAAAAACTGCGTGCCAGGAGCTTCATGGCATCAGTTTCTATGGCTAAGCAGCTCCTTCAGGTGGCGAGTACTTCTGTCCATATAGTGTGCAGGTAGTTTCAGCAAAATGTTCTTGCTGTAATCAGACAGTGTTTTCACTGTATGATTCTTCTCTTGCTTTAACCAGGTAGACTTAGCAATTTTTTTAGTGAACACTTTCTTTTTTTTTTAAATCCAGAACTTTATTTTGAAATCTGTGTTTGTACTGTTGGTGCCCCTACAGTTTATGAATGCAACTTGCTTAGCAAGCTTAGTAGCGCTACCCAAAAACTTGGCACTCCACGATCCAAGCTTTTCATTTTTGACCCCAAAAACGAGGCCTTGAAATGAACCTACAAAGAGGTGATGTCAGGTGATGTGTGTCCATCTTTAAGCAAAGCGAGGATTGTGCAGAGATAGTGTACGTTTCTTCAGCTGTACACAGTTTCAACAAATATGCATGCTGATAGTTGGGTGTACAGCGTATGCACTGGTGTGCCGGTTGTTTCACAGGATACGTTACAAACAGTAAACACAATCATAGATCACGACAGTACAGGACGGCCTCCTGTGCGCCTCATGCTAGCTTGTGCATGGTCTGCGGACATGAGCTGCATGAAAATATGAGCAGCAGAATAACAGCTGCAATTCACTTAACTGCCGTGGGTACTCCTGATACCACCAACAGTTATGCAGAGCTCCTTTAAGTATTTGACTGAACCGCACCTGTGTGAGTAGATCATCGGACAGGGTGCTCACGTGGTCCCAGGAGCCTCGCTCGTACAGGTGTACCTTGGTTTCAACGGGAACAGCTAAAAACTGAAAAATGCAAATGTTTTGTTATTTTAGGACTGATGTTTCCTTTTTCTCAGTCAAAGCAGCAAAGAGATGGTTCACTGACCTTTGCCATCCCGGGCTGCCAGGCCAACCGACACAGAGACTTGGCGTTACTGACGTCATTCGTCTTCTGCAGCAGAGGCCAACTGATCACCTGAGTCTGAGAAAGAGGATAAAGACCGTGTAGAAAAATACATGCATGTGGCCTTTTTTTTTTTTCAGTCACAGTGCTGAAAAGCTGATGTACCTGCTCCTCAATATTCCACACCACCACAGAGCCGTCACAGCTGGCGGAGGCCTGACGGAGAGAGACGACAAAGACGTGATGTACGACAGGTGTGCTGGGCTTACAAATTCCTCGCATGACTCCTCACAGGAGCTCCTTTTTATACACTGTGTCTTTCTTGCATTTATTGATACATTTATTACAAATCTATAAATGGAAATAGCAGAACGCAAGCATTCATCTCAGCCTCAATGTTCTGCTTTCAGAGGAAAGGGTCACTCACCAAGAAGTCATCTTTGGGGTCAAAGGTGACACTGAGGACAGGTGCCTCGTGACCCCGAAGGGTTTTCTGTTGACTGCTGTCTGACACCTCCACCACCTTAACCATGAAGTCACTGTGGAAAAATGAGAAATTTGGAACAAACACATGCATGCAACCGGTGTTCACACATCACTGACTGCCTGGCAGCGAGCAGCAGAGCTGATGGGAAGAGCACATCAGTGGTGACATGATACAAGTGCAAATTGTCAAATCAATAAACAAGAGGGGCAAAATATTACCGATTTCCCTCACCGTCTGCCAAAAGGCAGATACCAAATCCGCCCTAACAGCCACAGATGCCTGAATTTGAACAATCAATCTCACAACAGAAATTACCAGTGTGAAAATAGCAGCATCGATGCGGCACCTCGCGCCCTGCTTTTATTACTGTGATAAACTTGTTTAAGGCAAATCATTCCTGGCAGCAAACAGACGTTTATCTCCAATCTGCACTAATCAGAAACCAATTGGTCTGTAAGGTGGAAACGTCACAGCTGTGCTGAAGGATTCATAATTCTGCACTGAAGGAACAATAATGACCCCAATGGGTTCGCCTTGTGCTGTATTCTTAATACGCATGACACTGAGGAGAAAGAAAAAAAAACAAAAAAACAATCGCATCACGCACGACTGCCTCGCCAGGCGCCGCAGGAGAACCTGAAGCAGAGTGGACGTGCATGGTTTAGCAAAGCAAAAGTGACATTTGCTCGTCTTTCGGCTCTCTGGCGTCAGTGGTGGAAAATATCTCAGGAGCAACAGATGAGCGTGCCCGGTCAGCTGTAACCGAATTCATTCAGAAAATTCCTGCAAGTTGTTTTATCCGAGAAACTGAATCTACTGTGCCTTGAAGTTTGGAATGGTTATAGAACGGCAACAAGCCGAGATCTTTTTGACACACTGCAGCAAGCAGATTTATGCCTCATGTTAACACAGAAAACAGGTTTCAGCATTACAAGAATCACACTAAAAGGAGGTTACTGTGTTTTTTAATACTTCTAATATCTGAACCTTAAATATGAAGCCAGCCTGGCTCTGCCCAAAGGGAGAAATCTTGAGGTCAGGCTGGGGTTAGGTTAATTGGCTACTATAAATTGCCCATAGGTGTGAATGTGAGCGTGAATGGTCTCTGTGTTGGCCCTGCGACAGGCTGGCGACCTGTCCAGGGTGTACCCTGCCTCTCGCCCTGTATTAGCTGGGATAGGCTCCAGCCCCCCCGTGACCCTGAAAAGGATAAGCGGTAGCGAATGGATGGATGGATGCCACCCAGCACAGTTATAACACTTTAAAAGACAGACAGCACAGTTCAACACAAGGTAGCTGACTATCTTGAGTACCTGGATCCGGCTGCGACTCTCGAGCCGCTGCTGTTGAAGGCGACGTGCGTGGCGTTGGTGGTGAAGCGGGTCAGGATGCCATCTGGATCGCCGGCGGGGAACGTGTGGATCTGCACGGTGTTGTTGGAGCTCGCCGTTACCAGCTTGCCGTTCTGTGGAGCAGTCACACATGTGGATTCGTCTTGTTATGAGGCAGCGTGTCACCAAACAATTATAATCTGTAGAAAACTCAGAGGAAATCCCACCTTCAGCGCCAGAGAGTAAGCCTTCTCCCCGACGGTGATAAACTTTGGATCGTCGTCATCCAGACTCTCCCATATCCGAACATCTCCATCGTTTCCGCAGGTTACGATGAACCTGTGGACAATGTGATCAAGTTACAGAACTTTTGTGCAGCATAAGATTAAAAATGGAAAATAATCTGTTTTAATCAGGAAGTCTCCGGGAATCCAAAATCAGCTGTGAGCACGGTGCTCCGCCCTGTGACTCTTCACTGATTCCATAATGCTTCCAGCCCCACATATTTCTGGGCCTCTATAACACTGTTATTTTAATGAAGTAGGGCAAAATTTAAATAAACTCAAACTCGGGGGCAGTATGGTGGCCCAGTGGTTAGCACTGTTGTCTCACTCCTGGGTTTGAATCCACCATGTGGTTAGTGTGGAGTTTGCATGTTCTCCCCGTGTCTGCAAGGGTTCTCTCTGGGTGCTCCAGCTTCCTCCCGAAGTCCAAAGACATGCAATTAGTGGGGTTAGGTTAATTGGTGATTCTAAATTATCCACAGGTGTGAATGGTTGTCCGTCTCTGCATTAGCCCTGCGACAGACTGGCGAGCTTTCGGGGGCAGATGGATGGAAACTGTTGATTTTGGTCAGATTGGCTACTTTACATTTGGTTGATGTATGTCCTAAACAAATATAGTGCAGAGTGTTAAAACCAATGATCGACAAAACACATTTCAACCACTTAGGCTACTCAGGGTTTAAAAGCCTTTACGCATCAGTGCTGCCACTGTTGAGCTTTTCAGCAAACCCCTGAATCTTTTACTGCCCACTGTAAGTAGCATTTTATACTGAACCCTGACTCCAGCAGCATGAGAGCTAGAGCTGTAACAGCAGTTAAACTGGGACTGTGTAATTAATCGAATTTCAATTTCAATTTTGTCTCCAACCAATCACAAAAAAACCCCCAGTGTAATTGACAAAAAAGGAATAATATTAAAAGTATTTTGTCAAATTAAAGCGCTGATTTATGCTTCAGCATTGGGCCTACTATGTAAATGGCCAATGAGAGAATAATAATCATTGGCTTAATATAAGGAATAATCATCATAGCGTCAATATAAGGACTCACTAATGTCAAATTCCTGGAGGGAGATTGCTGAAACTATCGGAATGAACAGTGGAAAAACTAGAGGGACAAATGTGTTCGCATTCGAAAAAGAAAAAAAAAAAAAAAGCTGACCACAAAGAGCGAGGACCCGGGAGGGGGAAAAGTCCCGGAATTTTATTTGTTTCTATTGGAACAAAACATGCATGCAAAACACCAGGACACGACAGCAAGGTAATTAACACATAAATGAACACAGGTTTGCTGCACGGTGGGATCTGCACCATCCGCCAACATGACCAATCTGTTCAGCCAGCTGAAGTTCAAACCCAGCAGCCCTGCCAGTATAACCAGTATTTGCTGTGATGGACTGAATAATTCTGATCAAGTCTGAAGCTGAACATGGTTTCTGTTTGCTATAATGGGCCAGTCCATGTTCTTGGACTGAGTTACTGACTGGAATTAATTGAATATAAATTGTTACATGTACGGGATCTTTCAGTATGTTGTTGCAGTCACTAAAATGTGAGCAAATTTATTTGGTCTAAATAACTTGGTCCTATTTCTTCTTAGTTTTTTCATAATAACTTCTATTACCTTTTTTTTAAATTTATCTACCTACTTATTTATTATTTGTTTTTAATTTATAATGTATTTATTTATGTTGCAATTTATTTATATATTTTATTGTACATTTTATTTTCAATTTTGTATTTTTTTTTAATTTTACAGATTCCCTGTTCTTTAACTGCAATAAATGCAGTGTGTTTAAATAATCGATTGTGATTATGATTTTTTTCAGTAATTGAGCAGAATTAAATTAAACCTAGACCAAAACTGCAATGCAAATGCCCAAGTTATCTTGATTTCATCTTTGGATATTGGTATACCCATGTGGAGCATTGATGTCTAGTTAAATGATGCTAGTTTGGTGAAAGCTACAGATCACTGGAAATGCATCAGGGAAACTGCGTCCATATTTGGATTAAATCATGATAAAGAAATCATTTGACAAAAACAATTTTAGTTTTTTTTGTTATTCATCCCCAATTGACCTGGGGAATGCACCAAAACCGTGGCCTGGAACACAAGAACTGTTACACCCTTCACAGGTGGGGGGGTGGAGGGGGCTCCTTTAAACCTATGTAGTTACATTTCTGTGCCCCACGCTGGGGTTTGAAGCACCAGAAGGATGCTTGCAGCTGCAAGACAGATAAACTTTACACTTTAAAAAGTGCTTAACTAGACAATTCCATCTGAGAATTGCAACTGGCAGCGCACACTGATGTCATACTGGAAGCACAGACTACAATACATCAAATCGGTGAGGCTGATGCGCTGAAGTTCGTACCTTCTGGCCTGGTCTGACTAACCTGCAGACTAACACTAATAATTCACAGAGCGTATTTGTAATGCAATATTCACAGAGGATGTGGCCCCACCATAGATGGAACACGGAGTTATAGTGAGCCTTAAACGCAATCAGATCACAGTTTTTCTGCATTAGCTGTCACAGTCAATGATCAAAGTGAGAGCCTCTTCTGTTTTCAGACTTACCTCCCAGTGTCATCGAAGCACACCTCGGTGTGGCCCTCGGAGTGGCCGTAGCGCATCGGCTTCCTTTCACACGGCATTTTGACAAAGCACCAGACTGGAGAGCAAAACACATGAAAACAGGTATGCGACACAGTCCACATCTACTCTATCATTCTCCCCCACTGCCGGCTTACAAACCTATGAAAAGCTAACAGCAGAGTTGAGCTAACGCTAACAAAAGAGTCAAATAAAGCCAACTACACTCTAAAAGCTCCCCGGTGATCGCGGCATTAGGCGCTAAACTCACAGAGAACGTTTTATGACCAGCTATGCCTTGAAAACTTCAGAATAAAAACTTACAAGTTGCTTGAGTGACTGGACACACTCGGTCCTCTTCTCCTGAATCTCCCGCGCTGCGTTAAAAACAAGGAAACGCTACGTCACAACTCCCGCCAGCAACGTCATGACGCAAGTTTTGTAACCCCTCCCAGGTCTGAAGTAAGGTACGGGATTTGGGCTTTGTTTGTTTGTCGGATATTCACGATAAATTTGGTTGACATACACACTGTTGATAAAAAACCGACCCTATTTAAATAAATTCATTAATATATGTTTATTATCTCCAAAACCACTGGCTGAAATGCAATTTTATATATTATTCCAATATTATATAGTATTTTCAATTTCTGTTATTATTTCACTGCCGTTAAAAATACAGTATTCAGGTCATTTTCCCAACAAATTAGTTTTACATTTTTATTTACTATTTACTGACACTAAAACGGTGTATTTGAAAAAGTTCTGTAACATGTGTCTGTTAAAATGCAAAATTTTAAGAGCCTGATTAAACAGGTAAATAGATGGAATATGAGTGCATCACTTTAATGTTGCACTCAGTAAAAGTGGAGGTAAATATCAACTAACCCATGACTTTCCTATATCTCATAATTTCTTTCTAGATTATAATTTGTTACATTTTGAGTAAAAAAAACAAGAAAAGACGATCTTTTTCTATTAAAACAACTTTTTGAGTGTCTTCTCATGATTTACACTAGTAGAAATCAGATATTTATGGCTATTATTAGTTATTAAAAGTACAGTATATAGCACACATGTGGAAGCTATACATGGATTATAAAAGACAATAAATATTTCCTAACCTTGTAATGATAACATCTAAACAATTTATCCAATATATAAGACTTTGTTTCCTTTTGTCAAATCTATGAGTTTTATCTGTTTGGATGATTAAATTATACATTCCCACTGCTTCCCACTTTTCACAGTAACATATAAAGAACCACAGTGAGGCGGTAAGACCAAACTCTACATAAATATTCACTCAATAAACATTTTTATTTAATAATTTATTCATATGGAGCTTTTAATATATATAGATTTTGTACCCCTTGGCTTTTTCTCAGGGGAGACTGACTAATGGAACAGGAAGTACTCTGCTGGCAGACTGCAGGGTATATAAATATATCACTGATTTGTAATATTGTACAAGGACATGTGAACATGTGAAACATGTCTTTTAGTTTGACCAACTTAGAACCTCAAAAACAAAGTTCTTGGATTTGTAAATCCGGTGCATTGTGCATCTAATATAACACCACATCATGGATTTGTAGTCATGCAAACTGAAAACTAAAGCTCTCTAATCAGATCATACAAGACAGCATTAATATTTCATGTACGTGGGTCAGAAGGATCAATAGATAGGGCTCCTGAGTCTGTCCATTGACTGGACTTACCTACTGACTTGTAGGCAGTCAGGACAGTGAAACGGAGTTTGCCTCATATGCCTGATGAGAAAGAGGCTCAGCAGTTGCACAAAGACCTCTGGCTTCTCTAATGCTTAAAATGAAATCTGAAATGCTTTCCAGATGGGATGACATGGTGGATCAAAATCTGACGCTACTTTTCTGTGTTCGAAATTTCATCAATTTTGACAAGATCCCCAACACCACTGGCTGAACTTCAGCCCCTGAACCATGACGGACCCTCCAGCTTCTCCGTACGTAGTGATGACGATTTGAGCCAGGAAGTTCAAATTTGGATTTGTCACTCCATCAGACCCATTTCCACTGATGTTCAGTCCACGTCTGGTGTAATTTGGCACACCTCAACCTTTTGTCCAAGAGTGTTTCTTTCCCTTCCTTAAGAACAGCAAATAATGTCTGTTTCAAATACTGAGGAAAGAAACGGTGCTGTGCCTGAAAACACGACGGCTGCATGATTAATATTTCATACACATAATTGTAGTTACTCACACAAATCACTTCAGGGCTTTTTTTTTTTTACACTTAAAGAAAGAGGCAGAACAACACACGAATGAAAAATGTGTGTGTGTGTGTGTGTGGGGTCTTTTTCATGTCCTTATCTCTCAGTGAAGCGCTGGCATTTAGAGGTGTCCTTTGCAGAGAGCAGGATGAATTGTTTCCAGAGTGATACTTCAAAAGCAGCATTTTCCGTACCATTAGCTTGTCAAACTGCGACACAGCCCAGAGCTGCAGCGTGAGCGGGCAGGGACAAGCATGATGCGCTAAAAGCAATCCAAAGATGACCAAAAAATAAAAACCCCAAATATAAAAAAACTCGGACACTGTCACACAACAGAGGCAGTGTAAATGACATTTATTGGTTTGGGTATCAATGTGGTGAATACAATATATGCCTAAGAAGGGAACAGTTTAGTGCACACGTTCATGGAGGCTTCAGAGACAGACAGGTGAAGCAGATTGGTGTAGTGGTGTCGCCATCTTGTGGCTGGAGAGAAGAATGCGGCCCAAACGAAGAAGCTGCCCGAGAGGCTGACATGTGAGAGCACACTGGTTGGTTTTAGCCGCCCTTCATCGATTATTAGTTAGTTTTAGATTTGATTCTATAGTGCTTCCTTTCATATACTCCTCTAGGTCTCCTTAAACCTCAGATCAAGACTAAAGATAATCTTTTTTTTTAATGTCAGGTCTGTAATCCAAGCCTTTAATCTTTTAGTTTGGTCTTGTTTAGGCTTCACTTGTCCGTAGCAGCTTGTTTTCTGTTTTATTGTGTTGCATTTTATCTGAAATATATAAAGAAGTTCTATAAAACTGTTTTTGGATCATCTTCTACAAAACACTGTTGATATTACTGGTGCCTCTCGACCCATTCGTGCTGCCTATAGTATTTAAATGTTTTAATTAAGTCTCCTTTCCGGTCTTGATGTTTCTCTAATTTACTTACACACATTGATTGCCAACACAGTGTTTAAACCCATTTTGTGAAGCAGATCGGTTACATTACAGCACTGTTTAAAGTTCCCACTCTATATTTGTAATTTTGGACTCCATTGGTAGCTTTGCAAGATTCGCATTTCACAAATAATCCTTATATATTGTATGCTGGCTGCTCATCACAAACAGAAGTTTTGAACAGCAGCTGGGAGGCGGGGCCTCTGCTGCTCACATCCACAGCTGCCTGCTTCTTCAGGTGGCTCTAACAGTGATATCTCCTTTCACTGACATCATAAAGATCTAAAGAACAGCCTGAGCGTTCGGAGCACACAGACGCCGGAACCTTTGGCTCTTAGTGATCACTTGTACGTACGCTGACCTCGTTATCTGACCCTCCTGATTGAATGTTTAATGAGCATCCACCACTTTGACGGTGTTTAGACGTATATAACAGAAAATATGAAGAGCATAATAGGTCATTTGTAGTGAATTTGCAGCTATATGTGGCAAGGTTGGGAAGAAATGTCAGGAGGTCTAAACATCAGTTTGGTTATAGTTAGTGACATCATCAAAAGGTCATAATGCTTGGATATTACTGGATGCACGTGGAGTTGCTTTACCTCTAACCTTGGACTGCAGTAGTTGTGTTCAGGACCAGACCACAGCATCTCTGTGATCTTATGTGATGGAGTGTTGGCTCGCTCAAGCTCGATTAAGCCAACGCTCGGGCTGTGTCACCACACCGTAGTGCCCTCTAGTGGTTGTTTTCTTGTCCAGTGAGCTTTGCCATTATTTGCTTTTACAGTATGTGGAACTGTAGAGCAGCTGATAATCAAGATCAACAAACGTCCTAAAAAAATAAACCCTCTCCAGTTCTGCATCTTTAAACCTCATGTGAGAATAGCAACAGCAAACACAGTTAGAATTTAATGACAGTGCTTCTGCCAAGACAAGCTGCTTTTGCTTGTGCTCGGGATGAAGCCTGCTTTGGATAGTCACACAGCGCAGGCTCCATCACACTTAATGTGGTACTGTCTGAGATAATCCCTGAGCTGAGGTGGCAGAGGCAGGCTGTCTATGCCTTGGTAGGTAGTGCAGCTGCAGATCACTGCTCTGCACAGGTGCTGGAGGGAGAAAGGGAAGTTCCTTGGCAGAGGCCTGGAAAGGAGTGGCTCAAAGAAGAGACAGGTGGCTGGGTCACTGTAGTGTCTGAGCAGTCCCGTCACACTTGGATCACGGTACATACACGGGTCACGCACGTCAAAGCTGAAACGTTTGCCGTTCTGTTCAATGCGTGCGTGCAGGGAGCGGCTGTAGCGCCGAAAGCTGACTGAGAAGAGAAACTCGTCCTGTGCGGAGTCTCGGAGTAGAAACGTCCCCTCCGGCTGTCCCTCCAGCAGCTCCTCTGCCTCAAAGCGGTTCAGCACACCCCAGTAGCACGGGCTATTGTTGATCTGAAGGAGATCTGGGACCAGGACGTAGTCAGTGTGTCCACAGCTGCCCTCTTCTCCTGCATGAGCACAAGAAGGGTCCCAGTCCTCTAGACTGGTGATTCCAGGTCCCGGGGAGCAGCAGATGTCCTCCCAGGAGATCGGAGTTTGTGGTGGAGAGGTAGAGGACGAGACATTGGGTTTAAGGGGAGCCTCCATGTCCCTGAGGGCACTTGGGTGGGTATCATGATTTTTAATTAGGTGCCAGCATCGGGCCAGTTCAGACTTGGGTGAGAATGGGCACTTATCCTGCATGAGCTCTGATACGTGGATCTTGCGTTTGGACCAGAAGAGCACTGAAAAGGGCCGCGAGGAGCCCGATGAGTGGTGGTGGTGGTGATGGTGGTGGTGATGGTGAGAGCGCAGAGGAAAGCACTGGCCCATAGCATCCTGAAACTTCTGCCGCAGAGAGCGCCGGGTCAAGGCCTTCCGGCACACTGCATCAATGTCCCCCAGAGCACTGCAGCTACATTTCCTCTCTCTGCGCCGCCGCGGGCAGGATGACGACCGCACACCCAGCTCCTCCGTCCCGTCCGCCTCCGTGCTTCCAGGACTCGACTCGTTGCGTGAGCTCCGGGAGTGTTTCTTCCTCTTCCAAATGTAACTGTCTGCACTCCAGCTGCGGAAGCCACTTTTGGGCCGAGTGTCTGAGCCTCGTGGCTTCTTGTCTGACATGCCTGCTTCCACCGCTTGCTCTGGGAGAAATTCAAAAACAGAAGACTGTGTAATAACTGGATTATAGAACCATGTTATTAATGCGTTCATGCCAGAACTGGAGTATGAACATTTGAAATGTGTTGTCTTTTATTTGCTTATAATATAGGTGCACATAAGGCAATGAGATATGAGTAAATGTAGAGCTCCATTAGTACAGAGAACAGACTCTGTGGCAACAAAAATAAAAAAACATGTTTGTTCTGGAAAAATGCATTTTTGTAAAGGTGATCTTCAGAATCTCTTTTTTTAATGGCACCACTGGAAGTGCTCCAACAAAGCCCTTAAAAAAAATCTCTTTGCTTATACCTGACTAACACAGAACCCTTCAAGAACTTTCCATAATCCAGGCTGCTGCGGACTCGTGCTGCTCGTTCATGCGCTGATCATCTCCAGCGGCAATAAATCGAGTTAAGGCTCCAGAAAGAGCCTGCGGACAAAAGCAGACTTGCTAACACAAAGCTGGAGACTTTTCTAGCTTCGCTTGGAAATGATTCAAGAGCAAAGTCGCTTTGAGGGATGTTATTTTAGTACTTCACACGTCTACTTGCATCAGTTTGCAGAGATGGTCACTGACAAGCCAAAATAATCGAATTAAAGGGAACAGACCGTGTACAGCAGGAGGTTTAAGATCACAGGCTGGTAATCACTCTCTGTTGTTATTAACTCTTTGAAGATCAATGCAAGAGATTATCTTACCTTCCTAACAGTGTCAGAAATAGAGCTCCACATCCATGTTATGACCACTTGTCCACTGCACATTAGTGGCCATGCATGAGACCAGCCTGCAGCCTTTCTCTCCTCTAACAGCCAACAGACTGCTCTGCTTCCTATATAATTATGATGCCAAGTCCCCGAGGGAGCAGCAGTTTCCTCTCCGCCCTGGGTAGTGTGGCAAGGAGAGGGCGGTCTCAGATTAATGGCACTGGAACATCCTCCTCTCTGTCTTGCATCCCTTCTTAGATGTTCATTGACAAATTCCATCTCCAGAAAAGATAAAAGATAACAGCACCAGCAGCAGCAGCAGCAGCAGCAGAGTGCTTTTTTTATGCACAGAACAAATGCACTTCTACTTCCTCATGTTGCTTTGAGTTGTTTTAGCTTGACCTGGATCGTAGCTAAACTTAAGGCATCAAAGCACATTTTGAACAGCTTTAAGTGTGTGTGTGTGTGTGTGTGTGTGTGTGTGTGTGTGTGTGTGTGTGTGTGTGTGTGTGTGTGTGTGTGTG
>JAVDPK010000144.1:950086-965000 GCA_034780415.1 Cichlasoma orientale | reverse complement strand
TGTGTGTGTGTGTGTGTGTGTGTGTGTGTGTGTGTGTGTGTGTGTGTGTGTGTGTGTGTGTGTGTGTATGTGTGTGGAGGAGGCTAAACTCCAAGCCTCAGGTTTACAGGCAGTCTGTATGCCTAATTAATGATCCGGCCCGGTAGGGGAAACAACCAAGCATTTTAAAAAGCTTTACTTATTGATTGACTAACCTTTGAGTTTCCCAGTTAAAACTTCCAGAAAGTGCTGCTGAAAGGACTCATCTATCACCATGATGTCATGTGCGCAGTGTGCGAGTTTGAGCATGCTTCTGGCTCTGGATGACATTTTGGAAGATCTATAATTCATGAAACAAATAGACTGCATCTATCAGACAAATAATATTACTCCCGGCGGTTTAGCGTGCGCGTCTGTGCCTGTGTGCGTTTCTGCGTGCCCTTTCTGCTCCAACAGATGAAAGATAGTCATCGATAAATGCCTGACATCTCGGATAATGTAGTGACACTCAACTTCCTCTTAACTGAATATTTAATGCTTTTCGCATTATCACACAGCCGAACAGAACAATATCGCCACGTGCTGTGGTCAACAACTGGATCAATTTATTTCACTCCAAACTTTGGAAAGAAGTAAACCGAAACTTCTGGACTTAACAGAACAGGCTGAGGTGCTGAAGCTTTTAAAAGCCTCGTCAAAGAAGAAGTAACTAACGAGCTATTTTGACTTCTGCTAATTTGTTAAAAAAAAGAGAGAGAGAGAAACAAAACAGTCAGCTCATTCTCATTCATAATACTGTGATAGTGTTGCTAGTGGGAATTTTGTTAGCCACAATAATCACGTGTTCACCAAAGTTTTGTTGCACAACTTGACCAAGACCAACCAAACACTTCTTTTATAACATGGCTTCAGGTTGTAAACATTAGTTGCTGTCTGTGTGGATAGGTTATTTAGAAAGTTAAGTAATAGTTATTTATCAGCAGCAGCCCTTAAAACAAATCGAGCAAAGCAATATATATTTTTTCATCATATACTAAAAAGTCTCTGGAGCTTGAAAAACTCAGTTTTGCAAAGTCTACTTTAAGATTTTAGTCAGTGACGGATCAAATCTCACCCTTCAGCTGATAAATGAACGGTAATTTCACACAAATACTCGTGCATGCTCTCACTTTTACTCTGACCATGTTTATCTGTGCCCTTTTGTGTTGTGTCTGTGTCCTCCCCTCATGCCGTGATCTTATGAAGTGTGCCAGCGGGGTGTGGTGCAGAGTTCTGTGAAGGAAGTGCCTCGAGCAGTGGATGAAATCCAGTCTGCCCATTAACTTGCTGCAGCCATGACTCGACCAGGGGCTCGTATCAGTCCACATTACAGAGGCATCGATCCCCGGAGTCGGAGCATTTATGAATAATTGATGCAGCTTTGAATGAATGGAGAAGTTACTGTCCTTGTATATGTTTTATATGAAGTATAACAGTTTTCATTGACTTTTGCTCAGTAATGGGGGACGAACTCTCAGGCATGTTATAGTGTTAGACTGACCCTGTTTCAACCTAGAACTGGAAAAATATGCAGTATGTAGTTGCATGTTGTATGAAGTTAAATAATACCCTTTTGGTTAGTTTATATTTCTACGGTGTGGATAAGAAACACATTTGCCAACTTTATAAAGCAATAATAAATTGTTTATAGCATGCAAATCATAATTAATACAGGTTCAAGTCCCACAGACAGTCGCTGGAAGGAGTGAAGCAACAGATTGAGTCAAAACATGTTTTCATGTATAAGATTTAGAATTAGTATTGTCGTCAGTACTGTCACCTCACAGTCAAAGATATTTATGTTAGATTAATTGGTTGTTTCAAAATTAGCCTGGATGGATGGATGGATGGATGGATGGATGGATGGATGGATGGATGGATGGATGGATGGATGGATGGATGGATGGATGGACCTCTATGCAATCAGACTTTATCCAGAGCCCAATGGAAAGGCCTTTTTTGTTGTAGATTTAAATTGAACTTCATATAACTGCTAATTTAACCCATCAGTGTACACTCAATGAGCCATGACCACAAAACAAAAAGACTGTTTTTGAAAATTTAAACATCTTAATACAGATATTTCACGAGGCTAGTTTCAGCTCTGTTTCCTTTCCTTCAGGTTCACCTGCACAATCTTGTTACGTCATGTGTCACATAGACTGAATTTATCTTTCTGGAAATTAATCTCACCAACATAGTTTTGTGTTTATGTGAACAAAGCCATGCATGCATGCATGCATCCATTTATGCATGTAATCAAGCAGCAATAACAGACTCAACAGAGAGACTCTGGCTCCGCTGGTCTCAGTTGTTTCCATTGATCTGTATCAGAAGAGTCTTCTGGCCAATTGCACCGTGCTGAACGTCTCACTTCTCACAGAGTGTCATCACATTCCAGTTAAATCAATAAATACGGAGGTTGGTTCGGTGGGACAAAGAGCAACCCGAATTAAACAGTCAACAGAAACAATCTTGATTGCTTTGCTCTTTTTGTTATTCCTGATTGATGCAATCATTTGAAAAACTAAGTACACCCCATGATTCAACTACCTTTACCAGCAAAAACTTGAAGTAATCATTTTCTGCGTGACTTTATCAGTCTCTGACATTGTTGTTGAGGAATTTGGGATCGTTCTTCTTTACAGCGTTGCTTCACTTCATTGAAGTTTGGGGGCATTCATGTACGCACAGCTCTCTAAAGGTGCTGCCACAGCATTTCAGTTGAGCTGAGGTCTGGACTTTGACTCAGTCGTCACAACGCGTCAGTTCTTTTCTCTTTCAGCCCTTCAGGTGTAGATTTGTTGGGGTATTTGAGATTTTGGCCAAGCTTTAGCTCTCTGGCAGACGGCCTCACATCTGACTCTAGAAGATGGAGTCGTTTTGATTGTTGGGTTTCCTCTGTAATTGTTGTAGGCTCTTTTCCTTACACGATTTGGTGCTATAAAAATAAAAATATAAATAAATAAACGGTGGTTACGGCTCTTGCTGCGAGTGCGGAAACCCCACCCACTTGCTATTCAACCTTTGTGTTTGCAAGGGGCAGCCAATCAGAAGAAAGGTAGGTGGTGGGGACCTAAAATTGCTTGTTTCAGATGAACTAAAGGGCTGTTCCAAAGCTCAGTATTTGGTAAATAAGAATGATTTTAAATTGTGAATCATGCAGAGCTGTTCTAGTGTAGTGCATGAATGAAAATATGAAGTCAGAAATGAGCAACATGGGTCCTCTTTAACAAAAACACAGAAAACAAGGTAAAAGACAACCAAGCAATTTTAAAGCTCAACAAGTTATAACTTGTTTTTTTTCCCTTTCTATTTTCTTCCTTTTGTCATTCATTTATTCTTTCCTTTGCTTCCAGCTAATTTAAAAAACAAATCTCGCTCCACTGTGATAACTATTAGATGCTCATGTGATGTATTTTTCAGCAGATTTGATTTGAAAAACGTTAAACATTATTCATTCTTCTGTGATACCTCCATGTTTCCTTTTTTAGTAGTTCTTCCACATATTAAGGTTTAGGTGTATCATATGTACAGAGCTTTGTAGCCATTAGGATGCAGACGGGCCTGGATATTCATCTGGACACGTGAGCCGCAGTATCGACTTTCCTCCAGGGAGATTTATTTATGCCCACTGCCGCTCTGTTTCCCGCAAGTAAGGTGCACACCGAGAGGCTTCTCTTCTCTGTCATATTAGAAAGAGCGTAACCTAAGCTAGGTTGGTCACTGGACTTAGTGACTCAGTGCATATACATATACAGCTATTGCTATAGTGCGTACCCTATAGACAATGCTTGTATAAAAACAGGGACTTCAAGTCATTGCTGTTAAAGGTGTCTCTGCGAGGTATCGTAGACTCCTGTGAAATGTTTCTTTTTCACAGGGTTGTAGGCTCACAGTTCATCCTGTGGGGAACAAGAAAGCCAGATGATGAAGGTTCGAGCTGAATGAAGTGACCTGGCAAGAGGTCTTAGCCTTAATGAAAGCAGGCCAGACGGTCTAAAAGCAAAAGAAAAGTGCTTCAGTACTTCCTTTTTTATACACTTCCCCTTAGCCTTGGACTTGTTAGTGGAAGAGAGATAATGGCATCCAGGAACTAATGATCAACATGACTGACAAAGGATGCAAATAATTTTCCATGTTATGAAAATGCTGTTATATCAGTATTTGAATCGTTCCCTAATAAACACATTACATGAGAAATATGTTGAATCATGTTGTGTAAAATTTCCTTGTTATGCTTTGTAACATGATATTAAAAAAAATTCTCTATGATAAATTTCACTAGCTTAAAAAGTGTAAAGACGTGTCTCTGATTCAGAAGGTAGAGCCAAACAGACGTTTGGTGGTTCGTTCCCTTCATCCTCCAGTCAAATGAGACGGCAGGATGTCAGTTAATACTGTTTTACACTCCACGGGCGCATTATGTAATGACGCCCTGACAGGACATCACAGCAGTGATCAATATTAAGAGGATGAAGAGGATGGGAATCCAACTAGATAACTTAATTACTTCTTATTACTGCCACACGCATCTGAATCCTGAGCATACAAGAAAGCATATGGCATGTGGAATAAGATTCAAACATTGATAACCGGCCTCGACAGCGTGGCTGATTTTGTTTCCAGCCTTCGAGTATGTCTGTCTGTGTGCCATCATGGCAAAAATGTCATCCTTGACAAATCTACTGTAAAGGGCCTAGCTGGTATGGTTTGGAGATGGACGTGGTTAAAGCCAGGAGCGCCGAGTCGATGGAGCCAGATGCAGGAAGGCCGAGGGGCCACGCGGGACCCTGTTGTAGCAGTTTCACAGTGTTTGCTTCCATTTGTCAGAATTCACTGCTCATTCTCCCTCGGTGCCACTATTATGTGCTGTGTTTTAATCAGTGTCAATCAGTTAGCTAAATATCATAAATAACAAAGTGAAAGGTCACAAATTTGAGTATCCCTCTTTTATGAGTTTCTTATTCTTCTCACAAGCAGGAATGTGCTTGTGGAGGCAGGGCGTGGTTGGCCACACAGCTGCAGGGGACAGGGTGGTGCACGGGGCTCAGGGGGCGGTGCCAGGGGAGGCTGGCCAGCATCAGCTAATTATGTCTCTCCTTATATATGAACAGTAGCTCGAGGAGAGAGGAGGAGGAGACTGAAGCTGGCAGTTATACACAACCAGTGAACAATACAGAAGTGCTGTGAAGTAAATGAACAAGCTACACTGTGGTCTCGTCCATGAGCTGGGGGTTCTATAGTGGCAGTGTTGTTACACTGGTGCCCAACTGTCACGGTCCTCCAGTTCTCCTGGCTGACTTGCTCCCCTCTCTCCTTTTCTCACTCTTGCTCTCATAGGGAGCAGGCGGCGGTGCAGTGTGGAATATTTCCCATTGAAGCAGTCTCGTGATGACACTCAACGCTCAACCTTAGACCAAGTGATAAAACCTGATGGTCACATGGTGCACCCTGAGACAGCGCAGTCACACCCCCATTTTGTGTTGACCGGGGACAGATTGTATCAAGTGAGTTGTGACATTGGAGAGGAACACGTCCAGGTGTGGGGCCTAAAAGCCATCGGGAACTAATTTTCCAGGTGGCTCATTATAACCTAGTGGCTGGTCACATGGGATATGAGAAAAGTCTGGATCGAATTATGCCCTGATTCTATTGGCCGGGCATACGGGGGGGTACGCCAGTGGTGTGTGTCCTGTCTGGAATGCCAGTAGGTTAATCAGCCAGCCATTCCAAAAGGGCAGTTGCCCCCGTTACCATTAACGGAGGTCCTATTTGAATGCATTGGCATGCACCTCATTAGGCCATTTCACCAGCGTGCACGGGGACATCGCTTTGTCTTAGTTCTGGTGGATTATGCAGCACACATTTCTGCAAAGAGTATGGAGCAGCCACTGTTTCCGATCATCTCCCAAATCAATTTCCGACTTTTTGGACCTACTTAAAAAAAACTGGGAGGAAGGTCCAAGCCCGAGTAAGAAAGAGATTCAATGCGTTTTGGACCTGAGAGCAAAACAGCACACAGTGGGTAGGTTATCACTGGAGAATTTGCTCCAGGTCCAGGAATGTCAGCAGCACCTGTGCAGCAGCTAGACTCAAACAGTTTGAACGGGGAGACAAAGTCCTTGTATCACTCCCAGGCAAGGGCCTTTTGTGGTCACACGTCGAGTGAGGGACGTCGGCTATGAAGTGGTACAGTCGGACAGGGGGTGGAGCCACTCAGATTTACCACCTCAGCCTCCTGAAAGCATGGAGAGAGGTGGAATCGGTGTCTCTGGTGAGCCTGATGAGCGATAAAGATGAGCTGGGGACCAATGTGCCAAATTCAATCATTCCCACCTCCCTCCATTGTGCTAACCATCTTACACTGGCCCAGAGAGTGGAGGTTGCAGCATTGCAACAGTGGTTTGCAGATTTCTCCCCCCTGCCCGGTCCCACCACTCTTATACAGCACCACTTTGAGACACGCCCAAGTGTGACGGTGCTGCGATGGTCCAGAGTCTAAGGAAAAGACGGCATTCTCCACTCCAATGGGTTGTACCAATTCATCGCCCTTCCTTTTGGCTTGTTCGGGGCTCCTTTCCGGCATCTCATGACAGGGTGCTCCGTCTGCATGCTGCATGTGCCGCCGCCTACTTGGATGATGTTATCATCCTCAGTGACACCTGGGCAGACAGTGCCAGAGTCTCTGGTGGGGGGTATGTGGTGGCAGGCTGTGGTTAGTGGTGCAGCTGAAGGGGACGGGGTGGTGCAGTGGGCTCAGGGGGCAGCGTCAGGGGAGGCTGGCTGCTGACTTAGCTGGCCAGTATCAGCTAATTATCTCTCTCCCTATATATGCAGAGTAGAGCACCAGGACAAGGAGAGAGGAGAAGGACGACCAGTGAACAATACAGAAGTGTTTTTCTGCTCGAAGGTTCAAGAAGGACATCCGGGTGACATACGAGACGGACGCCCAGCAGATGGCAAATTCACATCTTTATCATTGGCACAACTTTAATTTTGGAACTTTTTTCAACCAAGACTAGAAAAAAAAGAGTCTGATTAGATCTATATATCAAAATGTTTGCTGGGAGAACAAACGCTCTGAATCGAACTAAGAACTAAAGTGACAAATACTCTAATATTCAATACTAAATTAATTCTATACTATAATTAATACTAACTACGTACCAGATACCACATACAAACAAAACCTAGACCTAAATTTGAAGTAGTACATTATATCCTGCTATCCTCTTATTTTGGAAGCATTTATTTTGCACTGTGCTCAAACAGCATGGACGTGTAACTCCAGCAGTCTTCCCGTTCAGGATCACTGTTAGAAAGTGACGAACTGACCACCAGGGAGATCCTTGATAGCCTTTCTGTCTCTGCAGCTTATCGGCCGACTCATATCCTGCCTGTCTGCTGACCTCTAATGCGCGGAGGAGAGAGCAGGGGAAGGGATCATTTGAAATAGCCTGCATGTCTCTTGCTAGTTGTGTAAACATTTGCAAATCCCACTAAAAATCAATAACAGAGAGTAGAAATTCCAGTAACTCAGTCTGTGCACATAGCTTATCTTACAGTGGAAGCTTGACCCACGGTGATATAAAGATGCGGAGCTACGAAGTGCAGCGTGGGTGCACACAGTCATCTCTAAATTTAGCTTTTGAACAATTCTGCGTAAACCTGCTTAGCTTAACCCACCTATAGCTCACCTAATCAATGAATCAGATGTAACTGGAGTCACTCGAATAGATAAATCTACAGAATTTTTGCTTATAGCAGCACTTTGTTATTTGATATCAACAAAGCTTTCTGCTTTGCCTTTTCCTCTCCTACCTCAAGCACCTCTTCCTTATGGAAGTTTGATCAGCCAAAATCAGGAAACTATTAATCCAACAGATGTGATGAGATGAGGGTGCAAAGAAGAGCCTTGCATTGACTACTACCTTCTCAGACGCAGGGCAAATCAGTCGGGTGAAGCCCAGTGGGAAGAAAAGCGTCACAATCCACGGGGTATCAGAACCTTAAATGAAGCTCAGTTGGGTATACAACCCCCATCAGTTATAAGCCCAGAGCCCATCCCACCACAGCCAGCAGTAAAGAAAAACAAAGCCTCAAACCTCAGGGTCCAAATCCTGCCAGAAAAAAAGAGTGGGCAACCACTGATGGCAGGACCTGGCACATCTACTAGAAGGTCAGAGGAGAGATGTTGAAAGGAAACTGGAGAAGGTGGGGCAGAGAGGTATGGGGTGAGGGCTAAAATCATAAGGGCACAAAAGGATGAGCCCAGCTCAAATCCAGGAGACAGCAGGAAATAAAGATACTTGTGAAAGAAAGGCGGAGTCTGAGGAAACCGTGCAAGAATGCCACAGAAGTGGAAAAGAAAGGACTTGAGACAATGTCTTTTGTGCTGTCTCCCTCCCCTCACCCCCAATCAGTCACTGGAGATGGCTGCCCCTCCCTGAGCCTGGTTCTGCCGGAGGTTTCTTCCTGTTAAAAGGGAGTTTTTCCTTCCCACTGTCACCAAGTGCTTGTTCACAAGGGGTGGTATTGATTGCTGGGTTTTCTCTGTAATTATTGTAGGGTCTTTACCTTACAATATAAAGTACCTTGAGACGATTGTTTTGTTGTGATTTGGTGCTAAATAAATAAAATTGAATTGACTTGGAGGGGGATATCAAGCAGCAGCTTGCTGTGCTGTGAGGGGGCATAACCTCTGAGGAAATAACTTAAGAACAAAGATAGCAAGGGCTTCCTTCTACAAAGATCCCAATGGCATTGCATACATGAGATCACAAGCGGCTAGAGAGGTTGGTAAATGCACAGGTGAGGAAGTGGCTTGGGCTACCAAGACGCCTCAGCAGCATGGGACTGTGTGGGAATGGAGTCCGCTCCCTACCCATGTCAAGGCTTATGGAGTATTTTAAGTACACCAAAGCAAGACTGGAGATGTCACTCAAGGAGTCCAGTGATCCCTTCACAAGAGATGCTGCATCAACCTTAGGAAACGGGACCCAGCTTCAGCAGTAGCAGAAGTAAAGGCTCCCCTTAGACACTCTGACATGGTGGGACACATCCAACATGGTAAAGGAGGATTTGTGCTGGGACCAACTACCTAGCCAAAGGCTAAACACAAGGAACACCATCATTTGGTATTGTGTATTGCCAGGAGGAAGCATCTCTGAAACCCAGCAAGGCTGCTGCATGTGGTGGGAAGGAACTAAATGATATAAAATCCAGTGAGCTGTGGAATATCGTGACTGGTGACATGTTGCAGGACAACACAGAATGACAGACAACCTATGGCCAATTTAGAAACACCAGCTAACTTGACCCCACAAACTGGATGTCTTTGGACTGTGGGAGGAAGCTGGAGTACCTGGAGAGAACCCACGCAGACACGGGGAGAACATCCAAACTCCACACAGAAACACGGACACAGCTTTATAACAGGACACCATCTAAAAAATATGGATAATAAAGGTGAATAAACAGAACAAAAACTAAGGAAATTAGGCTTTCCAGTGGTTTATTTATAAGATTTATTGCCAAGAAGCATTCTTAAAAAACTAGAAAAAGCATTTCCAGAAGAAAATGCATTGTGAATGCTGAAAGCTGAAAGACTGGAGTTGAAATGCCAAGAAATGCTTCAAAGAGCTGAAACTTGATTTGCTGAAAGAGCCTAACCAGCTGAAAAAGACAAAAAAAGAATTTGAAATGCAGAACAGCTGAAATTGTCAGCAAAGTAGGTAAATTGAACTTGATTTGCTGAAAATGAAGAAGTGAAATGAGCAGAACCAAGTTGAGTCTGAATCTCACGCACATCCTGCACCAGAGCATCCTCGCTTTCTGCACTAATCCTACTACAACTAGTTACCTGCTAAATAGATGAGGACTGCAAGGCCTCCTTACAGAGCCTTAAAGGACAAAATGATGTGAAAATCGCCTACAGGAAACCTCCTCTGATGTCGCTTCATCACGCTGCAGATTCTTTCTTCCTGCTTCAACAGTGCTCAGTTTGACACTCGGCGTGAGCGAAGAACTAAAATGTGTGGTTAAGGCAGGATACTGATTTGTTTTTCCTTTTGGTTCTTTAAATGAACTCCAAGATGAAACTGTGAATAACTGTAATTCAGTGTTCAGGAACTGAAATCACCTCCCAGAAACTGCTATGAAAGCAGGTGTATTGTAAATAAAGTGTTTTTGTACTGTTTGACCTTTGATCTCGTCATGTTTTTCTTCCATGCAGAACAACAAAGGAAAGAAAAAAACCAAGATCATTTTAGATACTTACAACTAACAAGGAGATTAAACACAAAATAGAACTGAATAAAAATGGGATTGTCAAGATGCTGGTTGAATCCTATAAGAGTAAAAAACACAGAATTGTGGGGCGCCGGGGTGGCTCAGGGGTTGAGCAGGCGACCATATACATATGCCGCGTAGCGGTGCGGGCGGCGCAGGTTCGAGTCCCGGCCTGTCGCCATTTCCCGCGTGTCTTCCCCATCTCTCCTCCCATTTCCTGTCTCTCTCTACTGCCAATAAAGCTGCTGTGGCCAAAAAATCTTAAAAAAAAACAAAAAACAAAAAAAAAAACACAGAATTGTATCCACATTGTATACGGTAAACTCCTGATGGAAAATAAAGGCACTACCACACTAGATATCAAAGCAAAATGGGAAAAGGAACTGGGAATTACCCTCACAGAGGACGACTGGCTCAATATTTGGAAGACCCAAACTGCAACATCCTCCTCTAGAATTTGGAGAAACCTTGCTGGAAGAACATAATTAGATTTTTTTGTCACACCCAAAATTACCAGTAAATTCAAATCCAGAGCTCAGCCGCGTTGGAGAGACTGTGGCACGTTCAGTGTTAATCATACACATATTTTTTGGCTCTGCCCCAGAATTACACAATTCTGGGACGAGGTACATAAGGGGATTGTAACAATACTGGGTTACGCACCCCGTCCTTACCACTGTGGGGTTCGAACCCACCATAATACAAACAGATACTACATTCCCTTTTTTTAAACGTCCATTTAATGGTCTGATAACATTCGAATCGGGTGGAAAGAAGAGAGAGCAAGTGCTGGACGCGTGCTGGAGCCCACAGCGGAAGGCCAGAGTTCGACTCCACCTTCAGGGCATACAAACCTAAATAGGTTCAAAGGTATGTGGCCATTTAGGTTTGTATACAAACAACAAATGGTTCGGAAAGTGTGGTGGGTAAGGGCTGACGGTGTCCATTTTTATTATTTTTTATAACACCACCTGTATGTTAATAATGCTATCAAGTCTGTGTGTGCATCTTGGTCAACCACTTCCTGTTTTATTTTGACAGTCTCGTGTTCCCTGTGCTTTGTGTTTAGTTTCACTTCCTCTGTGTTGTTCGTTTCATTTGTTTCACCTGTTGTTTCCACTCTCCCTCATTTCCTTATGTGTATTTAAGCCCTATGTCAGCTGGGACAGGCTCCAGCCCCCCACGGCCCTGAACAGGATAAGCGGGAGTGGATGGATGGATGGATGGATGGATGGATGGTGTAACATGATTGTCCTGGTCAGTGGGAGAGTCAGTGAGTGATGTGTGTGTGTGTCTGTGTGTGTCTGTGTGTGTGTGTGTGTGTGTGTGTGTGTGTGTGTGTGTGTGTGTGTGTGTGTGTAGTCTGTCAGCTGTCCTGATTCAGGGCTCTGATAGCCTGTGGAAAGAAGCTCCTCTTCAGCCTCTCAGTGTTTGCCTTCAGGGAGCCAAAGAGCTTCCCTGACCTCAACAGAGAGAAGAATCCATAGTTGGGATGGCCGGGGTCATTCACCATCTTCCTGGCTTTGGTCAAGACTGTCAAAATAAAACAGGAAGTGACTGACCAAGATGCACACACAGACATAACAGAACACAAGGAATAACAGACACAAAAGACACCCCAACACAAGAGAGGGAGACTGAGGGAAACCCACAGGGAGAACTTAACTGTAAGACTAAGGGAAGGGAAACCTAAAGCACACACACGAATACAACAGGAAGGTAACTAAAGACTAAAAGGGGTCAAGACAAAGGAAAGACAAGAACACAGAGACACAGGAGGACAAGGAGCCAGGAAAACAGAATGAAAAACAATAACTAAACTCAAAGCTGGCATACAGAACTACAACAAAACACAACTTCACAAAAGGGAATTGAAAACGCTGGGCCACCGGCCCAGGACCATATGTAAGAGTAGTTGTCAAAGCATTTGACTGCTAGCTGTACCCTGTATGAGCGTGAATGTGGCAAATCAACTTTGGTTTGATTTGTACTTTCTGGATGTGTAACGCAAAGCAAGCATTGCCTTGACAGCTGAGCCGACAACTCAGGGTGACAAAGCAGATCTGAGCTATGAAAGAATAAAGAAAAAACAGGACAAAGAATCCATCGAGAGTTATTTATATGAGAGAACTTTATTTCAGATGCTGTAGTCTCAATATGAAAGACAAATATAGGCAGTTTATTTTTGGGTTGTTTTCACGTTTCCTTGACTTTTAGCAGAGAGCAGGTCAGCTGAACTATATGGCAATACATTTCTTTCAAAGGTTATTGCAAACAATAACCTTTGAAACCTTTGGCTGTATTATGTGCAGATTGAAACATCCAAGCACATAATACAGCCACAGAGAGCACACAAGTGTTTGTGTTTGGTGATGCTGGAGGACACACACACTCTGACAGCTAACTCTGCTCTTCTTGTTGAATTCCTCCTGCCTCAGACAAGCCGACAGCTCCAGTTAACTGTGTTACACTGAGGATAAAATGGCACTGGTGCTGCTGCCAAAGTGCAACTCAGTTCAACTAATGTGAGAGCATGTGTGCCCTCTAGTGGTCACCACTTGCCTGTGATTTTTGCTTTGTGCGATCGGCTGCTTTTTCCCCCATACACTGTTGCTCAATCTGTCCACAAGGATTTCTACATTTATACTGTGCAAGTAAATTCCTGCTCAGGTCACATATTATTGTTTGCTTGTGATTGATCACTCTTGGAATACAGAAAATTATGACAGACTTATGACAGGGATACATTGTAATGCAGGACGTGCTCATCTTCACGTTTGGCACTTGTGAATGTGTTAAAGCATTCTGTAAATTTACTGAGAAAATGTTTTGTGATGTGAGATGACTGAGGAACGTCAGCATCAGTGTTCCTCAGGTACGACTGAGGGTTTGTGAGAAGTCTTTGACTGTTAAACCGTCTGTGGCTGCAATAAATCTGTCAGACTGACTCCTGTGTCCTGATTTGACTAATTTCTTGATGCGTCTTATATAATTATGTGAGATAGATAGATAGATAGATAGATAGATAGATAGATAGATAGATAGATAGATAGATAGATAGATAGATACTTTATTGATCCCGAAGGAAATTAATTACAAAAGCCAACTTGACCCGACGAATGCTTTTGAGTAGCTCCTTTAAAGGTTTCTTATTGCTCATAGTAGCCTTGTATTCATTCATGTGGACCGACCCAGCCTCTTCCCAGTGGTCTGCCAAGAGCCCCCAGAGCCCACTGATGTCCCCAGCAGTCGCTGGCTGTTGTCTATGTAAGGACATATTAAGGTCAGCATCACATCCATATTTGGTCCAATCTTAAAGTTGGACTCCACCAAGCAGGTAATAGATAATTGTATAACTACACCAAAAACAGACATGTACAGATTGTTGTTGTCATTGATAATATACATTTGTTGTAACTGTGTGCTATTTGGTGCCATAGCTAGTAACAGAAGTGGTCAGTGGTGACACCTTGCAGTGAAATAAAGGCTGTGACGGGGTGAGTGATTGCATTCATTAGAAATACCTCTGAGAAGGTGAGGATGCTTATTAGCAGAAGCTTGTAAAAGTCAGTGGCAAAGTGGAATAGACCAAACTTCAGCAGTCCTTAATTTATTTGAAGTTGGGTTGTCTCATACCACCGTTAAAACTTGCGCCCCTGTTCGGCGCTGTCGGACCTTCAGCCCTTCCACTGCTGGTCAGTTCTCTGCTGTTTTTGACTGTCTGTACTCCCCCCGATTCTGTTTCCTCTGATCCGGAGAAGCTCAGTGTCTGGTTTAATTCCTCCTGTCAAACCATCTTGGACTCTGTGGCTCCACTAAAATCTAAACAGCCCAAAGCTCGATCTGAGCCCTGGTTCAATGATAGAACTCGTGAAGTCAGACGGGAGTGTCGCAGAGCTGAACGCAAGTGGAAGAAGGACAGGCTGCAGGTGTCACTTCAAATCGTAAAGGCCTATTGGCGCTGTTACCAGAACACTGTTAAAGAGTCTAAAAGAGAATAGCTGTCAAATATCATTGCATCCAACTCCCATAACCCACGCCTGTTATTTAAAACTATCGACTCTGTCTTGAATGCTCCACAGTCTGCCTGTGTTGAAACCTCTTCTGATATGTGCAAAAAGGTTTTACACTTTTTAATTGATAAGGTGGCCACTATAAGGGCTCTCATTCTGGCTCCTGTCTCTGATCCTTCTGCCTCTGTCCCATGTTCTGCTGTTTTTAACCAGTTTGAGCCCGTGACTCATTCTTAGAGGATGTGGTTCATCATATTAAGCCCTCAGGTTCTCCCCGTGATGTTGTTCCTCCGCGATTTTTCAAAGAGGTTTTCTCTAGTATAGGACAATCAGTCCTTGCCATCCTTAATAGCAGCTTGTCTTCCAGTGTGGCCCCTGTAACCTTTGAACACTCTGTTGTGCAACCTTTAATTAAGAAATCTGGCCTTGATCAATCTGTGCTTGCCAATCTGGATTTAAAGCCCTTCATAGTACAGAATCAGCACTGTTAAGGGTCTTTAACGATATTCTCCCGGCATCTGATTCTGGTGACTATGTGGTTCTTGTTCTGCTTGATTTAAGTGCAGCTTTTGATACAGTTGACCACGATA
>JAVDPK010000144.1:926727-949986 GCA_034780415.1 Cichlasoma orientale | reverse complement strand
TGTGTGTGTGTGTGTGTGTGTGTGTGTGTGTGTGTGTGTGTGTGTGTGTGTGTGTGTGTGTGTGTGTGTGTTTGAAGGAGAAAATCTGAAGGCCATTCTTCTAGTTTCAGTTCTGTTTTAGGAATATAAGCTATTTTGTGAGCACACAGTCCTCACATCAGGAAAATGAAATACAAGCCTGACAGCAGAGATGATCCCACCTTATTGTAAAATTCGCAGAGTGTCCTAAGTTTGTGTTTTTCTTTAGTGTGCATTATCTGTTGGTAACCAACACTATCTGGTCCCCTCTGTAAGTAAACACCTGGAGAAATTCGAGTTTCAATATGAGACATCAGGCATTTCCTTGAGGCAACGACCTACTCCCACAAAATAACTGCTTGCGTGACTGCTGAGGTAAGGCATCTTTACAAGACTGCTGCTCACGACACAGTTTTTCCAGTAAAAGAAAAGTCTGAGTCACGTTCCCGTATGATTTATTATTTTTGACATGACTTGAAATCCAGTACCTATTTTATACATATTAATTTGGGCATTCTTTTGTTAACTATGTTTAGGTATATACACATCTTCGTGCTTTGTTTGGTACTCTGTGCATGGATTTGACGCCAGGATAAGTGATTCCTCCAGGTTTCATTGAGACTAACAGGCTGACTAAATCCTGATGGAATCCTGTAGCTGGTTTCCCTGCTCCACTGGCCAAAGCCATCGCATAACAGATTTATTTATATCCCCAAACCATTAGGTCTGCCAAAATCACCAAACCAGCTTTCAGCAAACTAGCTCTGGTTGTCAATTTAAAAAAAAGTCCAAACACGTGTGTTTGGATGTCTCTTGGGGGGGGTCATCTTACTTTGAAATGTACCTATTCTTAAAATGTTCTCTCTCTCTCTTTGTAGACTTGTCTTTCTTCCCATCCTGTTATCAGACAACTCTTCATTCACTGCTTTTCTTATATTTGATTTTACTGATTTTAACTATATTTGTGCTTTTTTTTTCTTATTGCACATTTTTAATTTATTCTAACTGCCGACTTCAAATTTTAAACCTAAATCTTCAATCAAACAACTTCTGAAGGAGGATTTTTGGCAGATGGATGGAGCACGCTTGCCATGCAGTGGTGCTTAGCCCTTTCCTTCCTTTTCTCCCTATTTCTCTGCCTCTACCCTCCTTCCCCTTGTCTCGCTCACGTGGATGCGGCGAGAGCAGCATGAGGGGGAACATAAAAAAAAAAACTCATCTCATTTTCACTGGGGCAGCTGTGCTAGTTTGCTGTCCCTTATTTATGTCCTCTCTTCTCACATTCTGCACACCTCTGCTCTTTTCCTTGCTCATTTTTCATGCTTCCTTCTGCCTCCTGCTTTCCTTCTGTTTTTTTCCTGTTTGATTAGTTTATTCTTTTTCATCTCATCCAGTTTTACCTTTAAATGGCTTTCACTAACATTGTAGCAGATTTGAAGCATGTGCAGGTAAGCGCAGGCTCCAGTAAAAGTAAAGTGTGTGCTTTTGAAAATGTCTCAATAATAAAATAATTTGGAAAAAATGAAAACCTATTCAAGAAATGGATATCAAAGTGAATAAGAAGCATATTAAAGACATGGCAGAGGTTAGAAATAATGAGCTTTCTTTTTTAATTTAAAAAGATTGTGAGCTTATTGTGAGCTTATTATGTGATATTTACCTTGCACTATATTTCTATTTTTGTACATATGCAAATTCTGTCTGTACATATGCAAATTCTGTTGAGTGAATGTGTACAATGTCTACATAGTCTGTCTACATATTGTGTTGTTTGTAAAATTGTAGCGAGCTAACAACAGCCAACAGGGTGATAATTGGCGAATAAAGCTGATTGTGAATATTATACCACAGTATATTTCTAAGTAACTTGACGGCTCATTTGCTTTTTCTTGACAATATTTTCTTTAAAGATAAAATGCATTTTGGGGTCAACTTGAAAGAAAGGCAGCTGTGACATGACATTTGGTTGCAACCTATAATGGGATATTTCGAATCCCCATATACCAGCATCATTTCCTAAATGTTGCCACTAGAAACTATGGCAGCAAGAAACACTGCTTTAAACATCTCATGGTTATTTAATAAATCGTGGTCTCTAAGGCATTTGTCAATTTGCCACCGATAAATCATTAAGTTGACCTTGAAGACTTTGGTGGAAGTAGGGAAAGTTTTAACAGACTGTTAACATGACCCCACTCTAGCGTTCAACTTATCGTGTTTACAGACAGAATGGCACGCACACACACACAGGAAAACCTCCCACCAACAACAACTATTTACCATCATTAGAACACCCCCCACGCTTGCATTTCCCCGACATGTTTGAAAGACTGCATCATTGCATCAAATTGTTCTAAATCTCACACTCTTTTTTTAAGACACCTTAAATTATCTGCCTTTTCGCAACAAATGACACTTTTTTCCAATCTTCCGTTCAGTATCTGTGTTTTCCTTATATTAGCCGTCTCTTTCGTTTCCTTTGCAGCGCTGCCCAGAAGGCCAGACTCTAATACATTCTTGCTCAGCTGCATACCAGGGCCTCCCACTTCTGGTTCATTTCAGATTAGAGCCAGTTTGTACTGTCTTGTGAAGGGAGTAGTAAATGCTTTGTAAAAAAGAATTTGCAGTGTCCCTCATGGAACAGTTTACTTTCTTAAATATATATATTCTGTTGAGCTTTGGAAGAATATATATTTTTTGGCCACTTTGAAAGACATAAAGACTGACGCTTCCGACACTCATGTAGTTATATTTCCTACTTCTTTAATCAGAAGAGCAATTTCGATAACTGCCAACATATATTTTTCTAGTTATTAAGTTGCCTTTTAACGGTGTTAAACTTGCATTAGATAATCCAATCTGCCATTACAATACAGGCGCCTCTGTACACCTACGTAGAGATCCCATTAAAAATAATGAGTGGTTTATGACTTCATTATTAATCATTCTCATTAATAATATATCTGGTATTTTGACTACGGTTAATGATTCCAGTTAATGCCTAATGTGCTTTTCTTTTGAAAACAGGATGTTTCTGAAAGACCCCAAACTTTTGAGCTCTAGTGTGTGTGTGTGTGTGTGTGTATATGTATATAAGATGTTACATTTTTCAGCTGCTGTACATTACGTACAGCAGAATGAATAAGTTAATAATTAACCTCTGAAGGTGCCAATAAAGACAGATATTTTTATCATTGGCATTTACACTTAGACTCACTGTTTGTTTTCAAGTTTCCAATGAAAGTGTCTCGTGAAAATGTTTCGGGGTGGGGGGGGGGGGGCGCTGGCATTTACTCAATGTATTTATAGCTCTTCCTTTAAACTTGTGATTTGTCATTAGTGTTAATGCAAGTGAACATGCCAACAATAACTCTGTCTCTCCGTCACTCTAGAGAGGATCACTGGGGTTATTCAATCCTTTTTCTATAAACCTCTCGCACTCAGTATTAAGTCCTCCACACTGCCAAAAATAGCCATGGGTTCTCCTTTGGGAACTACAGCAGAGCTTTGCTGTAATAATCTGTTTGTGTATGCCTGTTTACATGCATGTGTGCACGTTTAGTTTCAAAGGACTTTCCAGAGACATTTTCACTCAATTTTCAACTGAGGAAGAAGAGCAGTCAGTAATGTTTTATTAACTGCAGGGAAACTTTCAGAGCCGCAACCATAACCTTTAAGGAAATAAATAATTTCCTTTGGATTTTCTAAATGATCTCTGAGCATGGCGTTGAACTTGGTTGGTGAGGATCTCTGTATGCTGTGCATGTGGTTGCGTATGTGCGTGTCTGTGAGGATGAATAACTTGCACGGGACATAAATGTTGCTTAATCAGCACATGCAGACAGAGGCCCGGACAGGAGAAAACAACCACGGCAGCAGAATGAGAGAAAGAAAAATATGGGGCAACTATTCCAAATGGCGGGGTGACAGAGGCAGAACAGAAAGAGGGGCTCAAAATGACATAGCATCGCTTCTCTGCAAAACAGTGATTTCTAAAATGGCTGAAAGTTTGTCGGCAGATGTGAAGTGTTTAAAGAGACAGGAGCAAAATAAAGGAAAATAAACACAGAGAAACAGGCTGTCTTTGAGGAAACAGTCTTAAATTGTGTTCCAGTGCACTTTTTTGAGACTGCGAGACCACCAGCAAAGCACACAAGAAACATGAAAATGACTTAGATGACAACACATTTTATGCTTTTATAAATAACAGTTTAAAAGGCTTTGTTAGCATAGACATAGTGAAATGATGACAGCATCTACAGGGAGTTTAAAAATGATCAGAACGACTGGTGCTGCTACATTATCTAAGCTAGCGTCAGACAGCAAGTCTCCTGGATTCAGTCAAACGAATTACACCCAATGTCTTTCCTCTTCATCCTCCACTTACATTATGCTTTTGCAAGGAACTGTGAAATACCTTTCTTTAACATCCAAGGCTTTAATTATGACTACTACTTAAAAATCTACCCGAGCAAAAAGGACTAAACACCCATCATCTTGGTCTCTCCCACAGTTATACGAGTTTGTTTGATATTGTTAGGTTTGTTACAATTTCATCTTGCACCAAACAACCTTCCAATATTGTCACTTTCCACTCCCCTGTGTTTCAAGTACAGTCTTAGTGTTTCAAACAGTATGCATGTGCATGCGCGTGCGCGTGCACATGTATTGTAGCACATCAGAAGCAAAAACCCGTCACTGAGACATGACAAAAACACAGTGGCAACTCTTATTGTTTTTCATGTGCAGATTAATGACGTCACTCTTCAGTGAGACAAGGTGACAAATGTGGACTCAAGCGTTACACGTGATAGCAAAGTAAAAAGTATTTAAAACAACTTTAAATAGTGTGACTGGGATTCCACATGCAGTGCAGGGACCGAAATACTTAGACTGAGAAAAGAAAAGCAGGCAGGCAGACAGAGAATAAACATAGGTCAGTTTGGTTGCCAGCTGTTTGAAAAGAATAGACCATTATATAGAACAGAGGGCAGCAGATGGCTAGTCAGCACTGACGCTCGCGCGCGCGCACACACACGCGCACTCACACTGACTGTCTGTGTGTGAGTCTAACTATTCACATTAAATAATTTGCATATCATGTGAGACGTTTGAGCTCCCTTTCCTCACACATTCAACACAACAGAAGTCAGTGAGCATTACACAAGAGTGCCAGCATTTCTTCAGGTTTTATTTCGATCACTTTTCTTTATTTCACCTTCCAGTTTACACTCTGTCTTCATTTAAACGCTTTTCCTGGCATTACAAAAAGCACGCATGAAGCTTACAGTAAAAGCACAAATCTAATATAGAAGTTTGTTTCCTTAAACTTCACTCCTGCCACATACAAAGAGACTACTCTTCTGCAGATAGGTCCAAACATGCAAAAGTAATTGCATTCAAAAGGGACGTCTGATCATGTGGCCGTGAACTATCCACCTTTATAAGGAAAGGAATTCCTGTGCACCGTCGGGAGTAAACTGACAAAAAGTAACATCACGGTGTGGTTTACAGCCCATCGGCAGCAAGTGAGAAAAGAGCTTATAACTTTTTAAAGCAGCGAAAAGTAAGCCACAGTTTAGTTGACACTTTCTGATGCTTGCTGACTTTGTGAGGAGTTTAAAATAAGCACATTTGGGGTTAAGAAATCTATTTTTTTTTTTAAAAAGTTGCAAGTAATTAAGATAAAATCACATACGAAAAAGTCTCACATACAAATATGGTAATATGAACATTCTTAAACTTAAATAGATGCACATTTTGCTTTATTTCTCTTGCACATACACTGTGATCAGGTCAGAGAAAAGTTCACAGTAGCAGCCCACTTACAGTGCAGTGTTAACACATTATGCAACGCGCTGCATTGAAAAGATGAGTCTCACCTACGCTAAACCATGTATTATATAGCATTTTCCTTCATGAGTCCTTTAAATTAGTCTTCTAGTACTATCATCAGTAGAGCTATGCACGGAATATGTTTTGTTTGTTTTTTTTAAGTTGAGCAGACAATATATCATTTAAAAAAAAGTGTCATGGACAGAAGTGATGTTACAAATGTCCATGGGCAGGGTGGGAGGGGTCCCTGATTATGCTGGAGGCCCTGCTCCTGCATCTGCTGACGTAGATGTCCTCTACAGTTGTGACGGTGCTGCCGGTGATCTTCTGGGCACACTTGACCAACCTCTGCAGAGGCTTCCTGTCAGAAGCAGAGCAGTTCCCATACCTCACGGTGATGCATGTTGTTTTGATGCTCTCAACCACACTCCTGTAGAAGCAGGTGAGGATTTTGGTCCCCAGGCCAGCCTTCTTCAACTTCCTCAGGAAGTAGAGTCTTTGGTGAGCTTTCTTGATAAGGCAGCCAGAGTTCGTGTTCCAGGTGATGCTGTTAGTGATGTGAGTCCCCAGATATTTTAAGCTGGAGACAACCTTGACTGCTGCTCCTCCTGAAAACCAAGATCATCTCCTTGGTCTTGGCCATGTTGATTCAAAGGGGGAAACAACATGACTTCTCCTGTTTCTTGTGTATGATTTCAAACTGAGGGAAAGGACAAGGCCACGGAAGCCGGATGAAAACTTGAGAATAACCATGAGACTGGACAGATGATCGTGATGATAATACAAAGGGGAAAGAGAAGAGGGAGGACCTGACACATATTGTAGTGTAAAAAGAGGAGGACTCAAGGGGGAAAAATGACAGTAAATTCATTCAAATTCTGTCATCTAATTATCTAACACATTGGTTACTTATTGTCTCTGTGCCAGTATAGTGTATATAATATTATGCCCCCCTACTAAGATGAACACAATGCTAAAACATAGACTTACTTTTCCAAGGCCATGCGTACTGGAGGTAGCCCCCCACAGCTGTGCTTGTACACTGTCTCCAGGATCTGGCAGCCATGGATCTGAATCAGCAGACACACGAGGTATCAATCACACGCGAGGACCTCCCGATGCATCACAAAACCTCTTACTACCTCGTGTACAGTGTCCAACTGCTCATCCAAAGGTCCACTTTTTTAAATTCATTTTGACTCACTGGTAGAGGTGTAGGCATTCAGCTAAGCTCACATTGCAGTCATGAACATATCAAGTTCAACTTCCTGTTTATATTGTGTTTGTGACTATAAAAAGGGCTTATCAACTAGATTATGGATCGTACCATGAGAAACAGGCCAGTAAGCTAAACTATTGAACAATGAAAGAAGTGCATTCATTTCTTTGACTATGAAACACTTGGATTGTGCTTTAAAACCCTGGTGGTTTACACCTTAGCTTATGTGCAACAGTACATGAATAATAATGGGTCAATGACCACCTCCAACGAGAGGTATTCAAATTCATATTTGATCTCTTTCTTTATTTTAATTTTACGAAAAGAGGCAGTGAGGCACTTATTCCAAATGTAATGCAGGCTGGTGAGGATCTATATTTTGCTCCAATACAGTCTGGGTGCACTGGAAAGCCCACATGCTCTCTGCCTTTCTGCCTCACATGGTCTTGAGAATGGATTCAGAACGGTACCCGGAACTCGTGGCAAATCAAACCCGCTGCCGGCATCGGCACATTTACGATCAGAGGCCACAAACTGTTAATCACCACTAAAACCATTAACTGCTGTATTGCAGCAGCTGGTAGCCCTGTTCCGTCTGTCATCTGCAGGCCCGTTTTAAAGCTGTAGAAGAGCTGATGATTGCTGTCCCGTGTTTCGAACTGTTACTAAAAAATGAACTGCATAAACATAATTGTTTATGCTTGACACAAACTAAATTTCTTTAAAAAAAAAAAGTGAAGAATCTGTTGGAGCTGTGTTTGGCTGCAGTAGTCAGCAGATGGCAGCAGTGATTCATTACCTAGGCAGTAAAAACTTGACAAGTTGGCTTCATTCATTTACATGTGTTTGTACATGTAGAAATCAGGGCTACAGTAACAAAGAAAGCTTAGGACATGCATTCAGGTCCATAACTTGTTGGACAAAGACAAACATGTTTTATAGTTGTGCCTCAGCACACCACCACAGTGGATTTTAAATCAAACAATCAACGTGTGATTGAAGTGCAGATTTTCAGCTTGAATTCAAGGGACTTGTGCATTATGACAGAATTGTTTCCATGGTTAAACAAAACAACTTCACAATATCTAATCAAGTCCAGAACACTAATGAGGAGGTAGGCGTATTACTGTCAAGGTCTACAAGACACACTTTTATGAATGGAAATGCAGAGGGTTTACAAACCACTATTTACAGTCAAAAACGAGGAGGGCCAAATTACACTTGTCCAGAGAGCAGCTATAAGAACCTGCACAGTTCTGGGAAATTCTTTGGACAGATGAAACTAAGATGAACTTGTACCAGAACCATGGAAAGAGAAAAGTATGGAGAAGGAAAGAAACCGCTCATAATCAGAAGCATACCGCATCATCTGTCGAACATGGTGGACACAATGTTACAGCGTAGGCATGCATGGCTGCCAGTGGAACCGGTGCACTGGTGTTTATTGATAATGTGACTGCTGATAGAAGCAGCAGGATGAGTTGTGACATGAACAGGGCTATGCTCTCTGCTCAGATTCAGACAAATGCTGCAAAAGTGACTGGACAGCACTTCACGGTGCAAATGATGACCTAACGCACAAGTCAGTGCTCAAGTCAGTCATCTGATCTCAGCCCAGCAGAGCGTGCTTTTCAGTTACGAAATGCAAAACTGAATGCAGAGAGACCCGCACACAAGAGACAACTGAAGGTGGCTGCAGTAGAGGCCTAGCAGAAGATCTCAAGGGCAAAAGAGCATTTTGGGATATCCACGACTTCTAGACTTCAGGAAGTCATTGACTGCAAAGCATTTTCATCCAGGCATTAAAAACAATCCTTATATTTAAAATGATGTTAGTTTGTCCAATAAATTTTGAGGGGCCACTGTATGTAATATAATTTCCATGTTAAAAGTTATTTTATAGTTTAATACATAACATTGTTTTTCACAAAATGAAAAACAGAAGTTAAAACAGTTTAGAATAACCCACATTTTTTTCTTCAACAGCTGATGTAAAATGCTAACACCCGTTTGCTCCTAAGAATCCGTCCCCAAACAACTAAGTACAAAACTTTTAAAGGTTTTCAACATGATTAATGAATCATAAAAATTTCAATAAGTAAGAACAGTGAAAGACTACAAAAATGAATATAGATATTTTATTTCTGAAGTTAACAACTACGGTCACATATAAAACATCTGATTGCATTTCAACTAGGAAGACTTGCTTGGATGCTAGTGTTGAAACATTAAAGGGGACCTATTGTGCTCCATTCACAGGTCAAAATAAACTATATGTCTCTCACACTGGGACTTGGTGCAGCTTCTCAGTTCATCCACTTGTCTGAAACAAGCACTTTCAGCTCCACTTCCTTTAAGGCCACCCTCCCTTTAAATTAGCATCTTTCTGATTGGCCACCCCTCTCAAATAGAAGAGTTGAACAGCAGGTGGGTGGGGCTTCTGTGCTCACAGATCTAGCTGTGTGCCCGTGAGGACCATATTAGGGCTGTCTGCTCTTAGTGACATCATACAGAGCCAAGAGGGATTACTTATATATAGACACTAACTATATTATGTTTAATATGAACAACCACCAGCATAACAGCATATTTACTACAGAAAAGTGTACGTTCCCTTTAAAACAATGATTATTCTGCTTTATGATGTTGTTTTAAAGTCATTTGGTACGTTCTAAACATCTAGTTCAGCTAACAAGAGTCTGGAAAAATGCATCAGATGTGTACTGTAGCAATGCTAAGCAAAGCACCAGCTAAGTTTACATTTAAACAAATTATATACATATTACTGAAGCATCTGCAGCAGCTAAAGAACAAGACACATATGTGCATTTCAAATAGTCATAATAGCTGTTTTAGTACATCTAACTTCTGAGAATACAAAAACTATAATATATATTTAAGGGATTTATGACTCTGCATCACTGTGTGGGAAACTTACTGCCAGCTCTCCACCCACACTGACGCTGAGCAAACCTCACACCTACTCACAGCCAAGCTGTTTCAGCCCGTTTCATCATATATCCTGCCCTTCAACACAAAGGAAAGTGGAAACCGGGCTGATTCTGGTTCACCTGTAAGTGAAGTGTTCCTTAGAATCAATGAAACAACTGAAAATTAATCAACTGCAAACTGGCTTTGAAGAAAGTGTCATCTTGCATCATTCATTCATTAGTTTTGCATTCTCAGTTTTTTGGGTGATCACATGGGGGATAATACAATTTCAGCATGCACTGGGGGGCACAGATTTTGGGTCCAGCAGACCGCATATGCATTTATTTTATGTAATTTTGTCCTTTATCCCTGAGTCAACACAAGTTCTAAATATTGTAGCAAAGCTTTACAGGCTGCTGCTCTGACTTCATTCAGCCCTCTGTTTACTTTTTGAACAAATGCTTATGAGAGTAGTTTAGGTGCTTTCTGAGTCAACTTGGGGTCTCTCTCTTCAGCTCAGGTTGACAAACACAATTATCATACAGCACTGAGCAGCTGCAGTTGCTTTGTACTGTAAAGTCTCCAGCAGTGCTCATACCTAAACAACAGAGCAGGTAAACTGATGGTACCACATTCATGATTGTTTGCTGAGACAACACAGCGTATATGAGATCTGCTGATGTGGCGCCTTCAGACAATGGATGGCAAAAATTCAGAAATGAAATATTGTGATTTTTCTGGTGAGGCTGGGCTGACTATTTGATTAGCATTGCATATTCATTGACTCCAAACAATCCTGAACCTCCTGCCAGTAATTATGCTATTAAAACATGAAGGTATTAGACAGTAAACGTGTAACATGGGATTATATTTCTTGTCTTTGCCTTTTCTAGTGTCTTACAACATTTGCTTTGTTTTCATTGTTAATTTTAATTTTGTACCTTATGAAAAGTAATGTGTGCAAATTTATTTAACCTCTACAGACTGTTCACATTTCATAGCCTGTGTGACATCAATAAATGAGAGTTTATCTTTAATTACTGTTTCAGAGAGCAGGGAGAGTGTATTTTTGCTTTTGGAGCAGCATTTGCTCTCACTCAGTCTCGTGATTTGCCTAAGAAATGAAAACATGAACATCCTAAAGTCCTAATGAGTCACAATGATTTAAATATATTTTATTGGAAGTGATAATGGCAAAAGATTCTGGAAAAGTTGGATGTATTATACACTGTCCTGCCTCCTCATGTGTCAAGTCTGCGTTTCTGTGTTCTTGTTTATTCACTTCCTGTTTTATTTTGTAAGTCCTTGTCTTTTGTGCATTGTGGTTAGTTTAGCCTCTTGTCTTGTTAGGGTCATTTTTTTATTCATGTTTTCCCAGCTGTCTCCACTCCCCTCATCATCCCTTTTGTATTTAAGCCCTGAGTTTTCCTCTGTTCATTGTTGTGTTCTCGTCATTGGTTTCCCTGCTGTGTGCCCTCATGTTCATGCTCAAGCTCAGTTCTAGAGTGTTTTGTGTTTTGCCCTGCTGGCTCCCGTCCAGCTCTGTTATGTTTGGTGCTCAAGCTGATAAAGCTTAAGTTTAAATTTCACTCTCACCCTATGGCAGCAGGGATATGATACAGTACCCTTGCAATCATGAATTTGATAAGCGGAAAAAAGTGGATGGATGGACGGGTATTTTGGATCACTTTAGGAAAAGTCATCAAATTCCAGGCTAAAAGAATGACATTAGGGGTATTTTTACTGCTGCCAAACGTCAAACCGGCAAATTTAACCATGTGAGGTTTAAAAAGCTGCATTTTTGTTTTATTGTGTGTTTATAAAGACCTTCATGCATTAATGGGTTTAATAAAAGCATTTAATGCAATACTTCATAAAGATACAATGTATTTTTCTCCATTTTTATTCCAAATTTCTGATATTTCAGAATTTCATTTCAAAAGCCTGCATTGCATATTTTGAACGCTAACATTTTACTTACCACAGTCCATGCTGAAATACAGCCTCCATCAACCAGAGGTACATAAATCCATTTCCCACATGGCACTGCTTCAAAAGTCACAAAGCTTGTTTTTGGATGACATCCAGCGCCATACTTTTGCTGCTTGGAGATGAAAATGCAGTCGCCTCTCCGCTAATGATCTCCCTGACATTCATTAATCACTGTGACTGTGTCAGGTAGAAAAATATTTCATACACTTTTCGTCTCTTTAGCTTCCATATTATCCATTTCTCTACATATCTAGACCATAATAGTTTGGTGCATTTAATCTTCCTGGCTGTGTCAAAATTATTATTTTTTTTTTTAGAGTGCTTTGTGTATTGTACTGGTGATGTTTGTAGACATGATGTAAAAAAAAGTGCAGATCTCCCCACCTCTGTGAGAGTCAAAGTGAACATTTGAAGCTGCAGACTCTCATTGTGATCAGTCCTCTATTTTTCTTGGTTATCTTGCAGTGTAGCCTGTAACATCCCATTAATTGCTCTGTAAGATCACTTCTCTCTATTTTCTCCACAACCTTGCACATTATTTTGTGTGATGCATCTGAAACCACCAGTAAACAACATGACATCATTGGTGCATTTTAAGCATTTTCTGTCCTTTTTTCGGGAGGGCTTCTTTGGAGGTCAATACAAATAGCAGCATGGTAAAACACTGTGGGCACTGTTTTACCAGTGGGTGTGTTGAAATGCTTTGGGATTTGCTCTGCTTTTCTTTTGTCTTTGGGAGAAAACTGGGAAAAATACCAAATTCTAAAAAAATATATTTATGGATTTAAAATAATAAAATACAGCATGTACACAATGGTCAAAATTGTATTTATTATCAACATTATTATACCATAATTAGGCCAGTTAAATGTATGTCATATTGAGCTATTAACTGTGAATACTGACACTATTACCTACATCAAGTGGGTATCAAGTTATATGATCTGCTTCCTGCTTAAAAGGGGTGGTTATGATGCAAACTTGAGTGTGTGCATGCGTGTGTGTATGTGTGTGTGTGTGGCTACTTGTATTCCACATGTTGTAGGGACATAAATCTGTTCAAACAGTCTAAATATGGGGTCTTGATTTCCTTTTGGGGAGAAAAACAAGTCATTATGGCACACATAAATTTTAGAGTGAAGACTTAATTAAAGGTTAGCTATAAGTTGACGTTACCCTAACATTACAGTTGTGCATATTACTGTGCTTAGATGCAAATTTCAGGTATTCTTTTAATGCTGCTTTCTACTTCTACTCCACCATTTCAATTATTTGTGTGATCATATTCATTTTAATTTATTTTTGATGTTTTTGAATTTTACAAAAGTTTTTTTTTTTAATAAACAATACAATCAATAAATAAAATGCAAATATGTGGTAATTGCAGTGCGTTACAAATAAGTTAAAAATCTGCTCCAACTACATCCATTGTGAAGCTGGTGGAGAGAGATCAAAGAGGAGGACCCAGGTGCAGCTGGAAAAAGACAGACAGTGTTATGGTGGTTTATTGCTGAACTGGAACTTACAAGCAGGATGGTGGGCAGGCAGACAAAACCAGAGGGCAAGGCGGACACTGTTGTCCAAATTGGAAATAGCCTCATTAAACAATCGGCCTGAAATATGGACGTGGAGAGCTAGCAGGTACAGGAGACCTGGCGAGGTGGGTGTGGCTAGGGGGCATATTGTGTGCAGATAGGGTGATATATGAGGATGGTTAAACTTAGAAAGAAATCAGATCTCAAATAAAACTGCTTTTATGTGAATGCATGAGTAAGAGTAATCTAGTGATGGTATCACAGTCAGAGGGATCACTCTTATGGTGGCCCCAAGCAAATAAAGCATCTTCACCAACTGCACAGCATCTGGAAACAAAATCTGCAAAGTGAGAAGACATGAACAGAAATGTGCTGCACAGCTACATCATTTCTGAAGTAACTAAGCTCTCAGTTGGCATGTGATTTGTGTGTTTCCTTGGAGCCACTTGGACATTGCTCTTGAATACTTTCATTTTCATACTTAAAGACACTTTTTGTATTTACCCTCTACGGAGTTTAACTAAAACTTTCAACATTAGGGTAATTCAATTCAGTTATATATATAGCATCACATCACAACAGCAGTCACCTCACAGTACTTTATATTGTAAGCAAAGGACCCTACAACAATAGAGAGAAAACCCCAACAATCAGACAACCCCCTGTGAGCAAGCACTTGGCAACAGTGGGAAGGAAAAACTCCCTTTTAACAGGAAATGCCTTTTACAGGCATGTGTTGTAAATAAGAAGAGTTATTAATGACTGGCTTAGTCAAAAAAAAAAAAAAAGCATATATTGAATGCTGCACCACCTTGTAGTAGATGCTGTGTACTTCCCAGGTGTTTAAAACCACTGCCACATGTCATTATATTGTGTCTTCTCTCTCCCATATTGTGTGCTCTTTCCTGTCTCCGTATGCTCTACTTTTCATTCCTTTTTCTCTTCACTCTCAGTTGACTGAGGCAGATAGCTGCCAGAGATTTCTTCCTGTTAAATGAGATATTTTCCTTCCCACTGTCACCTAATGCTTGCCCATAGGACATCATGTAATTGTTGTGGTTTTCTCTCTAAGTTTTCATAAATCATAAAGCACATTGAGGCAATTGTTGCTGGGATTTGGCACTGATATAAATAAACTTGAACTGAATACTGTCATTGCATGATAGGATAAGCTGGCCATACATACTCTTTAACGCCCTACAGAGACATTTCTGAAATAGATTCAAAGCTTTTTTTTCCCTTTCCATTCTGTTAATAGGTAATAGCTAGTAATTGTGAAAGGTTTTAAACTATTTTAACTCACTGAAATACTTTGAAATTAAAAGTTTCAACCTTAGAGCGTTATTGGAGGGCATAACAAGACTCAATTACTTTTGTGACATTTTTCAAGATGTTTCATTTTCATGTAGAAAATCAAGGTTACCATATTTGGTTCTTTGCCCATAACTGGTAATTTTTTTTTTAATAAAAACACATATATGGTGAAAGAAATAGGTATTTTAGAAAATTATAACAGATTTATTAAAACATCACTATTATCTATCACATTATGACTTTATAATAAGCACTTTTAAACACAGATTTATTTTAGTACATTATTATTATTATTATTATTATTATTATTAATAATAATAATAATAATAATAATAATAATAATAATAATAAAGATAATCTATTCAATACAGGGCTTTTAAGAAAAAAATCTGATTTTTCTTACAGTGTGGTGGTGATGCTTCTTTATATTAGAACTGAGTCCACCTCTGTTCAGACTGTTATTGTTATAGTTCGGGGTGAGTCTCCACGGAATGACTGCAAGTCAATTAAATGTGACAGAAGCGCGAGTTTGTGTGTGTGCGTGTGTGTGTGTGCGCGTGTATGTGTGTGTGTGTATGTGGTGGTGGTGGGGGGGCGGATTCCCATCACAACCAAGATGGCGGCGGAGCGGACAGCCGGCTCGGCACAGTGAGTGACAGGAGAAGCAGCCTCGCTCGGTTGGACAGCTAACGGTTCGACTCTGAGGGGGGAAAAATAAAACAACACCACCCGCGCCTGTCATCTCACCTTGTCGGTTCTGTAATGCAACAACATTGGTAGAGGACAGACACCGTCCGAAGTTGTGTGGAGGACTAATTTGACGTTCACAAGCGGGTAAGTGCGAAATGATGAACCGTTACAGTGACTGGCTGGCCGGCTGGCTGGTTCAGGGATTTACCGAACAGCTGCAGGCTGCTAACTTAGCGCTCGACCAAGCTGGAAATCCCTTATGCTAGCTCCGTCTCCTAACTCGTGTGTCCGTTTGTTGACATTTTTTTCTATTTTTTTTATCAATAATGACAATTCACTTTCGCAGCTTTTGAACCAATATGACTCTGGTGCTCTTCTCGCTTCCCGACAGCTAGGTATGTGCCACAGGTTGTTTGCACTCAACGCCAAATTTGTGAACATTTTAATCACCTCGAACGAAATGTCAGTCAGCCAAACCACGTTAAGCCTCAAAATGATCCGGTGATATGTCTGTTTTACCCCACGAGCGTGCGCTTCAGAGCTAAAAATAACCCCAAACACTACCCTGTCCGTGTGCACCCCGTTGCCTGAGGATATTTAAGGTTGTTCAGTTTAATGTGGGGGAAAAAAATAGCTCTCATTTAACCTTGCTGTTAAGCAGCGGCATAGAAAGTGCAGGGAGAGTCATTTTAATGTTTTATGTCAAGGATTTGCAGTCTGGACTGGGAGATCCGTCAGTGGTGAGTGAGTTCATCACCTGAAGAGTGATGAGAGTGTGCTAATGCAGGTTTGATGGGATTTGTCTACTGTTAATGTGCAAATGCATGCACATATTTGTGACAGACAAATGCCGTCAGACACATACGAGGAGTGTTGCTGGTGTAGTCTGTCAGACATCAGACAGGAGCAGTGACTGCCACTGGGTTTGACATTCTGGAGGTCTGCCCTTCCCAAAATTCCCTCTTACATCTTTTCATAGTGTTTTTCCATAGCATGAGACGGACAAGTCTGGTCAAATCACACGTGTGACAGAAAGACAGCAAAGCCTGTCATTTGAAAACCTCTGCTCCACATACCAGAAAGGTAGCCTACACTGTGAACCCACATATCCTCTCTCTGCTCTGATACGGTGACATTTTTCGTGGGAAAATTTCGTTGTTGTGCACGTCATTGATAGGATGTTTATATGCCACCTTATTAGCTTGCTAGTTAGTGCTCAGAGGGCAGAAAGGTGCCCTTTGTGGAATGCCAGGGAGGGAGCGAAGTCGTACTTTAAATGAAGGTGCTGTCGCCAGACAGAAGAGGCAAACAGCATGCACCAATTGCCTGTGTTGTTTGACTGAGCTGCAGGATTTACAACCAGTAAAAGGTGAAAAAGGAGCAGGCAGCTAGATGGTGTCTGCTTAGCTGAAAAGTTCAGGTAACCCTGGATTGTCTCATCCGGACTTCAGGGTTAAAGCCCGCTGTACGTATATAACTGACCCACAGTGCTGTCTCTTGTGGCTGTGATGATTGTAATACCCGAGGCACGGGGTTCGTGTTATTCCTATCTTGTGTAATTCAGTGAAAACAGACAAAGTGAGGCAACAATCTGACTTGACAGCGCTGTCAGTGATAGAGTGTAGCTCTTTTTTTTTTTTGGCAGAGTGCAAGTCTGATAATGCAGCCTGTTGCAGATTGATCTTTTTTCTTTTTCTTTTAAATTTCCAACAATTTCTGTCTCAAACTGTGTGTACCCCTGAAGATACACTATTGGCACTCTCACAGAGAAGTGTCTCTGGTGTTCACAGACTGTAAGGAGAAATGCTGTTCGTCACTTTCCTGGAGTTATTTTGTGACGGAAACACAATGACGGTTGGAGGCTTTTAAGGATGTGCTACAGTTAAGCTAATGAATAAAAGGAATATTATCACCCAAAGTGAGGTTCTCCGAGTGAATGGGATAGCAGCTTCTCACTAATGTTGATGCTGAACTAGAAGGGTTACTAATGAGCCCCGAATCATTTTATTCAGCTTTGACATGTTGGATTCAGCTGTGGCTTACACAGTTGGGTGGAGTGATAGCGAGGGTGACCGTGTAGAGTCAGAGAAGGAGATGCTGAAAAGAAATAACAGTCACACTCTTGAAATTGTCCTCTCTGTCTCATTGGCGGGTCTACGAAGAAAGTCTTTCACTCTCATGCATGATCAGGAAAGATTTTACTGTCTTATGCAACAAAGACTTAAAAAAAAGTTATATGCAAAGGAAATTCCTTAATCTGTTCTGTCCCAATGATTTTATGGTTCTTTCTTATATCTGGGATCCAGTTTTATTAGAAATGCACTGATTCGGATTCTTTTAATTATTCTTTTGTTATTTACTTTCCCCTTTGTTATAAAAATTTATCAATCACAAGTCATCAGCCAGCGAGCATACCCTGGATAATCCACCTTTCCGAAACTTAGACCAAAAATCAATAAGTGGATTCAACGTCTCAGGCAGTATGAACAGAAATGTATGACTGAGCCCATAAACTCATCGGGATAGTGTTTACAGAGGTCAAAGCCAAGGGATGCATTCCTGTAGACCTCTATAAGACTGGAAGTCTTTTCGATGACATATACTATCAGGATGCACGCTCTGTAACGTGCTGGTAAAGAAAACTTGCAACATGTGGCACATCCATAATGAGAATCTCCAGCATCCATGTACAGCTTTCCACTTTGGCTCAACACAACAAAAAGGATGGGGGTGCCATCTTTTGGCTCTACTTGTTATGTTATTTATGGCCGAGTTGAATTCCTAAGAAGGCAGACCACTCACTATTAAAAGAGGATAATGTCTTCAGCTTGATGTAAGGGAGCCAAAAGAAAACTACTGGAAAAGAAAGATGAGCTATCGAGGTGCACATTGAACAAGTGAGAGTAGGATTACATGTTCCCAGGGAATACCATCCACAAACACTAATTAGCTGTAAGCTCAGAGTCATTGTCTGCCGGGAAAAAAGGCAGGATGTGTCTTCAGTTGGTGGGTGGCATCTGGTTTTAGACAAAACTGAATTTGGGAGCTGATCTCATAGTCATCTGCCAGAACACAAAAACGTATTTCACTCAGTTTGGATGCTGGTGCTTTTTCTCCATGGAAGGTTATTCAGCAAGTGGCTGTGTGTGTGAATTGACCTAATCAAGTTCCAGTATAGTGAGAGGTCTTAAGAATTGATTGGAAAGCTGGAAAGGTGCTCAGACTGAAGGGGTGGATTGTGAAGTAACAAATAGCTACACTGGTGCTATTGCTTCAATTTCACAAAAAAAAAAGCAGAAAAAAAATATAGAATTGAGAATATGAGTGGAAAAGCATGAGAATAAAAAAAAACACAGTTATATGATTGCCTTATTTGTGAGATACTACCAATGTGAAAACTCCTATTTCAAAACATGTTGCCAAATGAGAAAATTATCTGGTCTAACTTAAAGCTTAATGTAGTTTAGTCAGGACCACTATAGTTAAAATTATCAGGCAGTATAGCTCAGTTCTGGGACCTTCCTACTCTTCCATATGCAGATGTAGAAAGCTGGAGACAGGAAGAGTAGCAGCAAGACTCACAGAACAGAGCAAGCATTCATGACAGCAGATATAACACTGATTAGGTAAAAGTAGCTGAGTTGGAGGTGGATTGCAAAGCTGCTTGCAGGTGCACAGCATCTCTGGGCAGGGGAAAAGCAGCTTAAATTGCGTGGCCTATATGGGATTAGCCTGTTGGATCTATAGAATTAGCTGAGTCATCAGCTGATGTCGGCTGGCATTGAGATCAAATCAAAAAAAGGGAAAAAAAACAGTGAATCAGTTGCTAATGCCAGACAATTAAAAGATCACAGCAAAATCCCGATGTTCAGTTTTTCACCAGCACTGTAGATGAGCATTTTTTTTTCCTGGGCTAATTCACATCAAAGTCTGATTTTTCTGCTCTGTTCCACTTTGAGTGAACTTATCCTTCAACAGACTGAACTAAAACTTTGCTGAGTGTAGGCTTGCCACAGTCAGTGCCTGACCAATGAAGGCTGTAATTTTCTGATTCTCACATTGTTCTGCTGCTGCTGTGTGGTCTGCCGAGTTCACAAGGGTACAGTATTCAGACCACTGCCTCTCAAAAACCCCAAAGACGTTACTAAAACAAAACTGCCAGACTCCACAGTCAAAAAACTGAGTAATAAAAGTTCAAAAATAAATTGAAAAAGAATGCAAACAAATGCATCTGCCTTGAAGGCAAACTCAGAGCCTTAAGAATGCTTCTCTGCTAAACAGGGAATTAAAAGATCAGGCTGGGAGACAAGGCAGGTCGGTAAGATCAGGTTTCCTGGAGACATGCTATTTAATTCCCACAAGGCTCTGCATTAGCACTTCCCTGTGATAATACTTTACACAGAGCCAGGGTGGTAACATCACACATAAGACTAAAGTCAGGGACCAGTGATTCCAGTATTTATTTTGATATCTGTATATTAAAATATGACCTTGAAATTTAGTAAAGAGGTGAGAGATTTTTTTTCTCCACCCTGCAGCTATTTTTTTCTTCTGTTACACTTCATGCTTAAATTGCAGCTCACAGTTGTTAGCGTGTCACCAAGGTGGAGAGCAAAACCTGTCAATGAAAGATAAGGTGTGCAGCAGCCTCTGCAAATGGGTTCATCTGATAGCTTAGGCACTATTGCTAAAATCAGACTGCAGTGTAGTATTCAGTAAGTGGAACACTGAGTGCAGAAAAAAAAAGACAAGTCAGTCAGAACAAAACCCCCCAGAAAAATACTCGAAAAAGAGAGAATGTTCACCGAAACCACAATGTGCTTCATTGATTAGAGATTGACAGCTGAAGTGGCTTGGTTAAATCTTCATCAGTTCTTCAACTCTTTGCAGATATAGTGATAAAAGCTCTGAAAGCTGAAAGAAAACAATTATGAACTCTGTATATGTCTGGATGTTTTTCAAGCAAAAGGAGGCTTTGTTTCAAATTCTGTGTGATACTGTTTGCGTACTGGCTTTATATTGTCTGTAATCTAAATCTGCCCCTGATCTTGAGAATAAAACACAATATAATTTCATGCACAGCTCTGCGTATGGACCAAGCAGCAACCTCCGGGCCTGAAAAAGAAAGCCAATGCAGAAGTGCCAAAACTTAAGTTCTTCCAACTGCCACTTGAGGTTGGCTCCAAAAACAAGTCATCCCTGATAGACTCACATATTAAATATCCAACTTCAACCATGAAAACAGTACAAAACTACTTTCAGCTGCTCCCTTATTTACAAGGAGTCGCCACAGCAGGTAGCTCCGCATGCTTGATTTGGCAGAGATTTTACCACCATGCAGTACCATCTGGAAAGTGTCTGATTGGCAACGGCTTCGTTTTTCAGCATGACAATGATCCCAATCACACTGCCAATGCAGTAAAAGCATACATGGATAGAAAAACACACAGTGGAACACTGTCAGTCATGGATTGGCCTCCCCAGAGCCAAGGACCTCAACATTATTGAAGCAGTGTGGGATCATCTTGACAGAGAACAGAACCATGTTCTCAGAAATTTAGCCATCCTTAGTTTGAACTGCTGTTTAGTCAAATGTTTTTGCCTCATTACTTTTTTCTTTCTGATTATCTATAATCAGATATTGAGGTTAATAGTATCAGCTGCCAGCGGGTAAAGTCTGTCACTGCTGCGTCTCATGCTGCTGCATCACCATCCATCATTGCGTGTGTTTAATCATCCATAACCATCACGTCACTCATACCAGAGGGAGAGAGAGAGGTTGCCTTAAACTTTGACTGCATTTAAAAACATCTTTTGAAATTTAGGTCAAGACTTTGCACAAAGTTTTTCCAGGTACTTGATATGCTCCCCAATGCTTTTATACTAAAGCACCTTATAGTGCCATTAGCATATTCATGGTTGGTATAGGTTAGTCCCAGCAGGGCCTAGATTGCTAACCTTGTCACCGTTATTTTGACTTCCTGCACCTTAATCCGTCACTTTGCATTATGACCGGTTACTTTATAGACACATGTAAAGTATTTGTGAATAAAACATCTGCGTGATCGTCCTTCTCCTGCTTTGACAAGTGCTTAATGTGGAAGACTTAACTTGATGTCTAGAAGAGTTATTCTGGAGGCAAAGTAAGTGCTGTAGCCACAGCTACACCACTGCTGTCTTTATTGAATAAAACAGCACATTTTTACATTCTGTAGCCTTGATGCTTGTTTGAAGGGTACGCTTGTTGTGCGCTTCTCAAAGCTGACATCGTTTTTGTTGCGTTGTGTTTTCAATAGGAGGTGCAGGAAATCCCATCTTTGTTATTTATGAGGTGAAAATGGTGCTGGCTGTAAGCATTAAAATGAAAGTAAATAGAGAAGATTTAAGGTGAAAGTTTCTGTGGTTTCAGATGCCTCTTCCCCGAGTAATTTTCTTTACTTAATGAACCTGTAAATGTACAGTAGTCAGTGTCAGCCGACCTTTGACATGCTCTTGAAATGAAAACAGAACTTTCATAGCACAGTATCAGCACACAGATAACATTTAGGTCAACTGAAACTGAAATTATACAATAATTTACCCTGATATTAATAACAATAACAATACAATAATACACTCAGTAATTTATTAATGAAAACCCATGGGACTGGTGGGAATCGCACAGCACCGTATACAGCTGTGAGGTGATTGTTGTGGATTAAGAAAGTAGTAAGGTGCGTACACAAAGGAGAAAGCTAGCAGCAATGTAGAGAGCAGAGACCATGGATTCAGCCACTTGTAGTGATGACATGTGAAATAACTGCTGCAATAGCTATGCAAACTTTACAAGCATAGAGTTAAACTATTCTCAGCTTTAAGGCGAGTGATTGAACAAATAAGAGCCAAGGATACCGCATACTACATATGATTTAAAAAAAAAAAAAAATACCTATGCAAACGTATCCCGGAATGTCTACTGTAGCAACCAGCTGTCAGCTCCCATGTGCCACAGGCCCGTTTATATGTGAATGGGGAGAAAATAACTTGAAATTTCAAGTTATGGATAGCAAAAATAAATAAATAAATAAAAATAAATTAAATTTCAGTGGCAGAAACAAGCTTCCATAGTTCCCTCTGGTTTGCCATCATGAATTCATGCTTTGGCTGGTTGGGTTGTGAAATATTAAATGTATTCAACTCAATCCAACTTAGTGAACCCATAATGTATTAACCCCTGTTTGTGTCCAGTGTAAATTTGAATATACAGTAAAATGTCTGTGTACAGTAAATCTAGTCGTCCTTTACAGATGAGCTTTAAACATGTTCCTGGCACAAAAGCAGGCTTTAAACTCCACCATCTGCCTCACTCTTTTTAGCATTCCCCGCTAAAACGTGTCTGAATCTTTGTTTTTGTAATTTTGTTCATCTTTCTTTTGCATGTGTCGAAACAAGGTGAATGTCTGGATGTTTAACTAAATGATGCCTCGTTTGATAATGCTGACTTTATTAATCTCTGAGGGAAAATTTGTTTGCTGTGAGGGAAAAAAACACTACTGTTTAAAAATGCAAACACACAAATAACCAAACTGACAAATCCTCCCCTGTCTAATTAACAATGCACTGTGTTGAAGAAGGTTAATGGATCCCAACTATCTGCTATGCCTAATGTCTCCTCTACACACACACACACACACACACACACACACACACACACACACACACACACACACACACACACACACACAC
>JAVDPK010000144.1:912359-926627 GCA_034780415.1 Cichlasoma orientale | reverse complement strand
CACACACACACACACACACACACACACACACACACACACACACACACACACACACACACACACACACTCTCACTCACTCACTCACTCACTTAGTCTAATTGCAGTTAAAGTGCATGTTCAGTGCTAGCTGTTTGGTAATTACAGTGACAGTGATTCCAGGAAGAACGTGGTTATCCTCCAGTGTGGATGGTAGCAGATACATTTTGGACAAACTTTTACTGATAGTTCTTAAAATGATTTAGTTATTCATGTATCTGTGTGGATATGGTTCCACATGGTTCCACATTATATGGTATAATTATTTTTGGTGTTCTGTATTCGTTCGATTGTTCTGGGAGCATTTATAATATGAAGGAATGTCAGGATCAGCGTTTCACTCAGGGGTTTGGCAGATGTTTTCAGAGAAACGTGAAACGGCTCATGTTGAGTTTCTCTGCGGCTGGTCGAGAAGGTTAAGTAACAAGTAAGGTACAGAGATTGCAATTTAGATGGAAAACTTTATTTCTCACACAGGTTATCTTTCCTCCTCGATGTTACATGACCTGAATGGCAGAATAGCCAAACGCCCACCCCTTTGGACTAACTAGAAGCAGATGCTTGACTTCCTACTGGCTTGTGTTTATGTTCTCAAGCACATTCCTTTTCACCTCCTCCACGTGTCTGCCCTGCTGTGGCTGTCTGCGCTGGATGTCTATACAGCTGGAGCTGAATGCAGAGGCTGGCCCATTGGAGCCTCAATTGAGAGTCCCTTTGGGGAGTTTTATTGCAAAGTCAGGACAGCTGGAAATCATTCTCCTGTCACGTTGGCTTAAACTAAACCCTTGTGCAAGGCCTGTTGGGTCGGGACATCTTATCGAACTCCTCCCAGAACTCCTATTGTGATTATAAGTCAGCGAGATTGGGCCGGGAAGCTTTGTCTACAGCTCTGGCACAAGGCCGGTCATGTGGCCAAGTTTGAATGTTCTCAGCCTGTGGTGCTTTTCTCTGATTCTGTGTCTGTGATTACTGTGAAGAATCAGACAGAACCACAAAACCCAGATAATCTTCCTTAATCTGAGTCACAGTACAGAATACCTTTAAAGCAAGTTAACCACCTCATTTGAGGTGCTCTGTATTTAAATACAGAGTTTTACAAAGACAAATAGCCTGCAAAGTCTTGGGAGAAAGCATGCCACGAGGCATTTGTGATAAATGAACCGATGTCATATATAATTCAGAAATGACATAAATAAATTCTCTAGTACAGTGAAGGGCTCCAGTGACCTTTAAAGAGACCCGTGGCCTAAACAGTCACAGCTTTTTATGCTAGGTGGAATTACTTGGACTTCTCTCTCTGGGCGTTTACCTCAAGACCAAGTCAAGCCTTCCAGGTCAGTCTGCCAGGGGCAAAGTAGGGCGGCCAGCAAATTAAGATATTTGGATTAGACCATTTAAATAGCGGTGCAGTTTTTCATTCCTACGCATCAGTCACTTAGTGAGTTACAGCACTGCGTCTTTTGGATGCAGCTCTTGGGAGGAAATCCAGTGATGATCTGTGCATATAAAAATCCACAGGCTTACACAGTAAACGAGTGTTTTGTGCTGTTATGTCTTCTCAGCACTTTAAAGTATCTGTATTTACTGTCAGGAAAAAAGTCTGTTTTTGCTAAAATTGGAAGGCTGTAAGAAAAGTGAAGTTCATTTTAAAATATTTTGTTTTCTGGGTTTCACATCATTGCAGCATAATATTAAAATGTTTCATACTGTCATAGATCCTTGCAGTCACAATTCTCTGATGGCTTCATGAAAACAGGAACTAAGAAATAAAGAAATGCTTTTTCATTCCATCACCTGCGTTTCCATTGCTGTAGACTTCTTCTATTCTTAAAATATAGGGCAGGCAAGGAAAACAATTGAGGCTGATTTCAGTGGGTGTCCACAATTGTCCCACATATGCACTGCGTATAGATGTAATTCTTATGTAACGTGTGCTGCGATGTGCCACGATACTACTGCTTTGGCTTGTATTTTTAGCAGACTGACAGCAAGGCAAGGATGAGTGTCATTCTTTGGCCCGTCATGTGGCTCTGTAGTCAGTCTAACGGAGAGGTGACACTGCAGAGCTCTCTGCTTTGCACCCATGTGATTGAAATAAATTAGGTCAGCATCTTTTTTCTGTTACAAGTGTGAAGTTAACTGTACTTACTGTGTGATCCATGAAACAATACCCAAGTCTGGTTTATGTCAGCTGAGTCTCATGCCAAATCCTCCTGGGTCAATAAAACAGCAGTGATACGTAAGTAACAGGATAGCCGCTGGACTGGTTGACACCCTGTGCTCCTCCACCCACTGTTATACACAGTGCATAGGTTTGTATTGTTGCTCTGCACTAAAGAAAATCATGCATATGGAGCATATTAGTTTCTGCTTGCCATTTTGCCTGTGAAATACAACATGTACTTACTGTACATTTATATAGCGCTTTTCCAGCCTAACTGACCACACTTGGTGCTTTAGATTGCATACATTTAACCATGCATTCATATAGTGCTTTATTGTATGCATTTAAAGCACTTCATCTGCCTCACATGCATGACCAATTTAGAATAACCAGTTACCCTAAGATGCATGTCTTTGGACTGTGGGAGGAAGCCGGAGTACTTGGAGGAAACCCACACAGGCACAGGGAGAACATTCCAGCTCCAGCCAGGGTTTGTGCTAACGACAGTGCTAACAACCACGCAGCCCAAATGTGTGTCCAAAAAATTTGGATACTGCCCCTATTAAATGCAAAATGCTTTCCTGAATTTGGCCTTTATCCTCCTCCTTGTGCAGCAATTTACCATTCTCAGCGCCCTTGAAATGCTTGGATCACCCCGTGGAAATCCCATCCTGACCATTTTGTGTCAAAATGGCGACCCTTATACTTGAATGTCATTTTGGGCAAGATTATGAAGTTGTAGGGACCGAGATTTGGTGAATTGTGTGGGTGTTGAGCGGTGATTGTTTTGGTGTTTCTGTGAGAGGGCGCACGATGGCATGCCATAGTTTGGGTTGCTTATCTACTGTTGCACAATCTGCAAGATGCTACACAAGAACTCAAGATTGATAATTTGACACTTTGGGGTTAAGGGTGCACAGTCCCGTGAATGACAAAGAAAACGGCAAGCACACTCATGGTCCCACTTCTGACCTGATGTGCCTTCTTCAGACTTAGCGACTGTGTGTTGTAGAGGAGATGTCGTTTTCAACACCGGTGATGTGAACGTTGTGTCAATTTGACACATCATTTGATGTCTGCTCTCTGCACAATTTTAAGGTTCACGGTGAAATCACAAATGCCGAAACGACGTTTTCAAACAGGGAGATACCTTCACCCCAGGACCGCATGCTTACACACAAACTGTACGCTTATGCACATAACTTCATATTTGCCTCACGTCTTCTTCATTCTGTCTGGCATCCTGTCAGCCTTTCCACACACATTCACATCTACACTTTTAAAGGCAGAGAGAGTTGTGGAGCCTGAAAGTGCAATAGAAATGTGTGTTTATGCCCCGCTGCAGATTTCATTTTCAGCCAGCAAACTGTGGAGTTGAAAAATAACGTCAGTGCATAACTGCCAAACACTGGTTATAATAATAAAAAAAAGTATTTTGAGGCTGTGCAGTAACAATTTAAACCATTTAATTAAAGGTTTCAGTGTCGCAGTGGTTTTGTCGTACTTTGTTTTGCATTTTTTGTAGTTTACACTGTCATCAATTCCCAAGTAAATGTTTCTGAAAGAGAAGTGAGCACATGTTCCACATCCTGTCCTCTGAGTGTTTCGCCAATGTGTTGTAATGCGAGTGTCCCAGGAACATTTATGAGCCTGCTCTGTGTGTTGGGCAGGAAGTTGAACGCAGGCTGTGGTCTTGGACTCAGGATGCAGTGCAGATGTGTGGCCCTCGGACCTCTTTTGGGCACTCTTTGTTTAACCTGTTCTGTTCCTGTTGATAACCACTGTATCAAAGCAAATAGAACAGAACAGTCTTGATGCTGCCTAAGTAATGGAAGGACCACCTTCTGCCTTTGGCCAGACATCATTTGGCACAGAACACCAGCTCCGCACGCTGTGACTGCCTTCTCGTTTGTTTCCAACAGTGAGAAAACAAGGAGGTATGATGCATTTGTAATTCGAGTGTAAGAGCCAGAACACAGTGAACCAGCATTTTCTCGCCATCTGTCAATAGCTGGAAGTGACAACCAAAGAAAGAAATTCACATCGGTCTTTGTTTGCAAATAAGCTTTGCTCATTGACCCTACAAAGATTATTTTATTATGCCAGTAAACACCCAGCTTTTCGCCACCAAATGTTGTGCCCATAACAGCTAATTTAAGACAGACCTACTCATTAGACTAAAAATCCTGCTCCATCTGCTTTCACTCTCCAAACTTTCACTCCAAATGATTTGATATCGAAAAAATAATTAGGTTGTTTTTATGTCTGTGGTTTTTTTTCTGTCGGAACAGCATCATGTGTCACAAAGAAATGTTTTGTGCAGATGTAAGAGAGTCATTGAGGCCAGCACAGGGAAAGATTTTATCACATTAATCTCTTCTTGACTTAGTGTTCTCTTATGATGAGGCGAATAAAAACAGGCCCTCGCACTGGTTTATGTAGCTTTAATGGCAGCTGGAGTATTGCTCACGTAGCATCACATAGACTAGAGCTGGCAGCTTTTTCACCTTTCCCCTGAGCCAGTGCACTTATACTAGCTAACACACCCTGCTAATTAAACCTCCCTTCCCACACCCTCTTACTGCATATGGTTGGAATCACAAGCCTTGTCCAGTTGAATTATTCACAATTAAATTGAGCAAAAACTCTTGGATTACACAATCTGGTTGCAATGAGATGCAGTCTGGTTGCAATGAGATGGTGAGGAATAGTCCCTGATTGTGTTGCCAGATCAGGGAATCTTTTTACACAAATGAACGGCTTTCACATCCTCTGTTTGCCAACTGTGCAGAAATATGTTTTATATGAAAGCCTTACAAAAAACTGTGTATCTGCTCATTTCTCACACCTTCTAATTGCAGCTGTCATGAACCCAGTCCGTTCGACTTACCAGGAGAAAAGTGAGACTGCTGGTAAAGGTATAGTTATATACTGACCTGCATAGATGAGCTTGTGCCACTGAGGCAGGGGGAGACTTTACACAAGCACAGTCTAAGGCTACAAAAAAAAAAATCAGTCTAATGCAGGTCTCTCACTAGTATATTACAGCCTGTGGTGCCCTGGACTCCACTGCTGTCCTGAGCACCATGATTATTTTTCAAAAGCTGTAAGTTGTAGATTATGTATCTTACTAGGCAATTGTTATTCTTACTATTTTTACCTTTTAACTGTAAAGCAGGTAAAAGAAAATAAAAAAGCATGCAAATTTTAGCTTTAACTATTTATATATTTATACACAAAAAAATACACACACGCACACACAAATTACTTTTTCTTAATGGTGGAAGTTGGAAATAAAATCAGCTGTGTCTCTTTCTGTCTTTTGTCCTGTGTGTAAAGCTGCCACATGCAGCTTAGCGCCACCGCACGCTAGACAGTAAACATCACAGTGGGCTGGCAGCACTACGTGAATCGAAATCCCAACTTTTCCCGGGGAAGCCCTGTAATGTCAGGCAACTTTAGCAAGGTAGTTTTAGTTAGCATTTATTGGAAAATGTACAGTACCAGTTTGGACACACTCACCCACTTATCTGAACTCTTTTGACTCACCCATTCATTTGAATGGGTGAGTCAAAAGAGTCGAGTACAATATAGCCACATCAGGTTAGTGCTTAATGGCTCAGTCACACTAGAGTAAATGTAGGATGGCAGCCTCCTTGTGACTAGGAAAAGTTGGTGGCTGCCCGGTTATTAAATTGAATTTTTTCGTATTTAGAGACCAGTTGCAAATAGGCCAACATCCTCAGCCTCTGGATGACCACTTTCAGTTGAAAGGTGATAGCACAGGTTGCCTGGTGGGAGGTAGCCTGTCTCTAGCGATCTGACTTGGACTGATTTCAGTCACTCTTGGCAAAGGTTTGCAACTATTTGCAATCTAATTTATAAACACTGACAGATTGCCAGCACATTGCAATGAAATGAGTCAGTCCGCACCGATGAGTGGAACTCTCCTGCAATGCATCTCTTTGCAATGGGAGAATCAACTGGTTGTATTCTGGTTATATCCCTCTTTAAAAGCAAGCAAGGTTACAAAGTGTCTATGCCATTTTGTAGCTAAATTACCGTCTTACAGCAACTTTGTCACTTTTTGTGAAGGAATTTTTAAATTTCTGTTTCAAATGTATGAGGCTCTGGGAGGACTCTGAATCTAAGTAGTCAATGTCCAATTCTGTTTTATATGAATTTCTGTTTATGTAGAAGGCAACAGATTTGCCACAGATTTGCATTTTTTGCCGATTCGTCACATTTAATCATGGTATTATCACAAACAGATTGCATGTATTTAACAACTTTAGCCCATTCACTTGCAAACTGATAGCAGACTGATAGCAGACTGACTCTGTCTTATTGCCATTTTATCACCATCCTGACGCACCAAAGTTATTCTGAACTGACCTAGTCCCTGTCTTTGGAACCACCATTTTAAAGGCAATGGCATCACAAGTTCATTGCATATAGTTGCAATAATTTTGGACCTGCTGTGGTATCTAACCACTGTTTTCTCCAGTGTGACTGTAGCATAAACCAGCAATGTTAGCAGACTAAAAATATACTCTGGTATATTTTTAACAGCAAACAATTTTTTGGGAAGAAAATAAGCACCCTGCTCAAGGCAGTACACAAAGTAAGTGGTTTAAAGTGTGGCATATGATGCACATATCAGTTATCATTGCATCCGTCAATCAAGTTGTCCCACAGAGGAAGATAATACACTTAATGAGCCAATCAAAAATGCTTGAAAACCTTAGCTTTTAAAACAATGTGGCAGAACATGATAACATTTAGATATGCATAGTCTCACCTCACTCTGGTAAGTCTTTTCGTCTTTGTCCAAATTCAAATGTAGATTTTTTTCTCTCACTCTGACTTCAGTGGCCCGGATTCCTTTGTTTGTTTGTTGCTTCTTTTTGTTTTTTCCTGGGCACAGCGGTCGTGACATAGCAAACAATCAGGTGCAGAGCTGGATCAAAGTAACACAGAACTTTAAGATGCACTGGCTGGGCTCAGAGCTGATGAAAGTGTTTAAAAATTTAAAGAACATTTCTCATGTTGTTTGGACATTCACCCTAGGAGCTGCTGCTGGCTTAAGACTGTCACATCTGCAGCTCATGACGGCGGCTATTTCGGGTTTGTGTGGTAGTAAACATTTATGGCTCCGTAATTTGCCAATTGCAGAGAGTATCTTCTTTATCATTAATAAAAGTTAAGTTTTTATCTTTATAGTTACATCCAGGGCATTTCTTTAGTTTGCTCACCCATATCAGTGTCCCTTTCAGGCTGTGCTGCTTCCGTAAATGTAGATGTTACTGAGTCTGAGCATGCCCTCCTAGGCTAGATTAAGAAAACTACTGTTTGGCTTTTTATCACTCAGGCTTAATAGGCTTTGTAATAGCACAAAGCTTGTAAGCTCAGGTTTATATGCGGGGGCAGTCTGTAATTAAGGTAGAATGTTAAGTGTGGAGAAACACTTCAGTGCTTCTTCTTCAAAATGCACGCTCAGGTCTGTGTAGTCAGCCAGGGTTTCACTCTTTAAAATTAGACTAAGGTTCAAAAACCTCATCACCAAAAATGTTATGCCACTATCACAGCAATGTGTGTCCTTGAGCCAGGACGCTGAACCTTCTGCTGATTACATGACCTGGCCAAAGACTGTCAGCTAACTACCCAAGCTCTAAATGGCTCCCTCATTGTATAGCCTCTCTTCCCCACATTTTTGCCTTGTCTGTTCATTTGCCCTTCTACTGGCCTCCCTTGAGTAAGATTTATGGCTGTCAGACTTTTTTTCATTTTACCGCCAGAGCAAGGACGCAAGAACCGTCTGTACCTGCTACCACAACGAAAATTAATCTCCCGGGCTGTCTCTCTCCCTCTCTGTGTCTCTACCCCTCTCTTCCTCTTTCCCTCTGAAGGCAGTTGGCGGGGATGGGAAATGATGGAGGACAAAGGCCCTCGTGTAGCCGACTACTTTGTGGTGGCTGGTCTGACAGACCCGTCCAAGCCGTTGGACCAGGAGATCCACTTTGATGATGTCTGCCACAAAACGGCCAAGCCTAAGGCACCCATCACAGATGTGGCGGTGGTGATTCGCTCAATGGGCGAGGAGGTGCCGCCAGGGTTCACGTGTATAGAGACAACGCCAACAGGCCAATCAGCTGATCTTAACAACGGCGGCCTCATGGCGCCGCAAATCTTCTTGTGCTACAGGCGAGGTCGTGACAAGCCACCGCTCACCGACTTGGGGTAAGTACCAGAGGAGGCTGGAGTTTGTATTTAAACAAGGCAACACAGAACATTGTGCTTATTTCCAAAACCATAACTACAGCCAGGCTAGCAGCTCTTTAAGTCTGTACTTAGGCATTGAAGTGAGCATGCTAACATTCCCAGTGACAACATTTACATGCTGATGTTTAGCAGGTTAAATCTCATGTGTCCCAGACATGGATTTGGCCTAGTCCTAGACTCAAAGCTTTTCAGCGAAGATGCTCATTAAAGTATTTCTCTTGTCGTCTAGGGCAGGGCTCATCTGCCTGCAACTGTTTTTGACATCTTAGTTTCGATTGTTGTGCCATCACAATTAAAAAATCTGATTTTGAGTTAATGATGATAAAGCTAGAGGAGGCAGGATCCGGACTGAAAGCAATTCACATTACCACACCGAAGTATGGAAAAGTGTCACCTTGCAAGGAAAATGGGGATAAGCTGCAAAAACCAAATGAGACAGATGGTGTAAATGCATGAAAAGTAAAGGGATCTAGCTAACAGTTCATCCACTGGGAGGCATAAATGTGTGTACCGAATTTTTATAAAATCAATTTAGTAGTTGTTGCAGTATTTCACCAATATCACAAATATCAAACTCAATATTTTTATGCTTTCAGTGCTGAAATGGAAAATGTGAATGCTGCATCAGAGAGAAGGCGACAATGACAAATGGACACGTGTTTACACTTCCTTTTTGAAACGATAGCACCTGCTTTTGCTTTATCAAGAAAATATAAATGAAAACTGATTCGCAGTTTTCATTTTTATTTTTTTCACAGTTTTTTTGCTAAGATTTAGAGACTCGTTAAATGTACCAGTTTGGCAGAATTTTTCAGCACAACTTGAATGAATAACTGTAATGATGTGCTGACTCTAAGCTTGCCCAAGACATGCAGTGCTGTTGTTTACATATGCATCACACCATGTTATTTATTATTCATCTAACTTCTTGGCGCCATTGCAGAAAGCGGGTTTAACAAATTAAGTCCAACCCCGAACCTGATTTGATTAACTGTGAGATGAGAAACTGAGTTTTTGATTACAGAAAAGATGACCAGTTAGTTCACTCAGTTAGTGGAAAAGAGGCTTTAGTTAGTGCTATTACATTTTAGTTAGTCCAGTCAGTAATCATTTATCCAATTAGAATTTTTTATTAAGATTGTAAATCCTGGAATCCTACTACCGTCAGTTTTTTCATCTCTTAAGGTCTAAATGTCCATTCTGTAATCAAAAATGTTGCTTTGCAATATTAGATGATTCTATTTATGAGGTGTGTAAATATTTCAGCATGAAACGCTGTTAGAACACATTCAGGCTGTCTGCAGCATGAATTCTTAAATTCCCTTTAAACTAAATTTAGTCCAGTTTAAGAATCCTAAAGTAGTTTCAGCTACACCACAATCATCCTCACTTGGAATAATTCATATATTGTTATTGATATTAATGCAGGGGAACTGGCTGACAGCTGCCTTATTGTCCATGGAGTCATGGTGTTAAAAAAAAAGATTTTATGTAGATTTTATCCTGAGTTGAGAATAAATCCTACTCATCAAAACATCCCTGTCCCTGTTCTTTGAGCACAGATTGATTACAAATCATACTAATGTTTAGCTGCAAGCTGTTAAAGAAAAATAAAAATAAAACTTCTGCTAATTGTTGCATTCCCATATATGCTTTGATATCAGACAGTTGCTTCAGGCTCAGCATGAGAGGAGGAGTCCTAGTTCAGCAGCTCAGGTTTGGTTGGAGAAAACCTACCAGCGTGCAGTTTAGCATCATGGAGTCTGTTGCCCCGGTAACTGAGTTGAAATTAGTTCTCTCTGAAACACAAAACTCAGTTGCCCTCATTTCACGGATAACAAACTTTCTGGAGCAGACCCCTGTTTAAGATCTACTGCTGCTATCAGCAAACAGTGTGGTTTTTCTTTCTGTGACTGGCAGCTTTCTACCAACCGTGAAAAGTGGTCCAGAAAAGCCGAAGTGCTCTCACTTCAGCAGAAACTGCTCTGCTCTGCCCTGAAATCCTCCAGCATAGCAGTTTTTCCACAGCAGTCGTTTTCAGTGTGTCTTGCAGCCATTGGGATTTCTGCAACAAAAAGTGGAAGTGAAGCACTGTTATAGGTGTCCTCTTCAGCACCATCTTTCTTTTGAACGGTGTGAATTCAATACTGTTTGTTGAGCACTCCTACACCTATATAGCTGGCAGAGGCAGGTGGTGACAATGCTAAGGAGGCTCTCACTGGCCTCTGACACTACAGAGTGCAGTGCTTATCAGGCACTGACACAGACTCTGCTCAGACAATATCAGCAGCTTTTGTGTGCTGAAAGCCCAGAGGGTCTGCGCTTCCCAGACACCGGTAGCACTAATGGGAACTGAGGGCTGTGTGGGTGAGCAGGTGTAGCCATCATTTACATGCACTTTTACTTACACGTGATGGTGAATTTCTTTTGCTCAGTCTGCAAAGGGAGAGTTAATTGTATGTGTGGCAATTTGAGTTGGTACAATAAAAATTTTTCAAAGCACTCATTTTGACTCATCACTTCAGGAAAGGCAGAGTTAGAACTACAGTGACCCATCATTTACAATACCACACACTGGAACTTGCTCTCAAATGAATGTCATTGTTAATGTTATTGACTACACCTGTGCTTTTCCTTGTTCTGTCAAAATGTATGCACTGAATAGGAATAAGAAAGGGAGCATAAGAAGCAGCAGTGTTTTATAAATTTGTTTTTTTAAATAATTTTGTAAGAGATTATTATTTTGCACAGCATGCAGGCAGAAACTTAAGCTAAAATAGCCACCAATCTTCACAAAAATACAGCAAAAGCCTCTGACCTCCTTATACAAACCCAGCTGTTTGGAGAGGTCTGGAGAGATGCAGTGGCAGTTTGAAAATCTACACAGTTGGTGGTTCTGTTAATTAAGGATTTTTGTTAGTTGCACAAAAAAAACCCTCTCTGGTAGAGAACGATGTGCAGAGCAAAGTCACAGCAGCAATAAGCACAGAAATGAAAAAGAGACAAATTATAAAAATCCCTCAGTTGACCACTTTACATTCTTGTCTCTTTCCAGCTCTCAGATACTGCCACAGAATGCCTGTTGAGTTCACTTGAAACAGTAATGGAGGATAAGTGCATAATGGTAGTACCAAGAGGAGCGCTTAAAATTACTGCCACTGTTCCATATCTGAGTACTTGTCCGCTAAGTGGATTGTGCATGGGTCCTCTTGTGCTGTATGCTGTACAGAAGCCTACATGTATGCATATACATGTATGACGACTGAAATCCCAAAGTTAGTCAAAAACACATTCAGTTGTCATTAAAACAATGAATAAAAGCAAAATCAGTGCTCGTTTTATATGTGTCATAATTTCAAAAGCACTTGTCTTCTAAAATACATTTTGCAACATCAAATCTATATTTAAGTCAGAGTGTGCTCCAGTTGAGAGTGTGGTTTGTGGATAAGGAAACAGTGAATAGGGCTGCATAGGAATAATCATTGCTGCTGAATTTGTGCTGCTTCTAAGTACAGTGCCTTCTGCGGCAGAGCCCTCATACAAAACAAAAAGGTGCAGTGTTTGTTTTTTTTTTTTTTTTTTGCTTAACTTCACCACAAGCAGAGCCTGCTGTCAGTTTGGGTTTGAATGCAGCTGGAGCTCACCTGGCTACATTCGAAACCTGTGATGTCTGTTTATGTGAGCTGGCGCGTTACCGTTACCTGATGTGGAAGCAAGCAAGTAACACTGCTGCCAAACTGACAGTCTTTGACCAGCAGCTGTAATTAATGTGTTAGAAAGAAATTAAAATGCTTACATATTGATTACCAACTGTTGGTGATGGACGAGAATCTGCATTTCTTAAATGACTTTTTTTTTTTTAGTTTTCTCTTTCACTGCTCTCTAAAGGCTTTGCTATCACAATGCAATGGTGTGTGTGATGATACATTGGTAGGTGTGGAAAAAGAGCAAGTGTGCATATGTCAGGGAAAGTAAAATTAGGTAAAACTGCAAAACCTTTAGTAACAACAGGTGATGTTTAGTGCAGATTCTATATTCTATATGCCCTATAATGTTCGGTGATCAAACTTGTCTAACTAAAGGAAGTAAAAGTCGTAATGAGATTTCCGTCACTGAATGTGCAGAAGGATCGTTACTGCATCTGAACTCTTAAACGGCTTCTGAAAAGTAGATTGTGCATAGATAAAGTTGTTGCTCTCATGTAACATTTTATTGTTTCCCGTGTTCATTTCCATGAGAACAGCTGCACACAATTTCTCCACATTTTTTGATGTGCTTTAAACTAATTTGTGTTTAAATCATTTGTCTGCTCTTTGACGCGCACCTCAACAAGATTCTGTGCATTCAAATGTTGTTAAATTATTAAATTGGAGCTAAATAGTGTACAGACTTTTTCCTTTTGCAACATGCATTATTATGGCCAAAGTAATGGAGGTTAAAGGTGGTTCTGAGCTTGACTTTGCCACTTTAAATGCTTATAAATGTCTTATTGGTTTTTCATGAACAGCATCAAATGTTGCTTTGAATAAAGTACAGAGCAGACGAATCGACTCCATTGTGCCAGCAACTGAATTTTGCACCAGTGTAGGACTTGCTCCACCTGAATGGCCCAGCAATCAGCTGTACATGGTAATCACACTAATAACTACACCGCGTTGTGGTGTTTTGTTAGGCTGACCAGTGTCGTGCCTCCTCCCGCAGTGTTCTGTATGAGTGGAAGGAGCGTCTGAAGCAGGGCTGCCACCTTATCCAGACCTCGCCTTCTGGACGCCCAGCCAACATCAGCGGCAATTCCTCCCAGCGCATCTACATCACTTACCGCCGGGCACCCGAGAGCCAGCCGCACGCCGCCTTGGCTGTCACTGACATCTGCATCATCATCCCGAGCAAAGGGGAGACCCCCCCACACACTTTCTGCAAGGTGGAGAAGAATCTCAACAGCAGCATGGTGAGGGAGAAGACACAAGCATAAAATTGTAACAAACAAAACATTATGTACAAATAATCCACAAATAAAAGAGCAACATGCACATAAAGCCACAGACATCAGCTATCGAACAGGAAAATTACGTACATAACAGACAAGTTACAGCAACATAAAAAGTATTTAAAGCAGTGGTCTTTGGATTTTATTTGTAGGAAAAAAATGTAAATTGGAGGCACCATAAACATCCACCGTAAAACCATAAACATCAAAAAAGAGGAACGAGATTATTTCAGTGGGAATGAGCTTTCTGTGAGCTAATATGTCTTTTCTTATTGTTAAAGGTGATTTTTGAAAAATGGAAAATGAGGTAGATGGGGCCGATTGAGAGTAACCGGGAAAAAAGTCATAGTCTTTTTTTTTTTTTTTTAAGATAACAGTTAATAACAACTGAATGTGGATTTTTTTTGTTTGAAGGTACTCTCATGACATTTTGAATTCAGCAGATGATTGCTTGTGCTGTCAGGCCAGAGTCTGAAACCTGAAATGCCAAGACATTTAGCAATAAGGCTTGAATCCTCAGCTCCACTCTGCTGCCTCATTTCCCTCAAATCTCAGACTTGTGATGTGAATGGCGTCAGCAGTACAAGATGGTTTGAGCTTCCTGCAGTTCTTGTCAAACACTGACGATTTATCTTTCACACTTACTTGTGTTTAAAATTTTCAAAGTGATGGAAATCAAGTCAAGCTTCTGTTTTTTGTTTTTTTGTTTGTTTTTTTGTGCTGACATATTGTGGAGCTGTAAAGGCCAAACGAGGAAAAAACAGATGTGACTTCACCTGTTGTGTGTTTTTGGGGGGGG
>JAVDPK010000144.1:901076-912279 GCA_034780415.1 Cichlasoma orientale | reverse complement strand
CGATATTAAGCGGGAGAATATTGTCATTATACCGTCTGTCCAACACTCTGTCTGAGCATCTGTCCATGAGGTTTAACCTTACCGGTCTATACACTCCATTACCTCGAGCAGCTGAACCATGAAATTTCTCTTATGTGTTCTTTACTCGTCAAAGATGTGCAACATGATATTCATATTCCTGGATGTTTAGTATCGTTTGTACATTTTTGCTGTATTTATGTGAAGTGGAGAGTAAACAGCATGGAGCATTTCAGGCTGCTAATACTGTACTGTGATAATATATGCTAATGATACAGTAGGTAACTGAACAGCTGGCAGTATGTAGAAACTGGGGGATCCCAAATTTCTAGATAAAGCCAGTCTGTTTATAGTAAAATCAGTTCTAGGCTGCAGCCTCGTTAAGTAGCCTTTGATGCCAACTTCTGATTGGCTGAGCATTGCCTAACATGTTTTTAGGGATGACTCATGGCCATAGATAGTACAGACTGTGACTCATCATTGAGAAATATTAAAGCTATACCTACTGCTCAGCAATATTGCTCAAATGTAAACATGGTTGCATTATATTTTGTACATCGTTGCCTTATGATTATAGTGATGTTATACATAATGCATTGATATCAGCAGATTATGTAATATGGGTGCATTATGTAGTAATATTTATATACACACGAGTATTATATGATGTGAATACCTTGTAAGTATGCATTGTATCTGGCTTATTGTTATAGAGTATATAAATAGAAAAAACATTATCTAGTATACACCCTTGAACAAGAGTGCAGTATGTACTTTCTCTAATTTCTTGGGTCTCTTCTAGGATGAAGAGCATTTGTAGAAATGTTAAAGATAATTAGAATATCAATCTTCTATAGCATCCTTAAAATAGATTTCATTTAATGAATATTATAAATATTGAAAACATATTATTTCTGCAATATGTATTATGTCTTTACTAAACCAGGGGTGACTAAAAGTATTTGGATAAAGTTTAAGGCAAGACCTCCAAATTAGTGCAAAATAGTTTTGCAGAAGGTAATAAGATGTCTGCTGAAGGGTTTTCTGTTATGAAATGGGGCTGTAATGTTATCCAGACTTCAAAATTTATTTTATGTTTTTAATAAATGGCGGGAGGATATCCCCATCAAGAGAGAGATTTCCACTTCCAGGTGAGGTGCTCCAACTGGCTAGTGCAGCCAGTTATGGAAAAACCATCCTACAATGCCTCGGGAAGTGTTTTGATGCTGTGCATGTGCATGTTTTCTCTATTTAGTTTCTTTTCAGAGGGAAGTCCCTCGAGCTTGAGACTCTTTGCTTCAGTGTTTGGGTTTCTCCTCAACCAGTACTTGTGCTCTGTTCACTTCCCTGGCATATTCCTTTTATATTCTACATTAGATTGCTGTAAAAGTTGTTGCAGTGTCAGCGAAATCTACATTGGCATTTCTTAGAATAGGCAGTCCCCTCCGAGATGCTGTATGTGGCTGCATGTGTCCTAAAATCTCCTCCTAGTTTATTAATCTACAGACTTGTAGGGCCTGAAGCTGAATGTGAGGATCCTACTGTGAAACTGATATTTTGCATGGGTAATAGTGTAGCAGCAGTGAAGAGCATTTTAATATTTCAGTGAAGTTTTGGAAGCATCCATAGATTTAGTTGCGAGGTGGGAAGTAAGGCCAAATGCATCACATTTACTGTACTTAAATAGAATACATTTTACTCATAGCTCTACTTTCTACTCCTCACATTTTCTTAAACCTAAAAATATTAGAGGAGTTATTATTTCCCATCATAGAAGAAAATTCAGTCGGTGTATTCATTACTGGTGCTTGTCACACAGGTAGAGATAAAAGAGGCAATAAACATATAATTTATGCATCATTTATTATACTATGCCTACGGGTTAAAATAGGCTGGAAAAATCCAGAATGGCGCTTTTGGTGCAGATGTCTGTAGGTTGTGGCCACAATACTTTAGCATCTAGCTAATGCTACAGAGGAGGAGCGAGCACAAAGTTAGTAACATTTTTTGAGTGGCAGGTAATTCTCTGCCAAGGAGGTAATATTTTTGGTAGCGTTTGGCACATGTAAGTGTCATTCTGTCTGTAAACATGTAGATCAAAAAGTATCATAGTTTCATATATGACATGAAGTTCAGTTAGATTTTTTTAATGAATCAATAAATAACTACACATGAAACATTCTCTGGCGATCTATTAATGTTTCACGTGTCTAAAAGAAAAAGATATTAGCCAATATGTTGGAATATCGGATTATCAGTGTCGATATCAGTCATAAAAATCCTGTATCAGTTAAGCTGTAGTACTACTCTACTTTTCACCGCTTATTCCCTTTTCTCTGTTAATTTTACACACAATTTTACACAAAGGTTGTTCCAAGTGACACTAGATGATGGTCATGGAGCACGCTGTTTACCACGCAGGTTGAAAATCTCCTGTCAGTTTTCAGTTGTGTTGTGATCTGATCATCGCGAGGGCATTGGACATAACTGACATCCTAAAAGAGACTACGCCCATCAGGATCGAAACTTTCATCACTCGATAAAGGTGATCAGTGATGTGACACTCAGAACAAACTCTCCCTCTAAGGCTGTTAAACATACAGCCTGCTGGACAGAACTGGCCACTGGAGGATTTTGCAATGTCTGAAAATTGCATAGAATTGCCTAATGGATTTTTGCACCAGGAAGTATTGTTTTACACGCACGCACGCACGCACGCACGCACGCACACACACAGATCCCCTAACTGTAGGGGTCAAGGGTTTACTTATTAGGCTTGGTATTCCCCATCTTTCTTTCTTGCTCTCTTCATTACCTAACATGTTGCTGCCATCTGGATTTAATAAAAAATAGTTTTTAAAAAAGCAAGCTGTTGCAAGCATAAGCCATTTGTGTGAGAAGCAACTTCAATAATCAAAGTTTCAGAGCCTGCTGGTAACGCATTCAAAGAAATGTAATCACAGATCAAATTTCAGATAACAGTAAGTCGCAAACATGTACTTTAAAATGAAGCAGCATACTGGTATGAAGTAAAACAATTAGTTAGTTTGGGGTTTTTTTGAAGGGGAAAATATGTCTAAAAAAGCACACAAATTTTCACCCTACTAACAAGTTCCTTCAGACAGTTGTGAGTGCTCAGATGATTCCCAATAATGGCAAAAAAAACATGGTCGCATGGCACATCAACTGTAGATCTCAGGTAACAGAACAATATACACCATAATAGTCAGTAAGAAAAATCAAAGTGAAGGAAGTATAAAACCAAAAAAAGATGTGTGAGAAATGGAGATAGAGTAACACAGCTTAACAGTGACACTCTCTGCACGCTAAAGCGCTGAAAGCAAGCAAGTAAAATACAAAAATATTTTTCAAAAGAGGATGTTGAATTTTTCTGCAGGCCCGTTAATTAATAGGTCACAGCATATTCATATATGATATTCTTTGTCCTTTTAAAGCAAAGAGGAAGAAGACAGACAGTGAAATGATCTGAAAGTATTAATCAGCTGATTTTAGAGGGTATCTTGAGAGTTGTGGGCACGATGCAGCAGCACACACTTTGAGCTAAAGCTCACTGGACATTGCTGTGGTTTGTGTCATACAACGCATCTGATGTTGTAATTTCTCACTTTGATTCATAAATGTTTATGGCCTGTGGCATGAGAGTCCACAGTTCCCCTTTATGTGTACATTTCTGAATGATCTTCTTTTGACTAAAGCAGTATTCTTTAAAAGCAAAGAGTCTGGGTAGCTAAAGGATCATAACATGGCTGCTGGAGACACAACAATATGCCTCCACTGAAAATGCTCTTAGTATTATCAATGCACAAATCACTGCAGGTTTCTCCCTCAAGAATGCTTCAGCCACGGCTGGGTGCCATTTAGGTCCTTCATTTAATCTTGTTTATGCTTAATAAATGTGCTCCTGACTTTATGGCTATGTTGCTGTGACAGCTAATCTGAGAACTGCTTCGGAGAACTGAAAGATCCAGGATCAGGCCGAGGCGTCACGTACAGAGCACAGACCCTGGGTGATATGAGGCTACAGAATGCAAACACTTGAACGGTGCTTGTTCTTAGTTAGTTGAAGTAATTACGCCACATGCTGAAATTTCAGCTCTGAAAAGGATTAAGTGGAATGTTGGTCCAAATGAGATTTTTATGCATTTTGTTCCTGATATGCCCTAAGACGGTCCACATGGTTCACAGAGGACAACAGTGTGACTTGTTTTCTTCTCTTGTTTTCAGTGGGGATCCTCAGTCTACCTGTGCTATAAGAAGTCTGTGGCCAAAACCAACACAATAGCCTACAAAGCGGGTAAGCCTTTTTAATCCATAACTGTCATTGCACACAAATCCTGATGTGAACCTCTAAGATATCAAATAGCATGCTGTCTTTAAGTAGCTTTCTCTTCTGCCAAATTATTGGCTTTGTGGGGCAGAAAAAACCTGACCAGTCAGAGTCTTTTGGAATAAATTTAGAAAGTTACCAACTCTTGTATGAACAATAAATTGAACCAAGTTATTCACTGCTTATCTTTGAAGTCCTAACTATTTATTGCAGATTGGTGCTTTCTATATTTGTTGTAACTGTGTGTTGTTATAGAAATGTTCTGCACAGTGCACTGGCTGCAGGAAAGCACTGCGCTACAGCAGTGCTTCCAGTTAGGCTTGTTTAAACATGTTGAAGCCTCAGAATTAAAGTGTGACAATGAGCCTCTGCATGGCAACATTATTCCCTGTTAGGGAGTTAATGGTTAGCATTTATTTACCTGTAAGGTGGTGATTATTTCACATTAAATACTGTGTGCCTGACTCCCCAGTTTCAAAAACACTGTCATAAGATTTTCTGATAACACTGCAGGCTCAGAGTGGCCGAGTTTGGCTCAGCCTCAGCCTCAGCCTGGCTGGCTGTTGTTTTGTTGTACATGTTGTGAATATGCAGCAGACTGTGAATGGAGCGATACTATCTAATGCTTCGGATGAGTCAGCTCACAGAAATGATGCTTATTTTCAACATTTCAAGCCAGGAAGGAAATCGAGCAAGCATCAAGTTTCAAGTTTGATCCAGATGTGAGCAGAGATAGGTTTGTTCTTTGGTGGATGCTTGTTTTCATGTTGAAATGAAATATGAAGGAGCACTTGTAACTGTGTAGCAAGACATTAGTCAGTGTGTATAATGGGGTTGGGTAATTAGCATGGGGAACTGGCAGGGCCCTCTTCCTTTTACTGCGTTTATTGTTAAAGTTTTATCATTTAATATATTTTAGATTAACAGGAAAGAGGATTGCCTGCATAATTCAGTGAAATTTTACAGCTTATCTCAGCTTGTTAACCATTTTCAAGCAATTATTAGGCTCTTGCAGCACTTACTTTTATTAAAGCACTCTCATCAACTGCTAAAGGGTTAGATCTTTTTTTTGGGGGGGGGGGGTAAAAAGAGAGCTAAAAGCTTGACACAAACACTTGTTTAGGTTTTATAACTTCACATCTAAAAACAGTTGTCAGACTTCTTTTTCCAAAATCTGTAATCCAATGAAAGTAATACAAGTGAATAAAATCATCAGATTGATATACAACCCTGAGTCTGAAAATGTTTTCTAGTGGTTTTATGAAGTAATTTACAAGTATTAATTGGCACATTTTGTTATTTGAAGACTTTTTCTCAAAATGTCAAGTTCTTCAAATGTTGTTGAACTCATTGGTGCAACCTGAAAGAGATCAAAATATTACCTACTAAGGTAACCAGACAGGCCGAGAGACTGGCTGGCGAATGCCAGGCAGCCGCTGGTTGTACTCCTCGACCGGTTGGTGAGTGTTTCCTGGTGGTTGTTGGCAGTTGCTGGGTGAAATTGGTCGCAAAGAGGAGACTGTACCAAACGGTTCCTTGCGATGGCTTTGATCGTTAGCAGATCGCTGCGTTTGTCCGTAGTTTGAATGGAACATGCTGACTTATTTGCAGGCACTTGCTGACTAATCACCGAGCTGTAGTGAAACTTAAAAAAAGTGCAGCGCAAACCAGAAACGGAGACTGTTCGCCTTCAAAGTAAAAGTTTTGCCTCACTACTGAAACTATTACGTTTCAGGGGGTACAACTTTTTACTTTATATTTTTACTTTGAATGGTTTCTGTTTCCGGTTTGTGTCACATTCTTCTGTTTCACAACTGCTCAGCGAGTAGTTGGGAAGTGTTTGCAGACAAGTTGTTGCCTTCCATGCAAAAAGAAATTGCAAAAAGCAATTTCATCTAGTGATAGCAAGCAACCACTCACCAAACAGTTGGAGAATGCACAAAATTTCTCTAGTGACAGGTGGTTGCTTGGTGCTCGACAGCTTGGTGCTACAGTAGGTCTGTGTGACTGAGGCCCAACATTTTAACCCAGTCATGAACTGCCTGCATTATGCATGATTGAGGTTTTTTGGTTTTCCAGCACTGTTGTGTAACTAGAGAGTAGACAAGAATGTGGCTACTCCGACTTTATCTGCTCGTTTGAAAACTGGGACTTTGAAGCTTTGAATTTAGCATTTTTTCCATTTGATTGGTTTGCGAGGTGCAAGTCTATGGAAGGCATAGGACTTTATGGGTGCATCACACAGACACAGATGTGGGCTAACAAGTGCTTAATAAGAGAATTATGAATTGGATAAGTGGAAGAAGATGAATGGATAAATTTACTCACCAAAACTGAAGCATAACTGGTCTCTTTGTACAACTACCCACACAGGAAGCCATATTATTTATCAGATAATGCTATTCAAATGCTTAAAAACAAGCAACAACGCCACAAACATAGTAGAGAAGTCCAGTGACTTGAATTAGCAGAGGTATGGCCCAAAAGACACCTATCGGTCAAAGCGGCCACAGCCCTGAAAATGCATAACTTTAGATCTTAATACAATTGGAATGAGTTATAAGTGCTTTTACTCCCCATACAGTTGTCATGAAGGGGGAAATTGGCTATAGAGATGAAAAATAGTTACCTGGAGCAGGCTTCAAGTGGCCATTTTTTGTACTGCAGTTTTTGGCATTTGTGCTTTAGCTTAATTTTTCAGTCCTGGAGGTTGCTGCTTGGTATCTGCTTTTTATCATTTCTAATTGTAGTTAAAATGATGACTCTGGAGTCTAACAATGTCTTTAATGTGGAAACAATTAAATTAGAGTGATTAATAACTACAGATAATGGTTTGAGCTCAGTTGCGCTGTAGCTTTTCCTCCTTTATTTCATCAGCAAGATTAGAGTATCACTGTGTGTTTGCAAGTGTTACTGATGACTATCTTTGTATTTGAAGAAATGCATATTATTAGCTGTTGACAATTTTAGCCTTCCTATGAGGGTTTTTCCATGGGATTATAATTTTCCCGTGTCAAACGTAAACATCGGGGCTGATTTGAATGTTGGTCAAACAAGCCCCCTAATTTTTAGCTCGGCTGTTTTGAAGAAAAATATCAAGGTATTGTCATAGCCGTGGTGTCATGGCGGCGTCTGTTTCCACAAAAGCTTTAACATTGAACTCGAGAACAATGTGACATAGAATGCTCACACCATAGATGCATCTACTAAAAATCTTGGATGAGTTTGAATCTCGGCAGCCCTGACCTAAAGGTCAAGTTTTCCTAAAATGTTGTGAACACGATACCTCGAGAGCGACCTAGGATGATCAGATTCACACCATAGATGCATACTGTTCAAGCTAGAACCATCAAACTTACTATAACAGCACTTTGACCCCCTCTCATTACGAATCTAAAACAGCCGGGCGTTGGCACCTGCTCAGTGGTGCTCTTGTTTTTTTTCAACATGCAAACTGTGTCCCAAAGCTGTTTGTTTAACCACATAGTCGGTATCATCCTTTAGCTTGTTGGATGCAGCACAGAGTTAAGAAAGTGCCAAAAGTAAAATCACTACTTCATTGGTTTTTCATTTGCGTCAACTGATGGTGACTAATCATCTGGAAGCATGATCACTGAGGACTGTTTGCTTATTACAAAGCCAGGCGTTTCTATTGACATGTTGACTCAATAAAGTTGTACATTATCTTTGTGATTATAGTACATTGCACTTGTTTACTTTTAAGCTTATTAGAAAGGCAATTTTGCATCTACATTAGCTTGTAATTGGTATTCATAGTGGGCTGTTGCCCTCAGCTCTCTTTAAATTGAGTTCTCATTTGTTTGTTTTGTTTTTGTCCCCCCCCCCCCCCTCCTGTTAGGTTTATTCAGCAGATATCCAGAGGAGGACTATGAGTCATTCCCTCTGCCAGAGTCTGTCCCTCTCTTCTGCCTTCCCATGGGGGCCACAATTGAGTGCTGGCCAGCTAACACCAAATACTCCCTCCCTGTTTTTTCCACCTTCGTCCTCACTGGAGCCTCTGGAGAGAAGGTGAGATGAATGAATGGATACTTGTCTGTACTACTTTCTTTCTCACTCATCCAGATTAACAAGCATCAGCGCTGGATACAAGAGGCTCCCAGCGACTGTTAGACCTCATCAACAGAATTTAACTGTCATCTATACAGCTGACATGACCACAGAGTTACGCACTATAGTGGGGCACAAGAAAACCACAATGTGCTGGATGCCAGAAGGAAAAATGGGTCAGGCATGTTGCCAAAAACCTAAAAACCCATATGTAATGTTTCATTAAAAAACAAAGCAAAAAAAAAAAAAAAATCTACCAGCTCACTAGAATAGTAAATACATGAACACCAATGTTGGAGCAGGATTGTTCCTTTTGTAGTCTTATTATGGAACTAGTTTTTTCCCACGTCACAACTGTGTAGACTCTGTTTCTCTTAATGAGCCGCTCTCCCACACGTATGCACAAACAAGCAGCTTGAAGTTTATAAGCACCCTGCCATCCCTGCAATTTTAGCATCCCAGTCATACATTTTCTCACATAAATCATATCCCACTTTCATAGGCATTACTAACTTTAATTCCACTTCTAGAAACACTAGTATCTAGTATATTCTGACAGAAACTTGGATGTAGTGCAGAGTAAACACAGTTCCTGCATTTTTTTTCCCTTTAAGTTTTACCTGCTATAGGTGCAACTCTAACCTGAGCTATGTAGTCACTGGAGCATACAAAATATAAGAGTAAGGAAAAAAGTAATATAGACTAAAGGAGGATTTAGACGTGTTTCTATACCGGTTAAAAACATCTAAAACTTTAAAATTCAGAACGAATTTTGAATTTATTTAGAACAAATCCAACTAAATAACAGGTGTTATTCTGCTGACAGTGACATAAACCTACTTTGATCAATCAGCATGCACAGTTAGACATGTTGACTAATAAGTAAAATGTCCAATAATCTTTGACACACTTCAAAAAGTGGGACAGTTTAGAAAAAATGATTGTAATTCCCAGTTAATGCAACAATTTTGTAATATTTCTGACAAACATGAAGTCTCCACTTCAGTTTCATCTTGGTTGAATCTTCATTTTGAGTCAACTGTGGTGCAAAATTCCGGAAATTGAGTCACTTTTACATTTTCATATTAATGGACCTAACTAGCAGTTTCTTGACCAAGAAACTGGTCTTCATAACCAAAAACCAGTGGTATTATAGTTGGGTCATGAGGAGCAATTTACAATAAACAAATAACCCCAAAATGTATTTTTCATGTAATTTAATTTAAAATGGGGGGGGAAACATTAAATATTTCGATTAAATACATTCTTTGCCTATTTTTCCACACCTACAGCCAATTTAGAATCACAAATGATCCTAACATGCATGTTTTTGGACTGTGGGAGGCCCAAAGAAACCCACGCAGGCACAGGGAGAACAAACAAACTCCAATTTTTCTCATCAAACCATCTTTTATGGTTGCCCGTCTTTCCATTTTCCTGCCCTGAATTCTTTACTTTCATTATATTGTGATATGCTAACAGTAGCCTAGTGGCCAAATACTGTGCTTTATGTTAGACTGTGATAGAAAAAAAAGGGTAAATGTACGCAAACAAACCCAATGGAAGTTCACTGACATACAGACAGAAGGCAGAGCGGAATGACTCCAATTGAAGACGCACACGCAGGCACATTCTTGGTTTCCAAATCTAAACACAAACTCTGCCCCGCTGTGCTGATCTTTGGGTTTGGAAAGACGTCCAGTTGGGATTAGTACCGTGTTGACACATACTAGTGAATTATGTGGTGAAACACAATCATGATTGAAAATAACATCCACAACCTTCCACTGTTAATAGCGGTTGCTCTGTCGAGCAAGATCAGTTACTGTAGGGGTCAGCAGCGACTGGTGGAGCCAAACCCTTCTCAGTCTGCTGCTGCTGAGTCAAGTTTCTGTGCGTGCAGGGGTGTGTTGCGTGTGTGGTTGGAGGGTCGAGTGTAAGGAGGATATTTGGTGACGACAGTGTGTTTGCTGACTTGCCTTTTACTAGCAAGAGGTCAGAGGAAGACTCAGCTGGACTCTGGCCGTCTCCATTGTTAACTGTGGAGCCGCAACTGCTGTGTGGATTACTTTTGTTTTTTTTTATTGCTAGTTGAGAGGTACTAAAACCTCCAGCCTTATTTCTAATTGGCGTCCCATTTCTGACTGAAACTTTGTGGTTGAAGAAGAAATCTGAAATAAAAGTTCTCAGACTACTACAACAACAGGTGTTCTGTTTATCTTATAAATAATTCATATACATCCATAGAATAGAAACACAGTGTTTCTTTTTTTTTTTTGAATGAAAAAGGTTAATTTTTAAACAACATGCACATGGAAGCAAACATGCCCACTCATCAGCAAACAAAGACATGAGTCACCGGAGTTCCTTTCAGAGGAAAATGTGAAAAACTGGCCCACACAGGCGCCACAGCCGATAAGCCCGCTAGCTTTGATCTGTGCATGAATTGGGGAAGTCTCATATTTCCAGGAAGCAGAGGGGATTTATTTGGTGTAATGCTGACACTAGCTCAGCTAACTGCTGTTTGTTAGGACCACAGTTGGCACTCATGTTGATGTTTAGTGGAAGTTAAATAACAGTGCACTACAGACAGACTATTTCTATACCTGTGAGTGCAGGGATGATTTAATTTTAAAGGGATTATTAGTATTATTAGTTCAGGTAAGGTCCAGGGTTTCAGTAACGTTGTGTTTGCAAGTGTGTGTGTGTGTGTGTGTGTGTGTGTGTGTGTGTGTGTGTGTGTGTGTGTGTGTGTGTGTGTGTGTGTGT
>JAVDPK010000144.1:863886-874317 GCA_034780415.1 Cichlasoma orientale | reverse complement strand
CACACACACACACACACACACACACACACACACACACACACACACACACACACACACACACACACACACACATCTTTACACAAGACAGACAGAAGCCACAAAGGGATTCCTCTTTATTTTTTTGCATTGTATGTTATTTATAGTACACAACAGATTTTCATGTGCTCTGCGCTGACAGACAACTCTTTAGGCTATGCTAATAAGTAATTAGAATTAATCAGTTTTGAGTGCAACAGTTGAGTCAGTCTTCCCTATAATTAGCAGCAAATTACTGCTTATTAACCTGCCAATAAATTTACAGTTGCACATCAGTTCCATTTTAGGAAATTTGAGTAAATTGTAGAATCCATAAATGAATTGTTACAACCACAATTTTATATTTCCGAGTGGATTTTATTCTCATTTGTTTACACAAATATTTAGAAATCAGTTTTCACTTTTTTTTTTCTTCAAATGGTCCATTCTCATATGATTACAAGCTGGTTCTGGTGGGTTTGATCGAATTATAGAAGTCCGATTTTGCTTTAACTTTCTCTAAACAAGTGCTTGACATTGACGTGTATGCTACAGTCACACTAGGGAAAATAGTGCCTTGAGACCTCAGCATGACCGAAATTATTGCGATCGTGTGCAATGAACTTGTGATAGTTGCTTCACAGGGACCAGGTCTGCAGCCACTCGCGGTCAGTTGCCGTCCTCAAAGACCCCTGATGCGTCAAAGCAGCATTAAAATCAGGTCGATTGGGTCAGTCTCATATCAGCCTGCTGTCATTTTGCAATTGAACGGGATCAAGTTGGCAATTACATGTAATCTGTGATAATTTAGCTGTTTGTGATAAATCCTTGAAAATCGCAAATCTGTTGCCATCTACATACACAGAAATTCGCATTAACTACTTACATTCAGAGTTCAGCCAGAATCTCATAGAAATTATAGTCACTGTGTCACTGTTTATAGAAAATTGCTCTATAAATAGTGACATAGTTGCTGCAGGATGAAGATTTAACGGCAAAATGGCAGAAGCACCCAGCAACCTTGATTTTATGTTGGAATATAATCAGATTGATTGTAACATGTTGGTAGTCTGTCTGTGTTTATAAATCCATCAGCAATGATTGGCAAAGCTCTGCCCATCTGTCTAAGAGTGGCTGCAGTCAGTCCAAGTCGGATCACGATTGTTTGGAGAAAAGTTGCCTCCCACCAGGCAACCGGCGCAATCACCTTGCAATCAAAAGTGGTCACCCAGAGGTTCAGGGTGATGCATGCTCAATTTTTGGGCAGGAACTGATTTTTTTTTTCCTTGTTGCGAGGACATTGCTGTCCTATTCTTACTCTAGTGTGACTGAGCCATTAATGATGTAGGTCTTTCTTATGATTATTTTACCACCACTGAATACATGCATGCACTACTGCTCTTGTTTTTGAATGAAAACCACTTTTTTTATCTACTACAATATCAAACTGAGCAGAAATATTGGTCATAACAATTAATTATGACATCATTGATTATATGTAATGCACTTTTTTTTAAAAAATCAAATATATATAAAGTCATTCAGAGGCTCATTTTCATAAACCATGACTCCTCTGTTATCAGTGGCACAGCGTCTTACACTAATATGTTACATGTTATAAAGGCTGATTGATTAGTCCAGCTGAAAATTGTTTTAAGTATTCAGATCATCAGCTTTTTAATATAGTGTCAAAATACTTCTCAGAAAAGAATCTTCTTCCGAACTCTGTCAGAGTTGCTTTTTTGAGAAATGAAGGCTGTTTCATGGAAGGAAAAAAGAACACACTGTACAACAGCACATTATCTGGCTCTTACGGGTACCATTCAAGCTGCCAGCTGAGGACCTGTGTGGTATCTGTCTGACAAACTAGAGACTGATATCATCTTGCGCAGTTGTGCACTGAGGTCGCCCGATTATGTTCTTCTTTGGTCAGAGTCAGTTTGTGCTGCTCTGTGGAGGCAGTAGTGCCCACGCTGTATGGAATCTGCAGTTGTTCGTCTGTTTCCTGCATAGACGAGACTTAATGTCCTTTAACAAAAATCCTCGTAAGTAGTTTCAGAAAAGAAGTCCTTTGGCCATTTTGAGAATATAAATGAACCCACAGAAGCTGATTTTTGCAGCTGTGCCAGCACAGGAGTGATGGTTGCTCGAAATGGGCAAAGATATTCCAGTCTGATTTTAAACAGTCGTTAAATGTCATTTAAAACATTTCTGATGAGTTTATATAAAATAAAAACGTGCTTTTTTCCCCCCAAAGAATGACTTTTTTTATGTAAACCAAACTTTTGAGCTGTAGTTGATATATAGAAAAAAGAAAGAGCAGCTGTGTCTTCTAGAGCTTTATGCCACCCAGCCTCCTTTAATGCTTTGTTGTTTTTGGGCAGATGGCAGCGACCTGGATGCTGTGAGTCACGGCAGCCTGGATAGCTCTGCCGACACTAACCTGGTCGAGCAGGGCCCCTACGCCACTGACTCCGTCAAAGTAGACCCCACTGATGATAGATCTAGCACAGGTACACTTCAGGTTGCTGCGTGACTCCATCTTTCAAAGACAGCCATCTTATTCAACATCTTTTTCTTTTCTTTTGTCTTTTTTTTTCTCCTCCCTCCTCATTTGTTTCACCCACCGACTCACGTCCTCCTCATTTCCCTCTTCGATTTACACATCCCTTCCTCCGCTACCTGTTTTTCCTCCTCCCGTTAATCCCTTTTGTGCATTCATGATCTCTGCCTGGTTTTTGCGGCTGTGGTTTCTGCTCTGCTCTGTCCCTAACCTGCCCTTCACTCTGGCCCTGCCTGTGTTGCCGTCGCATGCAGTCGGCCGTGGGGGCGGCAGCTTGGGCGCCAGGGCCCTGGTGGCGCACTCACACGGGGGGGGCTTTGAGCTCAGAGAAGCCACCCTCCACCCAGGTAAACCCTCTCTCTCGGTCAGCCTGTCTGACTCTCTGGTTGCATTGCTCTGTGTCATCTTAGCTGCTCTGCAGCATTTTTATTTTCCCCATTTATTTAGTCCTGTCATTGTCAGTGTTATGCGTTTGTTTCTCTCTTTCCTGTGACCTCCTCTCCTCTTACTTTCCTTCACTGTGTCATCCCTCCATCCAGCACATCAAAGTCCACTTCTCGTTCCTTGCTCTTTTTTCCCTTGAGTTTTACTCTTGCTCTCACTACAGAGTGATTTCTCTTTGTCAATTATGGCAAGTAATTATCCAGAGGCACATTATTTTTGATTACGGAAATAATTTTAATCACGGAGATGGCGCCTCAGCAGGAAGCGTCACCTTGTGTGCAGAAAGATTGAGAGGGAACCGCAGCTTACGGCGCAGCAGGTGGGAGGGCCCTCGATATGCAGCTCATTGATTATTACATTCCTGGATTGAATTGTGTCGCTTGTCATCAGTTGTGAGTGATTCTATACTGTATAACAGCTGAGCTGTGCAGCCTCATGGTTTATTTAGGGGGCGACTGCCACAAAGGTTCACGGGAAGGATGAAAGAGGAGAACGAATCAACAGACTGCTTGTTGCCTGAGGAGACAGAAAAGTTTTAGAGACAGATGGAAGAGTGGAGCTCAAGCCGCAGCAGTCAGAATCATTAGCAGCTGTAAAAATGCAGTTTGTTTTCTTATGGTAACTGTAGATCTCTGCTTGCCTTGAGGAGGATTCCTTTATTCAGTACAGCTTAGCTGCTTCTCCCAGCAATAACAATGTGCCGAGCAGAACTGAGAAGATAAAGGGAAGCAAATGCCTCGCTAGTTCATTCTCTTATGCATGTTTTATGTATCCCTCCTCCCACAGTGTAAAGCTACAGTTTATTACTCCAGTGAGCTTTCAGTCTTGTAGTGCTGTGTAGTCGGTAGTGTTGTTGTCTAGTACACAACGCGAATTCAAGAGACTTGGACCTCAATTATGTTCTTGAATTGTCCCTCTGCTTACAGTTTCCATGTGTGTGATGTATATTTCTGTGACTTTGTGGTTTACTATCAGATAATTTGCTCCCTGAGTCCCTCATCTAAGTTAAAGTCTTTTTCTCTCTTTTTGTTTTCTAGGTGATCAGTCAGACTTGGGTTATAATTCCCTGTCAAAAGAGGAAGTGCGGAGAGGAGACCCCGCCAGCCAGGACTCTCCCCCCGACAAAGATGACAAGAAGGAGAGCGACTGCAGCTCCTGTCAGTATTCTGTCTGATCTGATATCACCTGATATTTCTTTGCTTTGCCCTGGAAGAAAAAAAAAAAAAATCGGAAACCTAACTTGGCAGCATTGTAGCCACATGGGATTTCCCCTTCCTCTGCCTTGATCTTTTTATCTCCTCCAGAGATTCATTCCTTTTGGTTTCTCATGAACATCAAAGCATTTCAGTTGTTCGTTGTCCTGCAGTGGATTTTTTTAACAACAGTGGTGTGTTTTGTGCTGCATGCATAAATTGTAATGTTTTTGTGTTTGTAGTGTCAGAAACGGAAAGTGCCAAGGGAAGTAAAGACTGCCTCCCTCAGCTTGACTTGGAGAGTTCTTCCTTCAAACCCCGCGGTATTGTTCGCAGCAGCTGTCCATATGATAATTCAGCCTGTAAGCCCAAGAGCTCTGCCAGCGCAGGTACTTAAAAACTTCAGAGGTTAATAACCTTTGCACAGAAAGTAGAGACATTTATGTTTGGTTGATTATTTCTTTATTGTAACAACGCTTCTGTGGTTGCAGGTCCTAATAATGTGTCTAAAATCCATTAAAAGCTGGTTGGCCGACAATTTTCTCCAACTCAATGAGGACAAAACTGAAATCCTGATTTGTTCTCCGGATAAATCTGTTCCTAATATAATGGTAGCCCTTGGTCTTCTTGCTAAATTTGTTAAGCCTTCTATTAGGAACCTTGGGGTAACCTTTGATTCTGCTTTTATGCTCGACACACGTGTTAAATCTCTGTCGCACTCTTGTTTTTTCCACCTAAGGAATGTTGCTAAGCTTCCCTCCATCGTATCTCATTCAGAACTAGAGATGGTTATTCATGCATTTATAGCCTCACGTTTGGACTATTGCAGTGCATTGTTTACCTTAGCAAACATTTCCTGGAGCGCTTACAGGCTGTTCAGAATGCTGCTGCGAGGCCTCTGACTAAATCTTCCAAATACTCTCACATTACCCCGCTTCTGATCCAGTGGCTCCCCATGAAATTTAGAATACAGTTCAAGATCTTGGTCCTCACTTTTAGAGCTCTACATGGTCAAGCCTCAATCTATATCAGTGAGCTCCTTCATTCATGTACCCCTCCTAGATCACTGCGATCATCTGATCAGGGTCTACTGGCTGTACATTCTACAAGACTGAAGACAAAAGGAAACAGAGCCTTTGCTTCAGTGGCTCCCCGTCTCTGGAACTCTCTCCCTGCCCATTCTCAGAGCGGCAGACACACTGATGTGTTTTAAAGGCCTTTCAAAAATTCATCTTTTTAGACTAGCTTTTGTTTAATTGTTTTTACCATTTTATGTCCTGTTGTGAAGCACTTCGTGACACCTGTCTTGAGAGGTGCTATATAAATAAAGTTTTACTTACTTACTTGCTTCTTGGCAATAAATCTCACATCGTTTGGCAGTGGCAGAGAACATTTGGCAAGGTTTTGATGGGTGCAACCCACATACTCAACTCTGCTGCTCAACCCACAAATGCATTTTCCTTACAAATGTGGCACCTTTTAAGAAATAAACAGGCTTTCCAACAGTATAAGATGTATTGCCAGAAATAATCAACCAAACACAAAATTTTCTTTACTTTTTGTTCTCTTTAAATTATTAATGTGGTACCTGTGATGTTTTCTCAAATATGCTCTTTTGCACTGATGGTTGAACTGTGGTACTTTTTGTAACTTTGAAAATTAACAGGTTGTTTCCTCCCACCTCTGTAGCTCATTCATGCCACCTCCTAATGCAAATGCAAGTGGTTTTTATTATTTTCTCTCTCGCTCTCTTCGCCAGGCCATGTTGCAGGTCTCCTCTTCACTACCTCCCTGGATGAGATCGGTGAGATTCAGACCAACAGTTTGCTCCGCAGACATAAGAGCGCTTTGGAGGAGGTGGTGGGCAGCGCCAGCAGCGGCTCAGCTCTTGACTGGCAGGGTGTGAGGAGCCGTCGGCTAAGTGGTGACACTGTGGGCAGCAGCGGGAGTGGCACCACTGTCCTGGGTTTGGGTATGAGCCAGGGTGAAACCGACCCAGATAAGATCGCAGGACACCTGGGCGCAGATGCTAAAATTCTCTCTGGTGCCAACTTCACTAAGACTAGAAGGCCTCATTCTCTGGCTCTCTGTGGGCTGGAGGGGGTCGCTGCTAAGTCACACGCTGCCAGAAGTAGTGATCACAGGGAAGTGGATGAGGAGGCGGAGCAGCAGGACTCCAGTGATGAAGACAGAAACAATACAGAGGCCATTTTTGATTTGGAGGATTTGGATTTCGAAAAGCCTTCCAAAGGGGTAAAACCTCATAAAAAGCCTGTTGAGCGCAGCGCCAGCTACGGTGGCGTGAGCACCATGACAAACAGAGGCACTGTCAAGCGCACAGGTATTGAAACAGGCTACGACCCTCTCTCCCTTCTGGCAGCAGAGTCTGATCAGCAAAATGAGGAACGATACACAGAGGGGGAACAGGCCAGCACACCTAGTGCCCGAAGGCACCTGGCCAGGGAGATTGAGCTCTACATGAACCACATGGGCAGCCCCCTGAGCAGCCGCACGCCCAGTCTGGACCTTCAGGACCCAGTCAGCCCCGTCCTCGTACACCATTCTTCACTCTCTACCTCCCGCAGAGCCAGCCTGCCCCACAGCTCCCCCCTCAGGACAACTGGAGTACCTCGCTCCCGCACCTTCCACCCACCGTCGCCCTCTCAGCCCATCTCACGCCAACGTCTGTGGTCTTCGCCCCCATCTCGAAGCTCTAGCACCACCCCCAGCCCGAGTCCTCGACCCAGCCCCTACAGGGAGAGGGCAGACAGGATGAGCCTGACGTCACCTTCGCCCTCCTCCTCCTCTTTCGCTTTGGATACGCTCCTAACACCAACTCTAGATGTGTTTAAGACCAGTGTGTTCTCTGCTGGAAAGGGAGTAGCAGAGAAAGCGAGCCGCTGGTATACGCGTCTTGCCACATACACCACACCTACCAAGGTACAGAGTCCTGCTCTGTGTGTTCATTTGAAAAGCAAGCATGGCATATCTTACAAAAAATTCCCGTAAAGCTCAAGGTTTCTGAACATCTTCTGGCTTATGCACCCATTTTTAGCTCGGCTGTTTCGATGAAAAAGTCGAGGTATTGTCATAGCCTTGGTGGCATCTATTACACAAAAACTATAATGTTGGCCATAACTCGAGAACAGTGTGATCTAGAATGTTCAAATTCACACCATAAATGCATCAAAATCATGACCTGAAGGTGAGGTCAAGTTTTCTGCAAATGTTTTGAACGTGATAACTCGAACAATCTCACCTAAGATGTTCAGATTCACACTGTTCAAGCTAGACCCCCCACCCCCCCGTTACGAATCCAAACCAGCTGAGTGTTGGCACCCGCTCAGCTGTACTCTTGTTATTTATTTGAGTCTTAGATGTGAATCTTATGGTTGTATTTCTGTAAAATTTGTAGCTTCATTTTAAATCAATAATTTATGTTTTAAGTGAAAAATAACATCAAACTGTTGTGCAAACACAATTTGTATTATTGACTAAAGCCTGCATAGTGTCAGTCTGTACTTTCACACAGTAACAAGTCTGTCCCAGTGCCATAGAGCACATTAACTATTTCATAACTCATTATCTGTATTGCAAAACCAGGCCAACATTTGTGTGCTGCTGCCATCTTGTGGCCTTCCAGCAGCATTTCTGGAGACAATGTGAAAGCCTGCGTTGGTAAACTACAGTATAGGGCTCAGCTGTGTTCTGCTCTGTATGATACAGTTTCCAAAACTATAAAGAATAAACAACATAAACAAAATTCGCTTGCAAAGAAAGCATGTTCTGCACTGCCAGAGCTCTCCTCCTGTCACACTGTGATATCGGTCCCCTGCCGGTGTTTGTTTTTGTGCTGAGACATTTCAGAGACGTCGCAGTGTCAGTTGCTAGTATGTATTCTAAAATAATCTGCTGTGAAAGTTTCAGTTTGAAGTTAGAGTCTGATGACAAAAACTACACATCTCTCCTCTCTTCATGCAGGACAGTCAGAGCGACCGTTTGAGTGTGTCCTCCCTCGGCGTGGGAGACCCAGACTGCTCCTCACTGTTGGATGAGGAAGACTCTGGAGAGACAGAGCACTCAGTGGTCTTTCCGCTGAGGAATGGCCCTGTTGGTCCTGCGGGACCCCGCAGGAGTCCCAGACGCAGCCCCCTCCGCAGCCATCTGGACAGTCCCACAGCAGAGTCGAGCCGTGGAAGACCCACGTCTCTTCTCCCTGGTCAGCACAAGATTCACTCGAGTGAAGGTTCTTTTTCTTTTTTTTTTAAGTTTTTCTTGTTCTTTTTAATATCTCTATTTCTTTCAATTCTAGTGTTCATTTATTTATTTTTTTATTGCTGTAAATTCTGATTTCTTTCAGTTTTTTGCTGCTTTGTTTTCTTTCTTTAACGCCATTACTGTTATGCTTTGCATTGGCTGTAAAACACTTTGCCTGAGGAAAGCAGTCTATAAATAAATGTTGCTTGCTTGATTGCAGGCAACTGATTTTTACTTTGCCTTGTCCATCGAAAGGGATCACAACTGAAGAAACATTACCAGTATATATATATTATTAGTGTAATTCAAATTTAAAAACAAATGTTTGCAGTTTGACTAATTTTTCTGTTGTCTGATTATAGAATCTGATTGTCTGCAGTCTACTTTAAACCTGTTTTCAGTAGTCTGTTCTTTATGACATACAGTAATACACCAATACAGAAAATGTAATCTGATAAAAATAATCAATTCAAAGATATATATAAGTAACGGTATCATATATTCTGACAGTTTCTTTATCTTCACGCAGGACCGACTGGCTTCTCTCTGCCAGACAAGTCAGACCTCAGCTCTTCACGCTACACCAGCAACACCAGCATCTTCAACAACTACGCCATGGAGGTAAAACTGCAAGATGGAAAAGTTAAAAGAAGAATTCAGCATTTAGATTGGAATACTTAAGAGCTGGTAATAAATAAGCTTGAGCTGAGGTGTAATCTCTTTGTTTTTACTTTTCTTTATTAGCTGATATCTGTAGGATTAAATTCTTTGATAGCATTTCATAACTATCAGTTAATGGCTCACTCACACTAGAGTAAAAATAGGATAGCAACCTCTTTGCAACTAGGAAACAATTGGTGGTTGGCCAGTGATTGCATTGGATTTGTTTCTATTCAGTGACCGAGTGCAAGTAGTCGCAGAGACCAGCTGGTCATCCAGAGGTTAAGCAGTCAAATAATCGCAGTCTGACTCGGACTGACTGATCACTCTCAAACAGACTGGCGAAGGTTGAAGGTCATCACTGTCTAATATACAAACGCAGACAAACTGCCAACACATTGCAGTCAGTGTGAGTCAGTCTGCGTCGACAAACTCATCTGCAACACGTCTCTTTGCATTAGGGGACTCAACTCAGCTGGTTGCCAACTGGTTGTATTCTGGTTATATTCCTACATAAAAGCAAGGTGCTGAGCACCTACTGTAAGCCACTTGGTTGTTAAATCGCCGTCCTGCAGCAGCTGCGTCACTTTTTGTGGAGGAATTTCTGAGATTCTGGCTGGACTCTGAATTAAAGTAGTTATTGTGAATTTCTGTTTAATTTGAATTTCTGTGTATGTAGATGGCAACATATTTGCAATTTTTGCTGATTTATCACAGTTAATCGTCATATTATCACAAACAAATTTCCTGTAATTGCCAGCTTGACCCTGATAGCAGGTTGACTCCATCGTCTTGACGCAGACACAGTGCTGTCTAGACCGCACCAGTGTCCCTGTATTCAAAACAACCATTTCAAAGGCAATGAGATTGCAAGCTCACTGCACACAGTTGCAATAATGCTGCGTGCTGTGCCGCGGTCTCCAACCACTGTTTTCCCTTGTGTGTTTCATTCAGGAGAATAGTATCTCTTTACAGTGGCAGACTTGGGTACAGCACTTTGAGTCAGAGTATGAATCAAACTGAGGTCAGTCTGACGAGCAGCAGACTGCACATCTTGGTGGACAATACTGTGTTTCTTGGTACACGCAGTAGTTATAATGCCCTACAAATAAAATATGAACAAATGGAGCGACTTTCAAAGAGCGTAGCAGCAAGATAGGAAAAAGAAACATCTGTTGGCACTACATTAAGACTGCACAGTAAGTAAGTAAAATGTATTTATATAGCAGCTTTCTAGATACAATCACAAAGTGCTTCACAACAATCAAAAGAAAACAGTAACTCACAGTAAACACACAC
>JAVDPK010000144.1:821263-858786 GCA_034780415.1 Cichlasoma orientale | reverse complement strand
AACTTGGACGTATAGAAGTACATTGTAAATAAGGCAACCTGACATGCTTTAGTGTTATTTTTTTTCTTCTCCCCTTTCACCTTTTTTTTTTCTCTCTTTTCTTTTTGCTTCAGTTTCATTCAATGTTCGTGTAAAGGAAAACCCAAACAAAAATAAAGTATCAAAAAAAAAAAAAAAATTAGAGACTGTTAATTTCTTTGGAAGTCAGCAGGAGATCAGATAATTATTTCCCCCCACTGTATGTTCATAATTAAAAACAAAAACTGGCAATGTGGATTCATAAATACTTCCCTTTGTGACTATTAGTTTAGCAGAACATGGATATCAGCGGAACGTTATCTACATGTTGTCCTGTAAACATTATACTTGTATGTCTGACTCGCAGTGTTTCTTCTCAGATCCCTCGCCACTGGATGTCTGAGGACAGCAAACACGTGCTGATCCAGATCCTGTGGGACAACCTGAAGCTGCACCAGGACCCCATCCAGCCTCTGTACATCCTGTGGAACACATACAGTGAGTCACGCTGCTCAGGCATGTTTTGTACTTCCTCAGGTAGTGACGTAATTTGATCTTTTTTATGTCCTTGCGCACCTCAAAGGTAAGTTCATTTAGCTTTCTAATAAAATCATTGTTTTGTTATTTTTGAAGGTGAGGCTGATTTTGTGCATCTTTTAACAAAAAATGGGGAAAGAAAAGAAAAAAGGAATTTGGAAAAAAAAAGTGTATCTACTACTGTGAATATTAGAAATCGGTTCTTTTTGGGTTTTGTGTAAATTGGAGTGAGTTATACTGAAGAAAACATTCAGGATTAAACTGAAAATTAGAACTTAAAAAAAAAAGCCCCCAGTCGTTGAGATTAGTGTAGAGTGGCAGGGCGGATACCCTGGTGCTAACATGACTGTTGCTGTAACTGCAGTAACTGATTGTGTAATGGAGGAGCAGGCGTGGCGGCAGACAGCTCCTCCTGATCCTTGTGCTAACAGGCTGTGTCTGCTCTCTGTCTTCCAGGACTTAATTGTGCTCTGTTGTTAGAGAGTGAGTCTTCACCTCTGCTGCAGACTCCCTCAGATGAGTCCTGTTGTCTGTGTCCCGTCCTCTGCTCTGGCTCTTTCTCTCTGTTCTGTGTTCTTTGCTTGTTGCACTGCAGTGTCGTCTGTGGAAAGTCAGCTCCTGGTTTCGCAGTGTTGGAATGAACGTGTCTGTGCAGTGTAAAATCTTGGACTCTGAGGTGGTTTTGATGGAATGTGTTTGTCTCAAATACAGCCCTGATCTGTATTTGAATGTGGGGTTTGCATCTGTGCTGAATGCCGGCCGTGTTCGTCCACTTTAACGAGGACATTCAGGTCTTTTATGCAGCAACGTGTAGCGCTTAAACGGCTGGGTACTGAACACCAAGCGCTGCCACTCCTGATTACTGTTAGTGTTAAACAGCCAATCGGTGTAAAGTCTTACATTCTTAGTTATTATTAGTTTCCAGATATCACATCGCAACTTCAAACCTTCAGAAATCTCTTAAAAGACTTCCATCACGTGTAATTAGGATACAAGACAAATGGAACTAACAGGTGTAAAGCCCTCCTTTTTTAGCTGCTTAAATTCATATTGTAATGTTAACTTGGCTCAAGAGAAAGAAGATAACTGCAGTGGTACAAGTTCAGAGTGCAGCAGGAGTCACGGAGAAACATTTAAAATCTGAGTGCAACACTGTTTCTTCTCTTCATGTTTGTTGATAATAGTGTTCTGAGTAGACTTTCTGTAGTGAATTAAGAGTTTAATCTAAGTTATGCATCGGTAGAGTACTTTGTTAAGCTTATAGTGTTACACAGGCCAGAATATGAGGACAGTAATTACAGGAAACCACTGAGATCAACAAGAAACATATTGTGATGTAGAACAAATAACTGCTCTAAAGCTTTAATCTTAAATCTATGGCTGATATAAAATTTCTATCCTGTTTAAAAATACATTCATTTTAATGTGTTGTTTTAATGTAGATTACAAGTAAAGCTAATATATGTACATCACTGCTTATATTCAATATATACTGTACATCAATGCAAATATTGTTTTTCATTATAATATTAATGCACTAGATTTGCGTATTGTACACCTGCATGAAGTGTGGTACCACTTTGTGCCTTGCAGATACCCAGCTCCAAGTGCTCTTCATCAGAGTGAGAGGCTTTTCTTCACAGATGATCTGAGACAATAATAAAATGGACTGTTTCTTATAAAGCGCTTTTCTTCTCTACCTGAGCACTCAGAGCTTTACAACACGTTTGCACACACATTCATACAAGCACTTTTTATTCTATAAGCTTTCTATCTAACATTCGCACACATTCACACTCTGATGAACGCAACTCAGGGTTCAGTATCTTGCTCAAGGATACTTTGGCATGCAGACTACAGCAGCCAGGGCTCGAACCACCAGCCTTCTGATTAGTAGATTTATTCTGTCTGATACACAGTCACGATGAGCCCGTTGCTGAACAGTTTGTTTGTTCCAGATGTCGGTTACCCCGTGTCTCGGCCAGTCCCGGAGGAAGAAAAGCCGTTCAGCGAGGAGTTGCTGCAGAGTGTGGTGAAGAGCATCCAGAGGAACGACGTCAGCCGGCCGATGGCTCAGCTGCTACAACTGCTGGGCCAGACGCTTGGGGTCAAAAGGCAAAGGTCAGCACCGACTGTTACACCAGCAGAATAAAACTGGCCACAAAGCAGTGAAAAGACAAACACTGTGTGCAGAAGGTGTTCACTGTAATATGTGTAAAATACACGGGCTCTGTAGTTTTACTCAAACAGGAGTAAATAATTCATTTGTTTAGTTCTATTTTCACTTGTGGATTAATATAAATTTGGTCTGTGAGTATTTGGGTCAGCAGTATAGTGTGTGTGTGTGGCACAGAGTCCAAAAGTCCAAGACACAGAAACATGCACTGCGCTGATCAGGGAGTGTTGCTTGAAGGGTCTCTTTAGACACAAACAAGCAGTTAATGTGCACAATTTCCAATTATTGTACTTGCAGTAACAGGAGCTGAGAGGAATAAGGGAGACAGCTTCATGAATGCTTACATGAAGGCAGCAAAGTGTGTTCTGTCCTTCTGCAGGATGATTGTGTTTGTTTATCAAGTTCTATGTGCTTACACAAGAAAAACCCACCAGCTTCTGTTTAGAAAAAAGGGATCAAAACGACACATTTAAGCAGTGATTCGGTCATTCATACTGCTCGTGTCTGAAAACAGCAACGGCAACCTGACCTCAGCTTTCTTCCTCAGGAGTTTGTACAGGGACATCCTCTTCCTCTCCCTGGTGGCTCTGGGAAAAGATAACATTGATATTGGTGAGTCATAAGTTTTCAGCTTTAAAGGATTTTTATATTTATAAAATAGTGTTTTATATTTGTGTCCGTGATTTGATTTTATGAACTATTTCCTTAATTTTAGGTGAGCTGAAATACAAGAATATTTCAAGTTAAATAGAGTCAGTAAACCAACATGAATGAATTCAAACCTGCATTTTTGGGGAAGTATTACCAAGCTGCAAACAAACCTAACAGTAAATATAGTATAATTACATGTCACAGTGATTGTATTAGGAAGCAATTATGATCAATCCAGCATTTGTAGAATATTAGAGGGTTTTTTTAGTTCCGTTTCTAAGCCCAATATTGGCTCTGTCTAGCTCTCTGTAGCTGCTAAATGCTCCACCATGTTCACAGTGGGCTAAAAGTCTAAATTATCGACAGAGCTGAGGCGGAACTGTGTCTCAGCCAGGATAAGTGCAGTCAAAAGAAGATATTTTATCTGCAGTAGTTGATATTTGGTGGCATGGCTGTGTTTTAGGACAGTCCCACTCTTCCATGTGCACACATGGAAAGTTGGAGGTGTGGAGACAAGGTGCAAGACCCTAGTACAGGACAGAGCAGCCATGAATAATAACAGATATGACACTGGTTAAGTCAGACACAGCATGAAAGTAGCAGCTGGGTGGAGATGGGTTGCAGAGCGGTTTGCAGATGAACTGATCAGCAGCTTTAAATAGTTTAGGAAAAAATAATGAAAAAAATCTCCGCCCACATGTTACGTGGCTCTCGTTCATGTGTCCATGTCCTCCTCCTCCCTCAGACGCCTTTGACCGTGAGTACAAGTTGGCATACGACCGCCTTACACCCAGCCTGGTGAAGCTGACCCACAACTGTGACCGTCCTCCGAGCACAGGGGTCATGGAGTGTCGCAGGACGTTTGGAGAGCCTTACCTGTAAACAGTCACCTTAACTATCATCACTCTCATCATTGCTTTAAGACTAGCTCAGGAAACCAGTTAGAAGACTGCGAATGTGCACTATGGAAATGTTTGGAGGAACTCTGTAAGAGATCCCAGAGGTACAGTTGACTGTGGTCAGCATTATGTAGCCTGAAGTTTTACAGACTTTATCTATGCTAAGTGATGACAGGAAGACCACCCGCAGCGTTCATAAACACCTCTCCACCCGGGGCCGAGTGAGCCGCAACTGCTTTCTTTGGGAATCCGTGAAAACGATGCAGATATCCTGTAAATACAAAGCAGGAATGGATTTTTTTTTTCTTAAATGTACCATTTATACTGTATATCATTTCATCATATGAAGACTAATATTAGCAATATTTTATCTTGAACTTTATTTATACAAAGTCAGCTTTATTTATTGTGTTGTCCTTTTGTCATGTGTAGTGTTTGACTTTGTCCTGTGGTCGCTGGCCGTGTTGTCGTCTCGCAGTTTAAACCGGGAAACGCTTTTGTTAGAGTGTGGAAAAGATGCAGTGTGTGTTCAGTGTGTGTTTTCAGTGATAGCTTTCTATGCTTAATGAGATGGAACTTTAAAAAAAAGAACATTTGATCAGATATACATCGACTACTTAATCTACAAAATTCTGATGACAAATGGCGTATACACAGGCCTCTCAACTGTCAGGATGCTTTTTATTTTGTTTATTGTCCAACAGTGAATGGAGACAATACAGTGGGTTACAGAAGCCCCGAGAGGCAAGTGAGGGAAATAAAATCAGCCATCTATGAGTCTGATATAAATTCCTGTACTTATGACTTAAGACCAGCCCACTATGGTTGGATCAACCTCTCCTTCTCTGAAACAGTCAGGAAAAAGATCCTGGCCAAAGCATTTATTTTTTTTTCCACTACAAAATGAAAATATTTTTCAGAAACAAATGTTTAAATTAGCAGTAAGTAATAATTGTTAGTTGTAGTTTTTTAACCTACAGTATTTTTAAGCTGCTTTCAGTATTTAGTCCTAAAGATCAGTGTCTGCTGTGCTGTCTCACCAATCACAGTGATGCTTTACCTTCAGTTTGTTCAGAAACAACAGAACAGAATTACAGTCAAAGAGAAAACTGGAGACTTTATCTCAAGATTTAACAGGACTAAGTTGATTACTTTAAATTATTAAATGTCACGACCATGATCCTCTCATACAGTGATGAACGCTGATCACATTAACCTTTTCGTATAACGAAGCGCGTATATCCTAATTACCAGATCAAGTCTCGTATTTTAAATGCAGTTTATTTACAGAAACTTTTCTGAACTATTCGACACGTGCCGAGGCATCACAGTCCCTAAAGGGAGCCAACATATAAGATGCCATGACGCTGCTGCAGCTCAACAAGCTTTTAATAGTAGAAATTTAATTACTCACGAAGACTGAACGCTAATAAAGGAGATGGCAAAAACAAACAAGAGGGAGATGATCACGATCAGCACACGATGAGCCGACAGATTCCCTGAACTAATATTATTAGACTAGACTAATAAAACCAAAACTGAAAACAGGACTGCCGGTATCTCCCAACTCCACTAATAATTAATAAACAAACCCACAAAGGCGACAGCCAGAGCTGATGGAGGTGAGGGAGGGAGCAGGCTATGGACAGGTGAGCCATCTGCAGCCAATCAGAGAAGAGAGAGCAGCTTAATAAGGATGACTGTCCTTAATTAATGATGATAGATGTGCTATAAAAATAAGCTGCAAATGTGCACGTGGTCAACCGTAATACCAAAACTCACCGCTTCCTCATATTTTGCTGCATCTCTTAAATGAAAAACTGACCTTTTTTCATGGTTTTTGTTATTCATTCATTCTTTCGTTCATGATATTTTGGTTCCAGCAACAGAGTGAAATTTAAAGTCAGAGTAAACTTTGTCATGCGGCCTCACAGGGATTGCATAGTGGAACAAAATTGTGTTTCCCCTGGATCGGTGTGCACTGTCGACACAAAAGACAATATACATGAATTGCTGCCTAACATTAAAGTATACAAATACTGCACATCAGCAATGACGGTTAGACACTATATGTGAATCTTTGTACTGATCAATATTTAAAAAAAAATAGGTGCTCGTGTTGTGTAGACACTGAAAGTATTGCACAGTACATTACAGTACAATGTGTGAGAGTTTGTGTGTGCAACAGTTCTCGGACTGTGTGTCTGTAGCGCGTGATGGTGTGTATTTAAAGAGTTCAAGAGTCTGATGACCTGTGGTAAGAAGCGTTGCATGCTGCGATAGTAGGAGGGTAAACCAGTGTGTGCAGTTTCTATTTTGGCAGCTCTGAACGGGCAGCATTTGGCGTGTGGTCCTGTATAAGTGGGAGAGGAGACCTGGCAACCTGATCCAGTGTCCTCGCCTCTCTCTGATGGTTGTTCTGAGGCGGCGGAGCTGCCATACCGCACCGAGATGTTGCTCTCTGTAGTGTTTCTGTGGAAAGTAGTGGGGACAGGAGGGGGCTGGGTTGCTACCTCAGGAAGCGCAAGCGTTGCTGTCCACTCTTGCCGAGGGAGGTGGCGTCTGCAGTGTCTGTACCCCCCGGGAACCCGGTGTTGTTGACTGACTTCACGGTGTTATGTCATGAATTGTGAGTGAAGTGTGGGATAAATAGCGTTAACAATCATATATCAATCAATATAACGTAAATCACTTTACACGGAGGGAAAACCAAAGTGAACTTTTGATTTGTTGGTAACAATTATTCAGCTGTAAAGATATAAATGAGTCTAAATGTAGTTTAAAAGAAGAGGTTGGAATCTATTATTTTCATCTGTGGTACCAACTGTAAAGCCAGCCTTTCGTTTAATAACAGCATATCCAAATATTTGTTTATTGCACATTGCAGTCACACGGCAGAATCTCATTGCTTCCTGTTCCATATCAGTTCGATACTGTATCCAAATCATTTTTATGTCTGGCCTGTGTTTTCTCACTGCTTTGTTCGCTCGTCTATGGATACTAGTTAAAGCACAGAGCAGCCAGAATGCCACAGTTTGTTTTTTTTTAATATCTGGAGAAAAGGTTTAATTTTCTCTTGTAACATCCGGTCATCTGTCAGGTTTATTAACATTGTATCAAATTAAAACTAAATAAGGAATTCTTATCTCAGTAGGATCATAGCTTTTATAGTGAACATAACACATGAAATTGAATCAAGACTTTAAAATAGAAAGTGAGATTTATAACTGTATGGCTTAATACCTGCAGATGTTTGTATCCATGTATGTGCTAAAGATTAGACTTTTGGACAAGTGTAAACTAGATTTTGGTTCAGAGTTGCAAAGACCTACTTCAGTGTAGTTAAACATTAACTTTGCATTGTAATTTTCCAGTTAAGGAAACCAGTGAAACCCTCATGGGGTTATTTAAGTTCTGGGGACTCTATAATGTTCTGTTGGAGAAAATCAAACGGACCCTGGATAGAACTGGATTTTGGCAGGATGGCAGCTCGTACATTTCTTACTGCATTTGTGTGGATATTAATCATTGACAGGCAGCGTGGTTGAAGGAGGACCCCTGAATCTGAACTCATGAAGGTCCTGTGAATATCAACCAAGTGTCTGATTTGTGGCATGGCTAACAAAACTGGAAAAGTTTAACAGGTTGCACGTCTTTGTCCCTAAAACAAATAAAAGGTCTGAAAACCTCAATGACTGGTGGATTTGGGAGAGGACACATCAGTGATGATGTCAGCAACTTAGAAAAGCTGTGATTCATCTGTGGATTTCTGTTGTGTTCAAAAAAATTAAAAAAAAGTTGTACTGTACAAATGAATGATTTTGCAGAATCTGGGCCATGTACATTTGAATCCGCCCTTTGTATAAATCACATTTTATAACTGTGTATTCACACATGTGCAAAGGTCCTTTTACAAGTGTCGAAGGTTCTGTACAGCGACCAGATCTACGGGACTGTTTAAGTGTAAATAAAATCATGTACATCCGCAGTGTTGGTGTCGGTAGAGTCTTCTTAAAATACCTGCGATTAAATATTTATTGGCTCGGTGACACTGGAGTAAAACCTCCTTGAAACTATGGCACATTTCTGCATTACTTCTGTGAAACAGACACGCCGTCAGTTTTCACATACAGTCAGTTTACCACAACTGACTTGTTTTTTTTTTTAGATTCAAGAATAACACGTTTGAATCATTTGTTACCCAGCTGATCTTTTCTCTACCACTTCCCCAAAACACTGCACACAGTTCCAGTTCACTGTTAAAAAAATAATTTATTGCAGCACGGAATTGTTATTTGAAATATTGATAGTTTCCATTATCAATAATCCATGTTTGCATCCACTTCAATCCAACAAGAGCACAACAGGAACATCTGACAATGCCACACGGGTCAGCTAAGACTGGTGCACGTCTTCCTCACTCACACACACACGCACACACACACACTTGACTCTCTCCACCACGGTTAAGTGACACAAAAACTCTTAAACACTACACATGAACAAATACTTGTCGGGTTAAATACAGAACAGGGTGTCGGGGACAACAGTTCCAGAAATACCGAACATACAAAACTGAAGTTGCATCCAGTGACTCTGATTTGCTGCTCTGTACCATTACTACTGGAATGGGAATGTTTTTAATTGCCCTAATACTGTCAGCTCAGAGACTATCCATAAGCATCATGCTTATTAAAGGAAAATTCCACCAAAAAACAACACCTGTTAACAGAATGGTTCTGTACTAGGATTGCTGCATGTTTGTTGAAAATATAAAAGTCACCGATCGCGTGACGTCATATCAAGATACTTCCAGCAGCTACAGCTGAGTCTTACAGCAGAATGTGTCAGCATTAAAACATATCAAACAGAAATGATTTATCAGCAAAGTTTAATAGTCAGACAAGGCATTTAACCACTGCACGACCACTGCTGCACCTTTTAAATTTGAAAAGGCTTCTGACGGAGAGGATTCTTGGGGTAAAGTTACTCCTAATTTGGTCACGACTCCAAAATGGTGGTCCTACGTTGGCTGTAGTAACGCTTTTGCGACCAAAATTCTGACAGTGTAGGAAATTCAGGGAGACTGTCTCACTGCTGGATTACTAATCAACTGAGTGCAGCATGAAATGATGTGATGATCGAGTTGACACTGGTACTGTGACCCCATAAATGAGGGCGAACCATGGCAACATATAGAGGAGAAAATCGACATGCGTCAAATTCGATGTACTCCCTACATTAATTAGATCCATGTCACACAGCAGGGCTAGTAATGAACTTTTAAGATAACCAGTTGCTGCGGCCTTTAAACCCCAAATGAAAACACTGAATCAGTTTGCTTTCTAATCAAGTCTACGTACTAAGTTGCACAAATGGAACAAATATTTTCACACCTGTTCATTTACCTGTCTGTTAGCAATATGACTCAAAACGTTTCGAACCAAAATGTATGAAACTTTGTGGAAATATTCCTTAGGGCCGAATAACATCTGACTTCATCAAGGTCAAAGGTCAAGACCACCAAAAATTTTAAAAATCCCTCTCTCTCATCATTGGTGACATTTTAAAATTCATATCTCAGTGAATTTTTCACCGCAATGAAATTTGGTTCACAGGTATAAACAAATACTGATGACTTTTCTATAATTAAAATACTCACAATAATGCAACGTGAACTACAAACCACAAAAATCACACACATATACAATTAATAACTCTGCAAATGTTTGTTTTTCTTTTTTCATTTAGCTTTTTTCGAGGATGCTATTTGGGTACATAAACTGAATAAAGTATATTCAGACTTTGTATGCCATTATTTGTTCATGTAGATCTAATTTTTTAAATAAAATTATGAAATCACATTTTATGATTTTTTTAAAAGCCAATAAAATTAATTTCTAGTCTTTGTGATCTAGTAATTTACGATGGGGTATGACAATACTGGGTGGCATCTATTGCAGCGTAGTATCAACACACAGAAAATTTGGGGTGGGGGAGGTTTGCCCTTCTAATTTCATATTTAATGGGTGCATTAAATATGAAAGACAAAGACAAACAAATGTGCACCATATAGTTCACATTTGTTTGCACTATATGGTGAACATGTTTCACACAGCTCAGACACTCAATTAAAAAGGTGACTGGAGATGCTGGAAAATGTTGATCAGGTGAAACCACGGTGAGGGTAGAATTTCCCTTTAATAACACAGCATCAACTGAGTGCCTGGTCAGCCTTTTAACATTAGGCTGGATTCTTTCCTCTAACAGATCCAATATAACGGTATCAATCATGTGTGGATGTATGAAGTCATGTGTGATGGTGCTGTCCAGTCCGTAAGCTCAGATTGAAACAGGGCAGATGAGGACACGATCCTCCAGCAGGACACTGAGGACGAGGAACACAAAGTACAGTACGAACATGGTGAGGCCCAACATTCGGCTCATCTTCCACCGACAGGCGGCGATGGAGATAATGACAAAGAGGAGCATCAGGAAGAGCAGCACAATGGCGCAGAACAGGCCATTGGAGCTGACCGTTACTGGCTCACCGTTGTGGAACAGGGTGTACATCAACCACGGGATCGGCAGACTAAAACCAAACAACAGAAGCAGAAATCAGCTACTTCCCAACACACCTTCGTACCCTATCTGTCTGAATTACTGCTACAATTACCTCAGGTGTTCCTGAGGGATTGTTACATCCCCACGATGAGGTCTGGGGGTGTAACAATTTGGGGGTTCATCCGGGATCGTAACAGGGCTTTATTTAAGGTCCTTTACTTTTTCATGTTCCTACTTTGTTCTACTATACTTGCATTGCCTCTCGTAACGTTATGACAGTGATTACAATATGGCCTCTTTTGTTTATAATCAATTGTTGACTCCATGGTGGATTTTGATGTACAGATACAGTGGTGTACAAATTCCTTCTTCATCCAAGACATAATGTATAGCCCTAACAGTACAGTTCTCTTTCTTAACAGCTAATACATACAGAGTGACTCACCCTACAGTGATGTCAAAGATGTTACTGCCCACTGAGCTGGACACTGCCATGTCCCCCAAACCTTTCCGAGCCACAATCACACTGGTGATCAGGTCAGGGATGGACGTCCCAGCTGCCAGGATGGTCAGTCCCATGATCTCCTCTGAGATGCCCACAGTCTCACCCACCTGCAAACAATGCAAGATGAAAACAAATGTTAGACTGAATTGAGCTAACTGCTCAGAGACACGTGAGGAAAATCTTTTGCCAGGCCCTTAATCAGATGATATGAATAAAAGAAATACATGACGTGTGAAGAGTCCACCAACCTGATGTGCCCACCACACCATCAGGTAGGAGAAAGCACCAATCCAGATGATGGAGCCTATGAAGGTGATGGCAAAGTATCTCCTGGATGCCTGAAAAACAGCAGAGACTTGTTCAGAAACGGAACATTATAACATCTGTGAGGCTTAGATCCAAATACTGTGAGCAGTAATCTAAATGTATACTAGTTTAATAAGACCTCATGTTGAAACAGATAATTTAGATGGGCACTATTTTAGAAAAACTAACCCGGGTTTCTGATGGGCAACTAAAGAAAAAAAACTTATACTGGAAATAACTTGTGGTGAAATGACCAGTCGACATTTTCCGTATTAAAGCTGCTGGCAGTAAAGCAGGTTCACACCAGCTGAAGTTCAACTAAGCTGTGAAGCTAAGAATCTGCACTGATCTACTTAATGATGGAAATTCCAGCATGGTAGAAAAAATGGATTTTCAGTGACGTCACTGATGATGAGGGTTGTTCACCAGGTTGCGGACATCAGGCAGCGTGAGCCACAGCGGGAACACGATGGGCAGCAGGAACAGATAAGTCGCCTGCTTGCGTCTGGTTTCAGGCCACTCTAAAGTCAATGGCTGGTTCTCCTCCTCCTCCTCTTCCTCCTTTTCTTCCTCCTCCTTGTCTTCATTGTCGCCATCATCTTCGCTCTCGCTCGAGTCGCTGCTTTCTTCGTCACCGCTCTGGTCCTCAGCGCTGCCCTCAGAGCCCCCTGATCCACCCGCTGATGGTGCTGCTGCTGCCTGCAGGAGAGGAAACTGAGTGAGTCAAACCACCTGACTCACTGCACAGAACAAAGTGGGAACCACATAAAAGACGGGTTAGGGTTATTATTTAATATTTGGTTAATATTACAAGCTGGTTTGATTACCTAATGCTTTGGTTGGCACTGCATCATCCTGATATGATGCAGTGCCAACCTCTTCATTAAGGAATGTTAATCTGAGTGGTAAGAAGAAATGTGGAGGGCCTGCACCAGATGTGACTGAAAAGCAGTGTAATCCTGGACGGGTCACATTTTTGTGCTCTTAATGTTGAACTGTGCCACTGAAATGTGCCCATATTGTTATATTTCTACTTGTCAAGCTCCTCATTGTATTATTGAACTCTTCGTGTTTTTATGCTTCAATTTGACTCACTTTTTCTACTTGTAACATCTTCCCTTCAATTTTACCAAGACACCACGTGCTTAAGTGTATTCCTTACAGCATTTTCAAAATAAATTATGCCAGAAATAACTTGAAGCCATAAAAAAGGATTCAAAATAAAGCGAGAATCTGAGTTAAAGTGAGAGCTTTCTGTTTTTAGGGCTGCTGAAAATAAAAAAAAGAAGCAGAAATCTGAATTTCCAGCTAATCTATTCAAATTTAGGGAGCCGTGAACTCCGTCTTCACATGTTCATCACGCTTCTTATGTCAGGAGGATACGGATGCTGCTAGGTCTTGATTAGTTTCCTTGACAACTTAATTAGTTTCTCTTGGCAACATGATGAAGGGTAAAGAAAAATGTGTGTGTTAGTATTAACATGCATGGAATGTGTAACCTTTGAAACTATAGGATCAAACTATTACAATGTCCCCTGTCCTCATTCCTGTGACAAACGTATTGCCTGCGAGCTGAAATCGTCTCGTACCTTCGATTCTTCCGGCTGGTCGGACGTTTTCTGAGTCGTCTCTTCTGTCTTTGGAGGCTGTGAGGTGGACGGCTCAGCAGCAGCTCCCCCCGGTGCACCGGCAACAGCGACAGGCTGCTCAGACTTTAGCTTTTGATCGGAATCTTTAAAAAAAAGAGGACGAACGCACAGAATGATACGGAGCATTGTTTTAGCCTTCAAAAGCACTATCAAACTTTAGCCGGCCTTTCAAACACTGCAGATTTTAACTGTGCAGTAATCAAATTAGGGCAAACAGCTTCTCTGCAGCGTTTTACAATCAGGGCGCATCAACTCCATTCAAACATTTAGTGGCCTACAGCTTTTACTGGCTACCTTTTGACTGGTTGTCTTCTTTGCCTACACTGCAAAGGTTGGGTCTAAAATCCACACAGAGCTGTACAACCAGAGGAGCTGCTGCCTCCAGCACTCCAGCTCTGATTGAACACAGAACTTTGAGACTCTCTTGGATGATGTAACAACCGTTCAGGTTTATGCCACGGTCACCAGTGTTTCTGAGAAATCATGTTAAAGCCATCATTTCAGTCTTTAGCTACCAACAAATCCCACTTTTCCCACACGCTTTTGAATGTTTTTGGACAGATGGTTTGACTTTGACAGCTAGCTGCATTTTTTTTAATGTTTCAGCACTTCCAGAACCAGAGGTGTCTGTTAAATGGTTCACAGCTCCTATTATACAGAGGTATTTGTAATGTTTGGAAGAGCACACAGAATTTAAAGGGAAAAAAAAATAGTGAAACAGTATGTAAATTGCTTAACAGCTTCTCTATCATTTACTTTTTCCTTCATGTATCTGTAAGATCTAATAAACAGTTATTAAAAAAACAGCTTCGTCCTCCACATTTAAGCCCCATGCTGGTGGTGACGCCTTACTGCTAAGCCAGGTTTTACTCACTGCATATCAGCTGAAGTACTTTGAAGCTATGTGATGAAAGTTCAGGTGAACCTGAATATCCAAACAAGTCTGCCCTAATATGGAATTTGGAAAAATTCAGCTCACGCTTGTTTTTAAACTTGCTGTTAATTTCACAGTGTTACGCTGAGAAATGATTCTGCTCCAGAGGCCGGAGTGAAGTGGCAGTGGGAGCGACTGGAGCGTCTGGTGATGAACATGAAGGAGGGGAAGAGATTCACATGCACACACATGTGCATGTTAATCCTCGGGGCTGATTGATTCAGGCTTGTCGAGGCCTCTCCAGGTTCCTTACAGCCCCATTTTGCTGTGCTTCAGACTCTGAAGCACCTCCTCACGCCACACTATGACGCACAAACACACAGACTGATTGTGGAGAGCAACCTCCTTCAACCCCACAAACTCTCTGATTATTAATAGAGGACCAGCATCTTATGAGCACTCGTACAAAAAAAAGTCACTATAGTATTTCAATTGTACAGCTATTAAAATAACAACTTCTGAACATCCGAATTTTCACAAAATTAAAGATTTAAGACTAATCCAACATAGGAGATGAGATTAAATGTAATTTTTTTGTGTTTGATGCACAGGTGTGCGTTACACCTACGAGAGCTGCTCAGACAGAGATGCCATGAAGCTCCTGGTGCACAGTTTCTGTGCTGATGTTAATGCAGAGGAGCTCTGCAGTTACTGAGGCAGCAGAGCGCTGGCGACTTTTATGGACCACGCAACTCTGCGTGACCCCGCTCTGTAACTTTACATGGTCTGACACTTTGTGGCTGAGTTGCTGTGGTTCCTAAACACTTCCACTTTGCAATAGTATCACTTACAGTTGATCATGGAAAATCTAGAAGGAAGGAAATTGTAAGCTGTAAGCTCGTTAGAACAACCTGTTCTCTCATAAATGTTTGTAAAGGCAGACTGTGTTTATTTGCTATGAACTGTTGCATCAGAATACAAGCAACTGGGTCAGTCTAAATAACACAATGTTATGACAGAGGATTGTGGGTAACAATGGCCAGAGAACTATATTGGCTTGAATATGGGAACCACTTGCTTTTAGAAATCCTGGTTATTTTTCCAAACCGTGCAACACAAACTACTGTGGGTGCTGGAACACACCCACGGACAGCATGCTTTCAGGTGTTCATTATCACGTGCGACTCACCTTCGCTGCGGCGGTGATGGCACTCGCTCTGCGGTTTGCCCGTCACCGGGACATTCACAGGCTTCACTTTGTTCTTCGCTGCAGTTAAGAGAATCATTGCTCAAACAAGTCTCATGTGAAGCCTGTCCTTCCCCAGCCAGCTTCAACAATAACATCAGCTGATATACAAAAAAATCTACTACTGTACCAAGAAACTTGAAGATATTATTCATGACTTTCCTCTTCTGCTAATGGAAAGAAAAATATATCCAAGACCTTAGCTGTATCAGCAAAGGATGGTCTAACACTCATAACTCAAAGTTATTTATCAGTACCAAGCAGGTTCTGTGAGAATCCGCTGGTATTCACTCTAGAGCCCGACCAAATCCAATATTTGCAGTCTTTATGCAAATGATTTTTTCTGTTATATGTAGTTATTTATTATTTAAATTCTGCCTGACTCCTGGTTCACTGGGTTTGTAGCATGTGGTGTTTCTCCCGCCTCAGCTTTACTTTTCTGAAGTTTCATTTATTGGCTCTTATAAATGCCAATGCCAACAGATCGCCAAACAGCTAAGATCAGCTGATAATATCGGCCCAGCGGTGAATCGGTCGGGTTCTTTACTCCACGGTTTTGCAAACAGCCAACGTGTGCAAGAAGGTCAATGAAACACAACGAAACACAAGCATGCAACCGTCCACTACAAATGCAACTGTGAAAAATTAGCTCAGAAGTAGCAGACCAGACTAAACATGACAACAGCAACAACAACCACACAAACAACAAGCTAGAAAAGGGCAGACATAACACAACGTTTTTTCCACCTTACCTTTCCTCTGTGCTGGCCCCTCCCCTCTAACATCACCATTAAAAGATGTTTCTGATTGGCAGAAATACACAGCACAATATTATCAATCTGACCCCTTAATTACTTTTATTTTGACGACAAAAAGTGGAAATTTACTTCATTCTCTGAACTGCGATACGACAACACCAAAGAATCTCAGTGCACAGGACAACATGCATACTTTGTATGGCAAGTGATTGTCATCAGCTGCCTTAAGCAAGACAATTAAGTTGGGAATCTGAAGCTTGATTCACACGTGAATACACAAAAAGATGAGAGACAAGAAAAGCTACAACCAGGCAACGACTTTTTGTCTCTCTTACCTCTTCTGACTTTCCTGGGGCCCGGGGTTTTAACAGCCCCTCTAAGAACTGCTTCTACGATGGAAACCACAGACATGGTTTTAACTTGAGGGCCGTCCCACTCTCATTTATTATATACGGTTTAGGGTTTGGGGTGCAATAATCACTTTATGTACTTTCAAAGTGTCAAAAATCACACCTCTGTTAGAGAAAATAGCAGGATTGAGTTTAATGCTGTTGAATGCAACTGCGTTAAAAATAAGAGCTCGTCTCAAAACAAACCTATAAGCTACAAATATGAAAACAGACGTCAGGGTTATCTTCCTTTTTTTGTTATAGCTGAGTAAACCACATATAGATTAAATGAAAAGCACAGTACTTTCTTTTATCTACCTGAAATTTGTTGAAGGTTTGCAAATAATTGCAGACCGATTGCCAACGTGCTGCAATCAGTCTGAATGAGTCTTTGCCAATGAGGACAACTCGAGGGGACTCAACTCAGCTGGCTGCAAGCTGGTTGTATTCTGGTTATATTATTACTGAACAGGAAGGTTGCTGAGCACAAATGTTATTGTTAAATGTGAATTTCTGTCTATACAGACAACAACAGGTAAAACTGATATTGACACAGTTTAACTTTGAGGACATAATTTGCAGATGAAAAAAAGGTGATAAATCACAATTTATGTTAATGCAATACTAAAATAAATACTGTAAATACTGTAAGCAGTAAATCAGCTGAATAGAAGCGGCCTCGTGAGGAACATGAAGAGCCACAAACACGAGTGTCATCCTGGAAAATAATAAATGCTAGCTACAAGCTGGCAATCCAAAAGCTCTTACTTTAATGACTAACATTTTGTGTGGCATTACAGTTGCAGCCTTCTTATTATTTTAGCATTTAAATCCCAGGAGCTACGTCCTTAGTAGAGTTTAAACTGAACTAAATAATTTTAAAAAATCATTTACTTATGACTAACACAGCAGAAGGTTCTGAATTAGAAAGGTGTAATCTTCGTGTTGCTCTGATGTAGTGAATGAAAACTGACAGGTAAGCCTAAGACAGATGTTTGGCTCCACCAAAGCCTTCTTCTCTGCTGTCAGCAGAAACACTGGGTCACAGAAATACGCTCCAGCACACCAACTGCCCTGAAATCAGTTGCTCCACAAATGAAATGCATGCAGAAAAACGCAGTTTTAGTTACCTGGAAACTGCTCATGTTTAGGGTTAGGGTTACATACTGCAGCCCTGCTGCGAGGAGCCCGTCTCTGGTTGCACACAGATAAAGAGCTTGGTTTGCTAGCATGCTGGCTCTTATCCAGCTTTTATTACCGTGCATTGAAAAGCTGATTAAGGATCAGCAGTGGCTGAGTGCTTTGAGCGAGGGAACAGCACACCGGTGAGTTCGAGGACAGACTGAAGGTCGCGGCGGTTCATCACGCGACACTGACTTAAAGGAGAGGCCAGGACGGATACAGCTGAGTCACTGACAGCTTCACTGCGAGCTGGAACATTTAGTCGATCGACAGGAAATTACCTGCTTATTTTTTTTCTATAAATAAATGCACGGCTTCACATATGAGAAGACAAGTTCCCTTTTTTTTGTTATGGATGATAATGATTTTTTAAAGCCTTCTAAACATTTATAAGAACTTTCCAGGTCTTTAATAAATGTAAAGAAAACTGTAACGAAGATATAACTGTTTATAATAACTCCTCCTGAGGATACTCATCGATGGAGTTTATACCGCAGCTTCCATTCATTACAGTATAATAAAACACAGCAGTAGTAAGAGTAAAAAAATCTAATTACAGACTATTTGCAGATTTTTGCAGATTCATTAATAGAATAAATGATAATTAAAATAATCAATAGTTAGGCCACGCTGCCTCCAACAACAACATTACTTATCATTAAAATTGTAAAAATTTCAGAGCAAGTTAGAGTTTGGAAATTGGCTTTTAAAATTCTAAATAAATGCATCATGTACCTTAAAGGCACCATGGATTTATATATTTAATAAAAAACAACTATAAAATCTTTTTTCTTTCCGACAAATCACGCAATATATACAACTCAACACATTTTTATTGTCACTGTGCATAAAAACTTCATTTAAAAAAAATAAAGCTTTAAATATCAAAATAAATTTCACTGGGATTTTATGATTTTTGCTCAAATCACATTTACTGCAGAAGTGATTTTATTACACCAGAAAACACCGTGGGTTACCTTCTCCCAGAGGGTCCAGTGTGTGGATCATCAGCTGGAAGATGGTGCTCCGAAGGGAGGTGTTGTGGAGGGAAGCCGAGCTGCCTCCTCGCTGCAGGGCAGGGCGCACCTACAGGATGACAGACATGTAGTCGAAAACGCAGCATTTAACTTTAGGTAACGTTCAGGTAACACTGAACCAGGGCAAACCACCGAGGACCAAAACAGCTGTTTGTTTTTGTTTGCCAAGTTACTGCAGGGGGAAAAAAAGAAGAAAAACAGGTAATTATGGCCAAATGTGACGTACCAGGGTCCTGGTACTGTGCATGCGGGCTCAGTGGGATGATTTAACACACTAAATAGAACAGGACCGGAATTCATTTTATTAATGACACCTGCACTTACCCTACACCGACGTGTCACAACGGTCGGCATGAAATGGGCAACAACTGTTCTCAAACATCAAAGGCCAACGCTGCCAGCTCATTCTTAAATTGTATCACTAAAAAGAATAATAAAAATAACTATAAGCTGTTTTGCAACTATCACCATCTTGAATTGTGATAAACATCTTTAAGAACTGGACAATTAAAACAGAAAACTGGCGGACTTTAATATCCACTTAAATAACAAACTGGTTCATAAAATGATTTCTGACTTTTGCTTCAGACTTTCCAGGACCAAAAACAGAACGATGGAAGTCAATGAAAATGTGAACAACAGATTAACCAACATGTTTCTCTGCTTCAATACACGATGCAAATATTAGCATGTCCAGCTAACTATCTTCCCTGAGTAGTAAGCCAGCAAAGGCCATGGGTTAGTTTAAAATCAAGCAAGTAGTTTATTGGGTTATTAATCATGTTTTAAAAGCTGGTGTTGTAACGTTTCTGCTGTTATATATTAGAGCTCGGTGTGTCGAAACCAGATGTGGTGAGTGACGTACGGAAGCTTGTTTCCGCCACTGAAAAAAAAATAATTATTTTTTGCTATCAATAACTAGAAATTCCGACGTATTAACTCAAAATTTCTAGTTATTGCTCGAAATTTTGACTCAGTTTCTCGAAATTTCGAGAAAATAAGTTGAAATTTCCTCGTAATAAGTCGAAATTTCGAGTTAGCTCTGCGAATCAGGAAGTTCTGTGAAAGAGGTCATTTCCTTGTTACCTGGAAGCAGATGACACCACACATGCGCACTCAAAATCAGGTAGCGACAGTATCAGTTAGCTAGCAGTGTAATGCAAACTGTGGTCAGGTTTTTGACCTTTGAACTGTTGGACAGCTGATGCCTTCAGACTCCTGCTTCCAGGTAACAAGGAAATGATGTACCTTCATGGAGCTTCCTGATTGGCAGAGCTAACTTGAAATTTCAATACAACAGTAGGATTGTTCTGCCATTGACTTCTCTATAACTGGACTTCCTTTTTGCAACCAGTGTGGAGTTCACCCCCTACTGGTCAATAGAAAGAATTCTGCATAGGCATCACTTTCCAGAACCCGGGCTTTGTTCATCATATTTAGCCTATGGTCCAAACCAGCAATAAAAGTTCGGTGTTTCACACCTTGAGTCTTGTCCTGTCATCTTGTGGTTCTGGTAGCAGTTTGCTGCTTTGAGGGCTGCTTGGAGGTTGTGCAGGTTCTGGTTTGGATTTATCTTCAGCCTTTGGTGGAGGAGCTGGAGCAGCTGGAGCAGCTGGAGGAGCTGGAGGAGCTGGAGGAGCAGCAGCAGGTGGAGGAGGAAGTGGTGGAGCTTCACTTTCCTGCAATCACACAATTCAGGTTACTACATGCATGCATATTAAAGCGTATGAACGCTGGAGTTTGCTTTGGCGCGACATTGTGTTCAGTTTTCTGTTTAACTCGGTGGCACTGATTGGTCTGAAACTCAGTCTAAACTGTGATTCAGCCGGCCGACAGTCATAGGTGTACAGACGTGGTCCCAGATGAAGTGTTGAGACACATCAAGAGTTCCTGGTTAAACCTTACAAAAGACTTCAGTAAGCCACTAATCTAGTTAAAACCACAGCCAGCATGAGATTTTCACCATCAGCAGAAGAGTAAGTCACAAACCTTAAGCCTTGAGGTTGATCCTTTTTAAATCTCTCCCTGCAGTCCTGTGTAAAAATCCAGTTTTAACAACTTCATTATTCCTGCTGATACACTGCTTACCCTGTGAATGCTCCTGAATTAAGCTCCCAACCCCGGCCTGTCAAATTAAAACTATTACAGCAGCTGATCCTGCAACTCCCAAAACACTGAACAGCAAAGACTGTTACCTGCTAAAACACTTAGCTAACTTAACTTGTTATAGTTGATTTTGTTGCTTATTCAGATAAATGCATCATAATTAAGAATTCTTAATGCTCTTTCTCCTGTTTGTACTTTCTGTGTGTGTGCAACAGGTGATCTTTATTAGTCAAACTGTTGGAAAGAAAAAAATATATTAATGGTTGAAAATGTAAATAAATGTGAACTCTTTACACTGAAATCTGTGCTGAAGATATTCTGAATTTTACCAATTCTGACCCCTTAATGTAGGGGTCTCACTGCACTTGGTGTTAATATTAAAGCGCATGCTGATTGCAGACATGCTTCAGGCTAATTGGCGAACCCGCTGCAGGCACTTGAAATATTGTAACGCACTTCTGCATGCTGATTACAGGCTGAGACGTTTGCTGTTCTGTCCCAGCAGCAGCAGCAGCAGCAGCAGCAGAGAGCTGTTCAGCCTGCAGACCTTCAGCAGGAAATGAACCTTTTATTCCTTTGTGTTTAAACTGTAAATGAAATGCTGTCTCTATATACTGGTATTTCAGGCCTTTGACAGAAAGAGTGACACTTGCATCACTCCACCTCTCTGACACCCCGTCTATGACACCTGGAGTCCTTTCTGTTCAGTACCATCAAAGGATTTTACACAAATACAGGCTGTCACCTGCTCAGACCCACAAATCACTGCGCCTCTTTCTGTGTATCTGAGCAGGCGGCAGTCCCAACTGTGAGGAGATGAAAGGATAGAAAATATACTGTGTATATTGAAAATAAATGGATAGGTGGATGTCTCTCTGGAAACATCTGTTTTGGCTGTGTCCATCTTTTTATGTTTGATAAATGAATGTTTGTTTTTTTCCCCCACTTTTCGCTGGAGCAAAAATAATTCTAACACCTATTAACACTTTTCTCCTGATATCAACAAATCTCATGAAAGAACTAAAACCAATGTAAGCAGCGCATCTCTACACAGTGACTGGCTTCATAAGCCTGTCTGTATTCAAATCTGAACTTCTTTCCATTTATTTTACCTAATTTAAGTGCGCTTGTCTCATTTCACTGAATTGTGAGAGTGGCTGCAGCATTTTGCTACTTTTTCTCATACTTTTGACCCCCCCTCTGTCTCACAGTGAGAGTGAAGCCATGAAGCTTAACCTGGGGTGCAGCAGTAGAGGTGAGACTGGTTCTTCTACAGTATAGTGCTTTTCTACTCTACATGAGCACTCAAAGCGCTTAACAGCCACGGCAATGTGTTAGTTGCCTGTAAGTGCAACAGAAGTGTCACAGCAAGTGTTACTTTGTCTCAAATCAAAGAGTGAAAGACCCGACTGACCACAAAAGTCTGGAAGTCTGATGGGAGGTAAGCAGAGCTCCAGCTAAACCTTTAACACAAACCACCAGCGCACCTCCTCTCGTGGCCTTTTATGTATTAAAAAGGACTCACAAGCAGTGCATCATCTGAAATTTTGCTGCTGCAAATCACTCAAGTGCCAAACTGTGTTTGTATTCAGTTATTTGAATTTACCACTGTTAAAGGCGAGCACGTCGCTAAATCATGAGGCTTCATCCCCAGATGTGTGTCCACATGGGTCCTTTACTGACCTTCTCAGGCTCCTCTGCAGTCCACACCTTAACGATGCTCATGTGCTTGTTAAGCCGGATCTTGACCGCCTGCTCAATCTGACTGTTGAATTTCATGAAGCTCACGTAGCTGATGTACCCCAGCACCAGCAGGATGCTCTCCCACCACAGGATCATGTTATCCAAGAAGAAGACGATGAGCATGATGAGGTCCATAATGTAGAACGTCACGTCCCTGAACAGAGGCCACCAGGTGAGGTGCAGCATCTCCCGAGAGAAGATGGCACACATGCCGATCACAAAGAGAATGTTGAAGACAGCTGAGCCCACAATGGTGCCGATGCCCACGTTGCTGTGGGAGATGAAGACCCCGATCAGGGAGGTGAAGAGCTCGGGGGCAGAGCCTCCCGCCGCCATGAAGGTTGCCCCGGCCACATCGTCAGAGATCTCCAGGTTGTCGGTGATGACCTCAAGAGCGGGAACGAAAAACTCATCGCAGACGATGGCCAGAGCAACAAACATGTAGACCATGCCTACAATGTGCAGGCCCACCCAGCCCTGTCGACGCTGCTCTATTGAGAACAAGTCCAGTGGGTAATCACCCTTCCTGTGAGGTGGCTGGAGCGGGGGGTGAGGTGGAGCTGTGGTGGTCAGTGGAAGTGGAGTTGGAGGTGGTTTGGGAGGCTGAGGATCTACATAGATACACTGTTCGATATCTGTCCTGTTGACAATTATCACCAGGGGAGGTTTGGTGCCCTCAGGTGAGACAACCTCCTCCTCCTCAGTCTCATTGGATGCCACCACCTCCCTAATGCTGACCTCCACAATATCATCACTACCCACCTCTGCTCCGTCATCCGTCGGGGCAGCGGCTCGTGGCTCCGACAGCCTGGCCTTCAAAGTCAAGGTGTAGACGAAACACAGCAGCACACCTGAGATGAAGAAGAGGACGCGGCTGCGCCTTAGTCTCCTCCTTGGAGGCGAGAGCACGTTCATTGTCTCAACTCCAAACAGGAAGTTATGTCATTCCTTGGTCATTCTTGTGCCCTTATGTGGCGAGAAGATGCCGCTGACAGACAAGACTTGCGCGCGCACACACACACACACACACACACACACAGTGTGTTTCATCTTTCAGAGTGGGCAGCTTCGACCTGTGGATGGACTGAAAATCAGAAAATACATGCTTAAAAAATCACATCATGAACATGAGTGCATTTTTAATGTCCTCTCTGCTTGCATAGCTGCAGATATACTGAGGAGAAGTGTGTGTGTGTTTGGGGGTGATGGAGGATGCAGACAGCCACCTGTTACTATGGCTACATAATCACTCAGGCTTTAGCTTCTCACATAATAGGAGTCCATTGAAAACACGTCAAACATGTTAAAACGGCAAGAAAAACAGGAGATTGATCTGAATAAAATCCATAAATCCTGAAATTGCTGATTTTGCCTTAAAGAGCGCGCAGAAATCAGCGTGATGAAATGCACGCGTACTGTAAACGATCATTACTGAAACAATGATAATAAACACTAACAACTGTACATTAACGTCAACATTTTACAAGAAAAAAAAAGCTAAATCTGCGACTGAAAGACGCGCGCTGGGGTTTAATTAAGGACAGCCCGGATTATAATGGAAGGTCGATGTAAATCGTTAATCTATACTCCTTCAGCGTTCAAGCGCATTTCCAAAAGGAGAATAAATAGCAAAAAGCAGCGTGAAGTGAGTAGGGATGCGGATCTTACCTGTGCCGCCGGCTGCTCGGCCCCGCGCCGCTGCGGACTGTCCCTCCAGCTGCGCGCAACGGACGCAGAGATGCTGACTCCGGTTTTTGGGGAACTACAAGGGCGCACCGCATGTCAGGGCTTGTACGAGGCTCAGCATAATGCCACTAAGAGGATAAGCAGCCAAGCACCTTTCACCTTCCCTCTCATACATAAGGCTATATCAATACACCAACATTCAAAGTGCTGTGGGGGGTCGCAGGCGTGGTTTGAGGTGAAACCTCAGAGTGCGCTGCCTGGGAAAGTTGGGTCTTTATTTTGGGTGTGGTCAGGTGTGGACTCATTTTCGCCAGTGGAACTGATATTTCCAGGACAAAGAAGCCGTTTATATATTTATATCCGCTTGAAATGAAATATATATATATATATATACTGTATATGTGTGTGTGTGTGTGTATAAAGTTCTACTGGCTTCAGTATTTTTACTTATTGTTTAGTTGTTTTTTTTATTAACCTGAACTATCAGATTTTACCTGCTGAATTTATCACCTTTCTAAAACATAAAACTAAGCAGAATAGTTAACGTCATTGCAGGGGCGATTACGACAAGCTTTTCCTAAAATAAAGAAAATACTGAACCTACATAGAGTCACTCAGAGACTGTTGCTGATTCCAGGTCTGCTGAGCTAATTAAATGGCCCAAATAGGATGATAAAGGTTTAAGATGCCCAGTCCCACAGATTAAACTAATAAAAAGAGAGAGAGAGAGAGAGAGAATGACAGAAATATCCATGTGGATGGGAAAAAAAACTGCATTATCTTAAGTGTTTATGTGAATGGAAAAATGCAAATGAGCTAGAATGGTCTTGAAAAACAACAACTTAGCTGGTGCAGCTGATTCAAAGAAGCCGTTATTCCTTTTTTGTGTCATATACTCTCACCAGCTACTGTTAGGTACCCCTGTTCAGCTGCTCTAATCAGCCAGTCACATGGCAGCAACTCAATGCATTTAGTCATGTAGACATGGTCAAGATGACTCGCCTTTATTGATTTCCCACTCTAGAGTTTATAAAAAATGATCCAAAAATACAGAAAATATCCAGAGAGCGGCAGTTCTCTGGGTGAAAACGCCCTGTAGAGTTCAGAGGAGAATGGCCAAGTTGCTGTGAGCTGATAGGAAGGCAATGGCAACTGAAATAGCACTTCATTACGACCAAAGTATGCAGAAGGGCATCTCTAATGAAAACACATTGAACCTTGAAGCAAACGGGCTCCAGCAAAAGAGCACACTAGGTGCCACTCCTGCCAGCTGAGAACAGAAACTGAGGCTACCACTGGCACAGGCTCACCAAAATTGGACAACAGGAGATTGGAAAATTGCTGCCCGGTCTGATGAGTCTCAATTTCTGCTGGGACATTTGGATGGTAGGGTCAGAATGTGACAAACAACACGAAAGCGTGGCTCCATCCTGCCTGGTACCACTGGTTCAGGTTTGTGGTGGTGCAATGGAGTGCAGGATATTTTCCAACTGAGCACCTATTAAACACCACAGCCTAATGGAGCACTGATGTTGACCATGTCCATCCCTTTATGACAACTGCCTACCCATCGTCTGATTGCTGCTTCCAGCAGGATAACACACTGACAGTGAGTTCACTGTCCTCAAATGTCCTCACCAGGTCTCAGTCCAATAGAGCAGCTTTGGGATGTGGTGGAACTGAAGATTCAAATCAAGACTGCATCACCTGTGTGATGCTATCATTGTGCAAATGGACCAGAATCTCTGGGGATGTTTCCAGCACCGTGTTGAATCTGTGCCACAAAGAATTAAGGCAGTTCTGAATGCAAAAGGGGGTTTAAGATCTACCTAACAAAGTGCCAGTGAGTGTGTACGGTTACCATGGTGGATGCTCATATTAAATGGATACATTTCCAAATGTCAGCATATGTTGAAGCAAGCTTTATGAGCCAAAAGCTCAGGCTTCACACTGCTCTAAATGCAGTTTCCAACATTTAGTTTCTCCTGTTGGCTCTGTATGATGTCAGTAAGAGCATATATCCTTTATGTGGTCTGACTCATGCAACGCTCCTAGTAGGGTAAAAAGGAAGTTAAATTAAATGTGTGAATGTTCACTAACAAGTCTCTGCATGTCCTGAAGCAAGTCAGAACACAACATACCCTCCAAAATGTTACATCACAAAATAATCTTCAGAATAAGAATGTTTATTTTTTTTCCCAAAAACTTTTGAAGAAACCAAACTTATAATCAAACCCAACAGTGGTCCAAATTCGCCTGCATAAGATGTGAAGACGATTTAAAAAAAACAAAAAAAAAAAAACAAAAGCACTCCAAATCAAGCTGTGTTCACTACACAACTTTTACAAAAGACATTTTTCACAAACAAACACACACACAATGACCAGGAACACACACATGAAATGGCAACAATTTCAGAATAACAATAAAACAAACAGTGGCTGGGAAATGGTGAACCATTAACTAAACGATGAAAAAAACCCGGACAAAGAATAAAATAAGGCGTGAACAGCTCCTCCACATATTACCTGTATGTTTCATACACGTTTTGTATGTACCGGGCAGTGAAAACAGGCGGAGGCTGGGGCGGCTGAAACAGCAGGCAGAGAAGGGCAGCGGCACCCCGATATGTCACTGAAGAGATGGGAAACTGAAGCTCAACTAGACCGGCAAACGGGCACGGGCAGAAGGCCCGGGGAGTGGATGCAGTGCAGCTCGTGTTGCATGTTGTTAGAACTAATTTAAGGATCTGTACTAAGGATTGTGAATCACTCAAATATGCAAAGTACCGAATGACTGACAGCTTCATCCAAGGCTCAGTGCTGGCAATGCACTCATGTGACCAGAAAAAAAAAATTAAACTATAAAACTGTTCATACTTTGCAGCCACAGGTGTTTTATTGTAAAGGCATCTGACACGATAGCTTTAAAAATTCAAGTGTGACATACGTAGCTTAACCTCAGCTTCTGTAACATTTACGCCACTGTTGACCCTTTTGTGCAGAGTTCACGTTAGCATGATGAAGACTCTTCCTCTCTTTTGGATACAGTATGGCTGTGCTTACACCATGGTTTCAAACAGGAACGGACACCATGCTCAAACTCCTGCTCATTCATGTACTTTCCACGGCTGACAGGGAGCTGATGTAAAGCGGGAAAAGACGTCCTTGAAGAAGACGACCTTAGATTTGAATTCATCAATAAGCTGCATCTTGGATCCCAACTGCATCAAAACCAGATCAGCTTTCAAATATATTTACATGCAACCAAAATATAACGATAAAGATGAAGGTAAAGGGTGCGTGACTTGTACTAAGTGGCTTAAAATGCCACAAAGCTCCAGTAAACATGATGTAAAGATCTACTCTGAGTGTGACATCATCATTGAAGAACCAGTTTGTTTAAAAAAAAATATTTCAGCACTGGTTTCATTATTCATTCCATCCCTGTGAAAAATCCCTTCTCTTATTTATGTCCCCAAAACAAACATAAGCATGACTTTATAAAGACACCTCTAGTGTGGAAATCTTAATAAATCTGGACAATGTCATAGAATAAACAATTCAATCTCTCAGCAGTGAGATCAGCTCATACAGTGCTGTCAGGAGACATCTGCTCAGCAGTGATCTGTCCATCTGCTACAGAAGCATTTACAGTACAGGATAGAGTTCACACAGTGGAGGAACAATGTGACCAGGACTCCAACATCACCTCAGTGTGCGTGGAAAATGAAAACAGGAAATAAAAGGAAAAGAAAAGAAAAACAGCTGCTTCGAAGTGCGTGAGAGGCAAGGGTGCCGATCAGTTAGTGGACTTTCCTTTTCCTCGAGCGGTATCGTCGTTTTCTCTGCTTGTACAGGTGCCGCAAGTTGATGAAGAGTCCTGTGGAGAGACGGAGCTTATGTCAGTATTTAGCTCGCTGCCAAGGAACCTACCGCCTCTGCAGACTAGCAGACTGAAAGTCTGCTTCAAAGGCCTGCTTTAAATATAACAACGCAGTGACGTAGCAGTTCACAATCCATCACAATTCACAGGTTACTGTCACTTGTGAAAGAATGTTAGGCAGTTATCGATTGGCTGTATGGCACAAAATAATGAGAATTCAAATCCAATGAGGCTCGGAAACCAAATCATCCAGGACAAATGATCTGGATTTGCTACAATCTGAGCAATAATCTAATATATAGGAGAAGCAACAATTCATGTGAATTGTGGAGGGACAGGCGAATAGATTGCAGATGCCTGGCCATGGCACAAGCTCGTCAGTCCTTTAGCTGCATGAGCTAAATAATAAAATAGGGAAGTATTCTTTTACCCCCCCCAAACAGCCGACACACAACACACAGAGGAACACATAATCTACGCTGAGATTTTAAGTAATTTCATCCTAACAAAACGTGTCAACAAAGCAGCTGGGACAAACCGCACTAACGTTCAGATATACAGCCAACAAATGGTGGAAGTGAGTCAGAGTGGATGGCAGTAGGTCAGCAGATGTCTTACCCAGAAACATGAAGACCAGGTAGAGCTGCAAAGTGTAGGAGAAGCTTAAAGAGTGCCCCAGCATCGCGGGGAGTGGCAGGCTGAACAGACGGGTCTCGTCGAAGATGGGCAGGGACTGGATCACAGCCACCGCTACAAAAAGCACAAAATGACACGCCGTCAGTAACAACTACCCACAACTGACACCAACGCTTGTTCGCCAACCACAAAAATCACCGACCTTCAGCTACGACCCCCAGCGGGTAAAGAGGGATCCAGATGGTGTACCTCAGCCACGTCAACATCTCCCACTCTGTGTTGATGCAGGCCAGCATGTAGAACGGGTACCTGATGTAGAGAAAGCGGGGCCGACGTTAGAACCAGCAGCACGTGCTCGACGGCAGAGAGGTGGGAGGCTATCTGAGCTCACCTGAAGATCTCAATGGCGCTCCACAGGTAGAAGACGAAGAAGACGACAGCCTCGTTCTGCATGTCCTCGAGGCTGCCGAAGATGACGAACAAAATAACGTTCCTCCCTGCAACCTGCGGGGACGATTAAATGCCAGATAAACCCGACTATCATCACTGGAGCTTGCTATTAGAAGTTCTCAGTATTACTTATAGATGATAAATTAACATCCTTCTGTGGTGGCATGAGAACCTAAAATGAAAATGAACTGTATGCATGTAAATACACATTAGCTGCCATTTTAAATGTGGTGCACATGTGCGGGACCTTTTTAATTTTGTAGTTAAAAAGGATTTAAAAAAATAACAAGACTAACAGGGGAAATGTTTCTACAGATATTACCTGTATCATAGCAGGAAAAACTCCAGTCTTAACCAGACCCAACAAGGGATTAATGACCTCGAGCACGGCCATCATCTGACAGAAATACATGATATCAGCTGTGGTGTGGAAGGTATCATAGAACGAGTCTGTGCGGGGCGAGAAACAAAACAGAACATGATTAGGCAGCACGCTGCCCGAGCCACTATCCATAACCACAATCATTTGCAAAACAAATCCCTGCTGTGTAGTTGTGTTCCTGTTTCTATTCAAATGAGCTCGTCTCTGAATAGCTCCTCACAAACAAAAACACAGACCTCTCTCCCGGCGTTCCCTGGACCGCCCGTTTGCTTTATTTTCCTGCCGATTGTGTTCGTCTCTTTTCAGTTTCCACACACAAAAAAAAAAAACTGTTGTTCGGTAAATTCAGAAGCTATTAGAGCAGTAGAATCGCTTTAGTTTTCATTCCCGGTTTGATCTTTATTATTATTAATGATGATTTCAGGTGTCCTAACTTTACACTTTACCTCCAAATGAAGTGGTTTAGAAAACCAGGCGTGCTAACGGTCGTGTTTCTTGCCCCTTCTGCGCAACTAACTAGTGGCAAGAAAAACAAAATGCCCAAAAATTAAAAAAAAAATAGAATCTACAAGAAACTGCAATCACTATTTAAATACCACAGAATTTCATGCACGCATATTTTTTTTATTTTTACACAGAAAATTCCAAAACTCTTTAATATGAGCACAAGACAAACTGAATGACTATATGTAATTAAAATAACACTGCTCAAGGAAATGTAATTAATGTTGCTTTTTTCTAGTGTCCTTCTCACTGCTGGTAGCATGAGACGGTGCCTGCAGCCCATTCAGGTTGCACAGCAGCTCCTCTAGGACGGCACATCCATACGTGCCTTTGCAAGATGGCTGGCTGTATCTCTCAGCACAGTCTCAAGAATGTGGAGGACATACCAGGAGACGAGCTGTTACACGAGGGGAGCTGGACGGGGCCGTATAAGGGCATCGACCCAGCAGCAGGACTGTCCTTTGCTAGAGTCCTACAAAATGACCTCCAGCAGGCTGCTCATGTGCAAGTTTCTGACTCAGCTGCCACAAACAGACTCCACGGAGGCGGCATGAGGTCCCCGTTAGCGGGATCTGTGCTCACAGCCCAGCACCATCCAACTCAAATTATTTCTACTACCTAACTGATATCTCTGAAGTTCACTTATTTTTTTTCAGTACTGCATTACACTGCGGGCCAAAAGGTCCAACATTGCAAAGAGTTGAAGAAGTTGAGTCTTCTGGCACATCTAAGGCTAAATTAACACTAGCGAAAAAAGCTCCAGATAAATAAAGGAAACGCTTTGCAGTTCAATACTGTGGTTACAAGAGAGACAGGCAGGCCGGCTCGACTGTGTACTCTGTGATAACACAAATGTAGTAAGCATCTGAAGTCCCTACCTAACTAATCAGCATAGCATATTTACCCCCCCAAATGTGTTTCCAAAAAAATGCCTGCTTTCCTTTCCTTGCTTTCTCTTTACAAACCTTGACCAAGAATAAAGAGGCGAACAGTCATGTTGACAAAGACCCAGGAGAATCCCAGGAACTGCACCAGGTTGTACATGAACAGATAACCCTTCTTCAGGCCCAGGTAAGCTGAGGAAACAAGAGAAATTTACCCTAAAATACTAAATTCCACAGATCATACGGGACATCTGAGTCTCAGGTTGTCTGGAGGTGAAGAACTCAGTGAAACTCACGGTCATTGCGAACTCTTGACTCCACGCTTATCTTGTTTATCCTCTCCTCCTCCTAAAAGAAGAAGACATCAATTATGATTAGTAACGCGTCTCATCAAATCCAACGCCGCTAAAATGATGAATTTAGTGCATTAATGAACTGTTTTATCAGGAACACAAAAAGCCACCGTGGCTTTGTAATTGATAGCTGCAGTAGAAGCACATGTTGTGAATGTCTCTGCACGGCAAAGCTTTACTCTACATTAGGCCACAGTTTCCTCTTTCCAATGTCAGCATAGTTTTGACAAAAGTAAAAAAAACAAACAATTTTAAGTCTAAGCCTTAAAATGGTGGTGAAAGGTTTTTATTCATTCATCACAGAGTTGAAGTGACTGATTTTCATGCTTTGACCTGTTTGAAAGAGGTTTGGATTGTCTTCTGCACAAAAAGGACCTGAGACTAAAAGAAAAGCGTCCTCCTATCAAAACTATTTTAATCTCACAGAACCTTTCTGCAGCTACAAACACTGCATCTTCAGGCCCTTTGCATCAGGCTCAGTGTTAATGTTAGCAATCGAAAGCTTTTTATATGATACGCAACATTTAACACTCCCATCAGGGTGATTGGCATCATTCGCATTCTTGCCTTAGCCTGAAGCTCCATCTCAGCGTCCGACTCGTCCAGCCAGCGGTCGAAGTCCGGGGCCAGGAACAGAGGCTTTTTCTCCTGCAGCGTCAGCCGGTCCCACCAGCGCTCCTCCTGCTTCCTGATTTTGATGTCCACCTGACGCTCAGTGGACTTGTGCTTGATCTAAAAAACAAAAAGTATTAAGTCAAGTCGAGTCAGCGTGACATACTGTATAACTGAGATTGTTGCAAACTGCATCTTAGTCTAAAGTTGAAATTAAAACCTACAGAAATAAATTCAGACCGAGTTAAATTCAGTCACAATAAAACTGGATAATAAGAACATGCATGAAGTTTTTATTGGCACCTGAATGTAACAATCTCAGACAGCAGGAAAATGAACAAGCAATTCTTGAGCACTATGACCTTTAATTTTTCCAAAAATGTAAATGTAAAAGCTCAGTACCTCGGGTCTAATGGGTTTCAGGAACTCCAAACTGAACTTGTATTCATTATCTCCTTTAGCTCCATGGCCCTGTGCTGTGGAACAAGGTTGTTTTTTTGGGGTTTTTTTACAATATAGTAAGTAAGTCAATTTTTATTTTCAAGATGAATATCACAAAATGCTAAAAGCATAAAGACAAAAACATGTAAATATATTGTGGAAATAATAACTCTGGCAGTGAGCGATTAAGTCTTATTTGATCCTCGTTTTCTTCTTCCTAATTGAAGTACCGACCTCTGAACTGAAGGGTGTTGTTTTCTTCTAGGCTGATGTTGACATTCTGAAAAACACAAAAGCTGCCATCACAACTCAAAAGAACAAGCCAATGAGGCTGAAATTATACACGAGGTTTGGTGATATTCCTTGTTTTTGTAATTGATAATAATCCTGAAATAAAAGAACAAGTGCTGTATGGATTACAGATGTTTCTACCCTGACTTGTTGCATCTGACCCCACTGACCCACTGACACAGGATGTTTGCTTCAAGAACAAGCGGTGTCAGGCTTTCGCTGCACAGCCAGATCAGTTCATGAGGGTGATGGTGAGAAGACAAATGTAATTTAGTGAAACTGTGCTGCAATAAATTTTTGAAAGTGGTGCAGAGGTGCTGATTCAACTTTACAGCCACTTTAGAGGTGGTAATGTTGCACTAATGAGTTTTAAGGGATTATTCTGAGTTGCTTATTCTCATGTGCGTGCGTGTGTGTGAGACAGGTGGTGTTCACTGAGACTGAGTTTCCATTCATTCATTCTCCTAAGAGCCTAAACAGGATCCAGAACAGCCATTAAACATCATGCATCTTTTATAAGACATTTGCACAGCAGATGGACGATGAAGTCGAAGAAGTCCGAACCGGCAAAGGCGCTCTCATAAACTCGGCCTGGTAGACTGAATCCTTGTTTAAGCATTTGTTTACGGAGGGTACACACTAAAGTTATTTAGCAAACTAAAAACCACTGGTGGAACTGTGGAAAATAGTGTGTGGTAACCAAACTATGAACCAACTATGTGTGTCAATGGCGTCATCCTGTCAGATGGCTACAGTCAAAAATAGATAAGCACCTATCAGTTTGTATGGAAGTTCTTTTAAGGCCCACTATAAAACCTTTTAGTGGTTTGACACTGTATTTTATTGGGTTAAGTTCAGGATTACTGGCATCTTGTCATTTTCCATGTATTTCAAACTTATTATTTATATTGTTTATCCACATTTTTTATAATGCCTGCCTCTTAGAGCTGTAATGCTGCTGGAAGTAAATAAGTAAGTAAATTTGCCTCACCAAGCTTGCTGCAAATGAGACATCCATGCTGCTGACACACAGCAATAACTAAAGTGCAGCTACAACAACCAGGAAGTCACTTTAGCGGTCATGATCTATTTTAGAGCTCTCTGAGTACAGTAGATGGTTTCACAGTCTTAACTTAGACAACAAACTTCTGCAAAAAAAAGCTTTCATTTGAGGATGATATGAAATAATTTGTTTAGAGGTGCAAACAGAAAATACAAGTCACTGTTTAGATTGCTTAGATAATTGTTTTAGTGGGGTTTTTGGAGGGTAATATGCAGGGGAAATGAACCAATTCTGTGTTTTGGACCGTCCAATAAAATGTTACTTTGGGATATTATGCATAGTTATTATTTCCTGATCTTTTATAGACATAATGAAGATTTAGTTAATCTGTAACAAAAGAATAACAGCTGACTGAAACCTGTATTTGTTAGCAGACAAAGGTGGAAAACTGTAAAAAAAAAAAAAAAAAAAAAAAGGAAGTCATATTAAAACAACACTTTTAATCCTTGAGTCAGTCAGTGATCATTAACGCACTCACCTCTGCTGTTCTGAATTTAGGCAGCGAACTACTTCACATTTTAAATCCTGTGTGCCCGATGACCTCGACGGCAGGCAGTAACAATGTACACCATACTAATTACTAAGCATTACTGATTAATTTCATACTAATACTACTAATACTAATGTATGAATTTTTGGTTCTGAATAAAATCATTTTACAGCTGTGAAGGTAGCTATCAGCTAACAGCCAGGCTGGCTAGCTGTCTCTGCTATAAACCGCGCTGGAGGAGGGCGAAGAAAGACCCGTCTAAATAACAATAACACTCAGAACATAAAGAAAATAAATGCAGTTTTAAACGGAGACTCCGTTGAGTGAAGGCTGCAGTATTATATACATAGAGAGAGTCAGTGAGCAGAAAGCAGCCCGGTGGGTGTCGGGGACAGTCCTACCTTGGCATCGCTCAGCTCCACTCGGAGGTAAATCTCTCCGTGTCGCTGAGCCCAGTAAACATGAGGGGTCAGGAGCTGCATATTCACGATGTTTTTGCTTTCAGATATCTACATGCCAAAACGGCGGAGATTTTTTTTCTCCACAAACTGATGAACCGGAATCCTCATCTGACAGCCCGAGGATGCAGGGTACTTCCGGGAGGAGGTCGCTCACGGATTTCAAAGTAAGAATTTAAAAGCGCCGCCAATTCGCTTCAGAATAAAAGTCATCCCTCCAAAAAGAAAAAAAACAAGCTGTGCCCCCACACGAATATGTAAATAAATATTCATGCGTACACAGGAGCACACACACGGAAGGCTTGTTGTTTGCAACTGTGGTGTATCTTTCTGAAGTTGTTTTTGGTGTATTGAGCAAACTAATTTAAAGCACGTCACCAGAGCCTTTGCATTTTACACAGCTGAAGAAAATGTAAACAATTTTAGAAGGACGCAAAGACTGAAAGTCTGTAGCTATTTTAAGTTTGTTTTATTCTCTTTAAATAATTAATTTGATTAAATTCATTACTTTGAAAGGATAAATGGAAATGTGATGTTTCAGTGTTCTCCGATTTAGTATATATCCATTTTTCTTCAGCTGCATTGAGTATCATGTCTTTGAAACCATCATCTCCAAATTAGCCAGTCTAAATGCAAATGAGATGAGGTGATAGGAATAGATAGAAATATATTTCACTGGTGTTAGTTTACAAAAGCACAGATCCAAGCACCTGTATACATAACTGACGCTCTTTCAAACCCCTGCAGGACAATTGCGTTATAACCTACCACAAGAGGGCACCCAGAGCCTATAACACGACCTTAAACTACAGGTGATGGTACATTTGCTTATACAATCAACATTAGACCACTGCTAATAATTTGCTAAATTTCAAAGTCACTGCTTATTCCAGTTTGTAATGACCTTAATGTGAATAAGAGGGATGCAGCTCAAGCATATTTCTTGGCCTAATTCTTAGAATATTCAACAACCAATTAGTTGAGGTGTTAATCAGTACGAGTACCTTGGGACCCTGATTGATGATAAACTCAGTTTGAGCCACAGGTTGATGCAGTGCACAAGAAAGCACACCAGAGGCTACTTTTTTTTTTTATCGCAAGCTCTGAAATTTTGTTTTATAGAATATACGTTAATGTTTTCTTTTGTGTGTTGGTATGGGCTTTTAAATTTGAGGAATAGAAATCGCCTCCAGGGAGTTGTTAAACTATGCAGCAAGAGTGCATGGGTTTCCCTGAACAACCTTTGAGACGTGTACAAGGTCATGACCCTAAGAAAAGCCCGCTCTGTGCTGACTGATTCCATCCACCCTCTTCATGGCCACTTCATGTAGCTCCCCTCAGGCCGCAGATATGGACCAATAGGTTCAAAAACTCTTTTGTTCCTCTGGCAACAGGTTTATTAAATAACATGAGGTGATTTTTTAAAATATAAATGCATTTATATATGGGAAATTGCAGTTGTGTTTTGTTGTTGTTTTTTATGTCACTGCTAGCTGCAAAACTATTTGATAATAAAGATTTCGTTGACCTTTGACCTTTGCAGTGACATTAATTAACACAAGTCACCACAAAAATGTTAGGCATTCACATAAGCTCAGTGCAAAGAGGCCAGGATGAAAGACTCGGTCTAGAATTGGCTCAACACTCACTTAAGGCAGCAGTGATTTGCTTGCCAGCTAATTGCTGAACAAGGTATTTGTGTGTGAGTGTGTGTGTTTTCTTTTGTCACCTGTGAGAATTTGGAGAGAAAGCCTCTGCACAGAATAAAAAGACTACATTAAAATCTGCTGATGTACAAATCATGTGGACAAAACACTTTCCAAACATCACTATAGTGATGAGATCAGGTTTCATTTTGTTTGTTCAGATACGAAACATTATGTTCTATGAGTTTTTATAGAGAAATATGGCAAAGTGAATGTTAATGTTCATTAGAAGCTTCTTCACCAACACACTCTTCCAATCAAACACATGACATATAGCCCGTGTTGGCCCTGTGGGTGGATCAGGACACAGCTATGATCACAACAGAGCAATGGGAGAAACTGGTCTGGCATCCGTCAGGTGCAGATGTGCTAAAATCATTTCAAGGAAACAGCCTCTACACCTACTGTTTTTGAAACTTATAACCATCAATAATTTCATATGTACATATTCTGCTACAGTGGTTACTGTTCAACATTTTTATCAGGTCTTTTTAAAATGTCCCATTTAAATTACTACCTCCCTCTTTCCATGTTAGGATAATAATTAGTGACAATGAAATTTAGGAAATTACAGTTTTGTTTTGTTTTTTGCATGTTTGATGCTTCTCTAGTTCTGTATCAGCTCTGAAACAGGCTGGCGTCCTGTCCGGGGTGTACCCCGCCTTCTGCTCTATGACAGCTGGGATAGGCTCCAGCTCACCCCCAAAAGAATAAGTGGAAGGAAACGGATGGATGGATGTTTTGCCAAAACCCAGAAGGAAAAATCATAGATGGGGGAAAAATGAGATCTCGGTTAAGCTTTAAGTTACGATCCTATTAAGAGTTCCTGAACGCATCGCAGTACAAACTTCCTGAAGATTTTTTTTGGTAGATATTTACCATAGATATATATACATAGATACCTCGTTGACTGGTTCGGCCCGCTGATGCGACGTAACTGTGTGTCCGACATATTGGAGGAGGCGAAGCTGCGCTGTGAACTAATACAAGTGAATGGACTGAACTTCATAAAGCGCCTTTCTACAAAGTTATTTAACTTAAT
>JAVDPK010000144.1:790468-815564 GCA_034780415.1 Cichlasoma orientale | reverse complement strand
CACACACACACACACACACACACACACACACACACACACACACACACACACGCACACACACACACACGCACACACACGCACAATAAATATAATATATTGAAATAAATTCAATTAAAAAGTCCCTTCAATATGTGCCTTCTGTTTCAATTGGAGATTAAAGACATGAAAGTTAACAGTGGAGGATGGGAGCTGATCCTTGGCAACAGCAGGCATCCTGTCATTAAGCATCCACTGTATTAATTTTCTTATCGTTTGGCAACATAACTATTCAGCGTGAACTTTAAAACTTAAACCTTAACCATGCGAAAGATCCCATCCAGTTTGACTGGTCATTCTGTGAGCTAACTGGTTAGCAAAATAAAGAAGCAAATCACAAGTTTAATGCCAGCGCTCATGTCATAATCACGTTACACAGGAGGGAGTGATCCTGAAGATTGTTTGTGGCTTCATTAAACAACCAAAAATTGCAGCTTCCTGAAATGTACTGAACCTCATGTTATATTAATATAATAATAAAAAATATTAGTACATGGAAATGCAGGAGCATATGATCATGAGATGGTAAATGTTCCTCTTGCTCTTTGGTTTTACTGCAGATGACACCAAAAAGTCAGTATTCAATCTAGGTGAGATTACGAGGCTGATGAAGTTTCCGGGCGTGACGCGGACTTTCATTATCAAGATAGTCGCAGGTTTGCCATCAGGTGAGAGTTAAAGTGTGAAAATGTTGTGTTTAAAGTCTACAAATCTCTCGTCTTACTGTTCAACATATCTCACAGACTGTGTTTAAATTGCGTACTATTCAAATGTTTTGCTGTTTTTTGGAGGTCACCTGTACGTCTGGCAGTTTATAAGATGTATAATGATCTTTCCTGTCTGGGCTCATCCCCATTTATGTGTTTTAAAAGGAACTGTTTATGCTTTTCATTATTTCTTGTCATAAATATATACTCTTAAAATTGTGTAGTACGGTCATCACAAATGCACAGCTCAGACTGTGAACAACACTAACTGCTGTTTGAACCTTCTAACTGCAAGGAGCAGCCAATCAGAGGAAAGTTTGTTTAAAGAGAAGTTGGCTTTAAAGGGGGAGCAGCCTTTAGACAGACTGCACCATGGACCACTTCATGATACGTGATACATTATTTAAACTCTAAATTATCAAAGCTACTTTAGTACAAAATTGGAAATCATCATAATAGGTGCCCACTAAAGCTAAGCAGCACTGAACACATCTTAGAGCACAAAAAAATAAAATGCCACAAAGAGACACAAAGACCCAGAGTCGGCTTGAACGATGTCATCATAAATATTTGGGGAAAGAAATGTGTCACTCTAACAAAACCAACTGTTTCTGTTTTCTAAGGCATTTTTCAAGTGATGTTCTCTATCATTGCACTGGATTTCTTTAAGCTGCAACCTGAGGAGAACGGCTACCTCATGGCCTATTTTGGCATCATTCAAATGGTGAGACCTGAACTCCAATCTGAGTCGGCACATTTAGAAAGTCGTAAGGCCCTTTTGAGTTTTCTACATTTATATTACAGACCAATATAAAAATGGATTCAGTTATGCCTCACACTTTCAGTTGAGCCCTGAAGCTTCATACATGCATCAATAGTCCTTAACATGGCTCTACACCTTGATTAGACCTGTGCCTAACTGAATACTAGATAACAGGATTAGGAAAGGTACATAGCAGTCTGTTTACGGTCTTGCAGTTGTATACAAGCTATGGTAACTTCCGTTATTCTCAAACGGAGGTCAGGTCTCAAACTGACAGGTCTTAAAACGTTTAAGTCTAGCGGACTCTTAAGCAAACCCAACAGAGGGAGTTTCACAGGGAATAACTTGCAGAGGGAAGATCACAACAAGGAGTGTTTCCAGGAAACGGCACAGGACACTGGGCGTGAATTCTCTGAGAGAGAGGAGAGCGAGATTAGCCCAGGAACGTCTGTCAGAGGGAATTTCAAAGTGTCGCTCCAGAGAAGAGTGGAAGGTGTGTGAGGAACGGGTTACTTTTAATTGCAGAGAGAGAGAGACTCCGGGGAGGGGCACTGGTTTGCATGAGGTGGGTTCTGGAGGATGTAGGACGGTGAGCAGGCAGGTGCGTGACGGCAGAGAATGACCTGCTGAGAGATTCCAGAGGGAACAAACCAGCTCAGCTTCAGCAGGTAAGTAGAAACAAAGACGTTAAACTAGGAAACTCGAGAGAACAGTGAGCCACAGGGGAGCCTGATTATCACAGAGGAAATGTCGACAGTCTGACAGAGAGTGGCTGCAGGAGCTGGTTCTTAAATACAGATGGATGAGGAGGAAGAGGAGGCTAAGTGTGGTGGCCAAGGAATGGGAGACCAAGACTGCACCCAGAGGTGGAACCACACCTGACCAACCCAACCTAGACCTCGGAGAGAGGAAAAGCACAAAAACAAACAAACAAAAGCAAACCAGTGCAGACACCAACAGTTTTCCTAGATATTCCAAGATAGCCAAATTAAGTGGTCTGGTCTTTGTCAGACAGATTACCAAGACGCCAATGGTCACTGAATTTTTAGAGTTGGGATAAATTTAAAGGACATCCATCTGTGCATCATTCCTCCAATGAGGCCTTTATGGTAGAGTGGCCAAAAGGAAGCCGTTTCCTCACTAAGAGGCACAAAATGACAAGACAGACTGATTTTGCCAGAAGGCACACAAATGAATCTCATACCATGAGAAGTAAAATCCTCTGACCTGACAAAATGATAATTGACCTGTTTGTGTGTCCGGAGGAAATACGTTTCTGACCTTCAACAGCATCGGTACCACTTCTTGAGTCATAAATAGTGTGGCAGCAACGTGCTGTGGGGATGTTCTTCTGTGACAGTGACTGCTAAACTAGTCAAGATAGAGGGAAAATTCATGGAAGTGTGTTAGCAGTCCTAAGTGAAAGTCCTCAGGACCTCAGGATCGGGCAGTAATTTCAAAGCCTATGAAACGATGACCAGAAACAAACAGAACAGACAAGAGTGGCTTCAAGGAAAACTATGGAAGTCCTGAATTTACCCGGCCAGAGTTATTAAATCCATCAAACACAAAATGTGGAAAACCGAAAACCTTTCAGATGGACTGTATTTGATGTTTTGGGTGGTTCAGCTTCGGATAATATCAGACTACAAGGTGAGTTCACTAAAACCTAAATGTTTGTTCAGGTTATTCAAGGAGGAGTGATCGGTCGACTTACGGCGAGATACTCTGAGAATTCACTGCTGCTTCTGTCCATTGGAGTGTCCTCTTTGGTGGGACTGGCTCAGGTACACACAAAACATGAGCACACACTCTGTCAAAGGAAAGTATTCACTCAAGTACTGCACAATTTTTCATTCAAAAAATCAGAACTTTGATCTTTAAAAAATTGTTTTAGCTTGATGAAAGAAAACACTCTTCCTGTTCAGAACTTTTTTCTTTCATTTCATTGTCTGTTGAAAGTAAATTGAAAAAGATTTAAACACTTTTTTGAGATTAAAAAAAAATTATAGTAGATTTTACTCCGACTTTTACTGTTGCTTGAAATACAATATCTTTCCTCTCTGATACTACACTTGTAATTTTTTGAATACTTGTTTAACTGTTCAAGTGTAAATTTGTTAAAATATGGAAACAGTTTAGTGGGTTTTTTTGTTATGAATGTGTGTTTGTTTTTTTTGCTGTATAACAATCCAGATAAGAGCTGAAAAACTAAGAGCTCACTCACACAGGCCAAGAGACCAGTTGACAAATATGACCTGGGCTTTAGAAATCAATTTCACAGCGACTGCCAGCAGCTTCTAGCAACCACTCAGAACTAGTCAGGGATAACAAATTATTCTCTAGCAATCAGCCAACTGGTCTCTAGACCTGTGTGACTGTGGCCTAAAACTCTATCAATCCTAGTTTCTAACATCAGTATCCTAACATGTTCACAATAGCAACAATAACATGTTTCACACATGGTGCTGCACAGGCCCCCAGTAGAATTCCAGTGCATAGGAAGCACTGAAGAAGTTAATCAATAGCACAGCCCATTAGCGTGCTGAGCAACTATTCATAGAACACGAGTTTAAACACAATTACCCAGCCATGAATGTGCCGTTACGCCCCCTGCTGAAAAACCTTTATTTAGATTTTTCTTTGTACAGGCATATATACAGAATGTGTTCCAGTTCTGCCTTAACATCATCCCGATGATGTTCTCGCTCAGCGTGTTTAATATCATCACGGACACCATGCTCACCAAGAGCGTACCGTCCTCTGACACAGGTGAGACCGTCCCGCTTTTCTTCTTGCACACCCACACATGACAGAGAATCAGCATGAAGAACATTAGAACCATATAGAACCATACAGTCTTTCACAGGCTCAGGTCACTTGATGTGCGTCACTGCATTTGAATAAAGCTGCTTTAAGCTAAAGAAAGGAAGTGACTTTATTATTGCAAAATTAAAGTGTAATAATACCAAGTCAAATGTGAAAGGTTTAGAAAACCACAGGTGCACTTTATATGGAAAAGTGACATTAACTGCAGTTAATACTTACTCTCATTTTCAGGCACAATGCTGGGACTGTGTGCGTCTGTTCAATCTCTGCTTCGCACAGTGGGACCCACTATTGGTGGCTTCTTATACATGAACTACGGCATTTCCTCTATAGGTTTAATCCAGTGTTTCGTGAACATTGCTATGTTTGTTTACCTGCTGCAGCGGCGACTCAACAAGACAGCCGAGCAGAGGAAGTGACGCCGCTCACTCTTTTGTCCAAAAATAATCAAGAAAAGGAGAGGAGCTGGAAATCAGTTGTTGATTGTAAAAACAAATATCATATACGCATATATTTCCTCTGTTTTAGTAATTATATGAGACATTATATGAAACATAATGAGACCTGGTCCCATCATTCCAGTTCCTCAGTATGCAGATTTTAGGCCCTGTTCAGGTTGTTGTGAGGATTCAGGAAGTGACCACTAGATGACAGCAAATCCTCTATTTTACTACTTGAAGACTTTAAATCAGTTTGCTGTCACTGAGATTTTATTTTATTTTATTAAATACAGTGCCAGTCAACACTATCGCTGCTACAGCACAGTTATAGTTAGAAAATTTTGAATAATTTTTTCTATGTTATTGTTTCTCATTAAACTTTTGAAAATATAATCATCAAATGAGCCTGTTGATGAATTATTAATGCTCTTAGCGTCCTGTCATAATCTAAATGCCTTTTTAAAGGCTGTGACCTTTCATACAAATACACGTGTGACAGCTAGAATGCAAATGTAATAATAACTGTCAGAACAGTTCAGCCACTGTGATCCTTAAAGAGGGTGAAACTGGTTGCAAGAGAGTCTGTGCTATGGTGCTATGGGGTCCCTTACTGTCATCCATCCACGCTCTAAGTCAGTACTATAAGTAAGCTGCATTTATTTACTGGTTCATATTTAGGTTTCGAATAATATGGAAAAATCCCCACGATGAGCTGATAAATAGGGAGCAGGCTTTTGTAATGCAGCATCCAGTCAATTTTTTTTCCCAAAGATTGCATGTTTTTAGCTGGTGAGGATACATATCCATATCTGTTTGCATTCCCTGGTGTGAATTTGTGTCTACTGCATCTTAACATAGACTTTGCAGCGACTGTTTTAAAGCAGCACTGTAAATAAAACCAGAGTGGGGAAAAAAAAGGTTTTTACAATAATTTATAATCCTGCCTTCTGGAAACTTACTGAACTGAAATCTACGAGACTCCTGCGACAATGAAACTACAGTATAGTAGTGCAGCAAAGTCTGCAAGATTTCTGTGCATGAAGTTTTTACCTTGGAAATGGTCTACATCTAATATATTCAGCTCAGATTCAGTCTGATTGGAGTGAAAGGTAAATAAAGGAAGTATTTCTATGAAAAAAATAGAGCTCAGATAAACAGTTTTCTTGCTCTGAGAGGGATGAATAAACCTCTCAGCGTTAATCACAATGTGGACAGTTTTCTGTTCCCTCTGGCTGTCAGGCTGCTGTATGTCGAAATGATGTCATAAAATCTGGAGCAGCTGTTTTCATTGTTGAATGTTTTCTTTAAAATAATATGACCAGCAACCCTAAATTAAAAAAAATAATACTTTTTTAACAGTAGGGGGTCAGAGTTAATATGGAAGTTCGTGTCTTCGACAGATGCCAGTGGTGTGACTTATTTTGCAGTTTGTTGTGCCAGAAAATCGAATTAAACAGCACAAAAACACCGTATTTGGTTGAAAAACCAAAGGAACGCTATATTTTTAGAAGACATTTAAAGTTAATCATAAAAGTATAACATACAAATAAAAAAAAAAGGCAAAATATGGTTTTATTACAATAAAACTTATCTATCAACTAAGTTAACAAACTGGTAGCCCTTGGCTAAAACTATATTTCACTTACAGCATCCAGCTTAAAAAAACACTGTCAAACATTCGTTCTAGAAAACACGTTTGTTTTGAGGTTTTAAATGTTGCTCTAATTAAAAAAAGCCAAAGCAAGAAGAAAGGAAGGATGTGTTTAGTAAGTTGTAATTGGAACCCTGCACAGGCAAACTGGACCTTTAATGTGATCAGCTGTCTCAGTGTGAATTCCATCATCCGAGTCTGATCCCGCACCTACCCTCACTCATTACTCGCTGGAGTCCAAGCCATCAAATGTCTTCCAAAACACACATTAGGTGTAGAGTGTCAGTGCAGCTTGAAAAACATAAGGCGCATGCTCTTGAATCTTCTGTCCCTGCCTCTTTATGTGACTCAAAGGAGGTGCAGATGGATCTAAAGGGTGTCACTGTATCTGCGGACCCAGGGGGCGGCGGTCTTGACCACAGGAGGGGGTGCCTTGTTACACTTGGCTATTTGAGTCAGGGGGAACTGGGACAATGCCGCTGTTAACACTCCTGACGGGGACCTTTGGGTCCTCTGAAAGTTTAATGTGACTCCGCGAGCGACCTGCGCTCGCTGAGGTCAGAGATGAGCGCAGCCCGGCGATGGTCCAAGGTTGCCTTGTGTCAGCACATTGGAAACTAAATGCCAGCGGGGGGGAGGCCATCAGGTCCCAGGCTTGTTTTGTCTCCAGTGGTATGGATAATGAGGCATCTGTCTCCACTTGCTGCATGGAGAGATGAGGCTCACTGTCTCTTTTAAAAAGAGCACAGGTTGCCTATCTGATTTGTTCGAGGCAGGCCAGGGACATGATCTGTAGCAGAGAAACCTTCAGTCTAAATGTTTTATGCCGAGGCTTTCTGTGCTGCACCACATGATGCTCCTTATCAGAAGCACCTCGATCAGTGTCTTGTTGGGTGCATCTAGAAAATTGCCGTCCAAATCAATCAAACATGAGGCAGCGGAACCAAAATGTAATTACTTTTACCCCAAGTGAGTGTGATTTCTTCTGCTGGTTCAGGAGCCATTTCTAAATTGCATTGGTAAAAAAAAGTCATAAACTAGTTTGCAACAGTGTGCCGATTCTTTCTCAGTATTTATATAAAGCTGATGTGCACATGACAGCAGCTCTACATGGCTGCACAGCTCCTCCTCCATCATCCGCTCCGGCAGACCTCATGGAACTCGTGGAGTTGGCCACTAGAGTGAAAGATGATCTTTGGGGGGGGTTTTGTCTTGGTGTAATCAGACAGCGACATCATCAATCATGAGAGGGGGAATTACAGCGGGTTACAATAGGTGATAAGATAATGAGTGGGGCCACAGCGACCTGGTGAGGGACAGCTCGAGTTCCCGTCCTGATTACATGGCAGCGGCTCGACTCATTGCAAACTGCTTCGTGCTGAGGACGCTGGCTGCACAATCCTGAGATGAAGACAGGAGTTTTTGTATAACTTTATCAAGTCTTTAAGGTTAAAGTGTTTATTTATTTGTTTGACTTCTGGCTGGTAGAAAATAATCAAGATTTAACTCCAAAGTGTTCTCAGATATACATACAGTATAATGCATGAGACAGCATCTGTAATATATATGATGCAAAGGGTTTGAAGAGCTTATGAGGTCACTGTGTAGCAGGAAGACTTGAACTACAGAATCAGCAGAAGTGGTGATTGCGTGAAAGGACTTCAGAGTGTGGAGCAGTTAAACAGAGGAATTAGGCACATGTTGACTGCCAGCCCGGGCTCAGGGCAGTATGTGAAATAGTCTGATCTTTTCATGTTCATGAACATGAATTCTACATCTACGGATACCACTCCATGATGCATTTCCAAACCTGACTTTAAAAACACCTAATATTTTAAATGAAAGACATACTTTAAAAATCCTGCAAATGATGTAGAAAGATCTGTGATGTGTATGACTCAAACTTGGGCCTCTGGGCTTTTGGGCTGGAGCCTATCCCAGCTGTCATAGGGCAAGAGGCAGGGTACAACCTGGACAGGTCACCAGCCTGTTGCAGGGCTAACAGAGAGACAGACAACCATTCGCACCTATGAGCAGAATCACCAATTATCCTAACCCCGTGCATATTTTTGGATTGCGGGAGGAAGCCGGAGCACCTGGAGAGAACCTGTGCAGACACGGGGAGAACATGCAAACGGCCAGATGGTGGATTTGAACCCAGAACCTCTGCATTAATATCAAAAGGATTTGTTCTCTGCAGAGCACTAACAGATGGTTTTTACTTCTTAAATCATTAGTCAGGTGTCCATATGGGAAGTGAACCAGGAATTGAACGGGTCCCTTCCTTATGTGATTCTAATGCAGTTCACACAACATGTATTTGAAATCTATCTGAAGTTAATACGAGACTTCAGGTTTTTTTTTAAGTTAGTCAAACCCATCTGGGGTAAGGCCTGGGCTTTATATGGTAAAGATTTTCAGAAACTAAAAGGCCTTCAAATACCTTCAAATGAAGCCTCGGGTGTGCTGGGTGCTTGTGATCTGATAGATATTATGGAAATATATGTCCTGTGAGTGCAATGATTTAATGTTAGACTTTTAGGCAACCAGGACACACAAAAACTCAGTGGGCTAACAGTAAAGATCATAAATGTATCGATCACTTCTTTGGCTGTTTGAGCATCGAGTAAAGATCTGAACCAAGCCATGAGGTAACTAATTGCTTTCAAATGTGCACTGACTGGCTGTCCTTTACTCTGTTTATCAGAGTACTCTGTTTATCATACATGTCGGCTGCTTACACGAGAGTGTCACATGTGGAAAATGTTCAGGGTGTGTGTTGTTTCACATTTCTCAGACAGCCTGCCCCCTCCTCAGAGCGGAGCGTGTTCAGCCTTGTGTCAGCAGGCTCAGGGCCCCATGACGCCTCGGCTGCCCTGCACGCTCTGGTCCACACTCTCACTCCTTGACATGTGCCAGCGATTGCTAATCCTCCACTGACGCCTCTCTGAAGCATCACTTCAACAACATAACAATAAATGACCACTGCACTGACCTCAGAGAATAGTCCACGCTTGCTGCATCAGCCAGTATCTTCCCTCTCCCACCCCCCCCCCCCCCCCCCCCCCCGTGGAAGACCATATTGGTTACATAGAAGCTAATATGTCATAACTACAAAAGGCTCCTCTATGTGGCTGCGTGAAAAGTCTTTGTTTTTTTAAGGATTAAGACAGTTGGAGATTTGAATGTTTGAACGTAATATGCCTCAAAAGACAGGATGTTAATTTAATTTTAATTACAACAGAGCCGATTAGATAACAATATGCTACAGGAGGTAAGAGCGGGAAAAGTGTGCCAGGCAGTGCATCTGTTTGAATTATCGGCTGTAAGCTTTGCACGTTGTTTGCATGACTCATACAGAGCAGCATCTGTGCTCCTCAAAGATAAATCTGACCATTATTGCTCACATTGTTTAGCTTAAGAACTACCCTGCATGATGTAATCAGGACCTTGAATGGGCATTTTGAGTTGGTAATGCAGCAGATTAAAAACAGTTGTAGTTATTGCTGGATTTATCTGGGATTTACTGTATCTAGATGGGTCCATTTCAGAATTCATATCAACTGTGATTTACTCAATAAGGTCATTTTAATCTTTTTTTTTTTTTTTTTGTAAATTTTAAAAAGAAAAATGACTAAAAATACACGTGTAACCATCGCAGTAGTTGTTGATGATGTAAGCAGATGAGTAGGTAGAATTAGAAGGGTGAAACCTCTCCCACCCAAACAGGTGAAGCAACACTGGCAGGACATATGTCATATTAATTTTATGCCCTCTATACTTATGTAGATGTTATAACCCAAAGACAGGATAAGACTGACCAGGGTGAGAGTCAATCATCAGCTACGTTCCTTCAGTGTGACAGTGAGACACTGGTAAAATTGCCCTATGCTTTAGGTTAAATGAGCTTACATGTCTATGATATTTACTCAGGGTACTGATTTCCTCACTCTGATTATCGCAGCATTCGGGTGGCAGATGGTGTGTCAGTGGTAATCCCAGCTGCCCGTCAGCCCGGCCACCTCCTCCCAAACGATCATGCAGCACCCCCTTCCCCAAAATCTTAACAAGCCCGCTGAGCTGCACTGCCAAAGAGCTGCTTTAAAATGGTGAGTAATGGCTGTGTCAGCAGTCAGTAGATGAGCCTGAGGGTCAGGGAAGGGTTAATGTGGGCAGTTTGGGGGGAGTGGGGGGGGGGGCATTAGAGCCCCACTGAGTCCATTGTTAACAAGAGAATGTGTAGTAAACACTGGAGCTACTGTTACTGTAAACTCCTGCCGACTACAAGCACAAGATTTATGAACAATGTGTTTATGTCTCAATAACATTAATAACATTAAACCTAAACAATGTTTTACTGCATGAATGTCAAAAATCACATTACCAGAACGGAAACTATCACCCTAACATTTTTGTTTTGTCAAAAAACAACAACAAAATGTTTTTTTTATTAGTTTTATAAAGTTTGCCCCTCAGTTTGTCACTGTGCTTCCTGCAACTGAACATTATTAAGACAGTGCAAGAAATATAACCATGGTCCTTTAAGTTACCTCATTTACTGTAAGCCTCTCGCTTCCGCTGCATTTCCACAGAGGTCCCAGTCTCATCTAAAGTCTCCTGACTTCATCCACGGCAGCAGAAGCAGTGGTCGAAGTAAATTAGGTCTGACTGAGAGCCATCTGCTAATGTACATGAACAGTTAGTTTTATTGTAGAAAGGAGCTCTGACATTTAAAATGACTCAAATCCTGGTATTCTGCTTCCATCCAAGCTTTGTTCATACGCAGGTTATTTACTGAATCACCTTCAAGTTAAAACAAGAAATTGGTCACATTTTATTTTTTAATGTAGCGGACAAAAGCCTGTTGATAGGAGACATTATAACGAATGTGTTTTTAAGATGTAAATTTAGGTTAGCCTTTCTAAATTTCAGTGTTTTCTTAATTATATTTATCTACTTAATACCTATAAGTACTTTAATATAAAAGGTGCTACAGTATATTACCCCATGTAGCATTGCATAGTAAATAAATACCTGGAACTTGTAATCCTACTCTTTGACGATAGCTGACATTGAAAAGGATTATTTAAATCTTCTTAAGTTGATTCACCGTTGAACTGTAGCAGGAATTTCAGTGTCTCTGATATCAAATTCGTTACTAACAGCGCTGTAAATACACTTAGAGTTTAATGAAATGAGAAAATGGATGGCTTAACAAAACATCAGACTTTGACATAAAAAAAATCTGATTATTATTTTCCATTCAGCGTTGGTCTCTTTGTCCCCGAACTGTAACGAAGTGATTGTAACATTATTTCCTTCGCTTCATTTTAACTATTTTATAGACTCTTCTCCCAAGAATGGAGCAACGACATCGGCTGTTTCAGCACATTCTCCAGGTTGTCCAGTAGTCACACTCAAGTTTAGGGCAAAGGCAGAAATGAGATAAAACAATTTCTATTCATAGAGGACTTCATGAAAAACACTAATAACACTGGAGCTTCTGCCCATTTCCCATTTCCGATTGATGATCAACTTTTTTTCTTTAATCATGGATATTTTATTCCCTTAAAGACCAGCGGGGGAGCTGTTACAGAAAAAAACTGCATGATTTTAATGAAAATGCTCAGTTTTAAAAATATTTTTATTGTTTATTGGCCTTTAACAGAATGTTTTTACCTCATCAAGTATTTGAATATCTGCTGCTCCTCCCATGTGACCAGATCCAACCCCTTCTGAATCCTTTAGAGGCCCTTACAGATGCACTGGAGGCCACACAGTGTGTGTGTAAACTGCTAGCAGTGTCCAGCTCTGTCTTTCTGTCCTGACCTAGATCTCTGACAGTAAACAGCTGCTTCCTAAAGCGATGTCGTGCTGCCATCAGCAGAATGGCCTGAGAGATAAATGTCAGATTGGGCCTCGGCTGAGCCTCTTGATGCAGCTCAGGGTCCCGCGGTTTGTTTAGGAGATCTACAAGCACTCAGCAGCCAGTGGCTGCTGCTAGTTGTGTTGTGTGGGTTTCTTATTCTGCTGTTTTGTTTTATTTAAGACTGTTTGCATTCACAGCGTACAAGAGACAAAAAGTATTCACACTGCATAACTGAAATGCTGCAATGCAGTACTTTTAATTAGCTTTGAGTAGGGAGCCTTAAAGTTGGAACGGGGTTGCAGTTGCTTTAATTGAGACAAATATTTTGGCAGCTAAAATCCAGAGCATGTTCCACAGCTGTCCAAAAATCAAACATGTGTGTTGTGGTTAATATTAGCTTCCTGTTAAATCCAGAATTGAATTCAAAATTCTTCTTCTCACATACAAAATCAGGCCCCATCTTATCTTGAAGACCTCATAGTACCGTGTCACGCAAATAGAGCGCTTCGCTCTCAGACTGCTGGCTTACTTGTGGTTCCTACAACACTTAAGAGTAGAATGGGAGGCAGAGCCTTCAGCTTTCTGGCTCCTGCTTTGGATTTGAGAGACAGACACCCTCTCTATGTTTAAGATTAGGCTTAAAACTTTCCTTTTTGATCAAGCTTATAATTAGGGCTGGATCAGGTGACCCTTGAACCATCCCTTAGTTACGCTGCAATAGGCTCAGGCTACTGGGGGGTTCACATGATGCACTGAATATTTTTCTTCACTTACTATTTTCACTCTCTATCTGTTTATACCCCACTCTGCATTTAATCATTAGTTATAATTAATCTCTGGCTCTCTTCCACAGCATGTCTTTTGTCCCGTCTCTCTCCCCTCATCCCCAGCCTGTCACGGCAGATGACTGCCCCTCCCTGAGCCAGACGTTTCTTCCTGTTAAAAGGGAGTTTTTCCTTCACACTGTCGCCAAGTGCTTGCTCAATAGGGGTCATGGTGACTGTTGGGTTTTCTCTGTAATTATTGTGGGGTCTTTACCTACAATTTGAAGCGCCTTGATGTGACTGTTGTTGTCATTTGGCACTTTATAAATAAAATCGAATTACTTTGTGAATTTAGACTGTATTTAATTGTGATCCAACAAGTCGTCCAAATGAAATGATAAAATACATTTCAGGATGGCACGTGTGAGGACCTTTTTGAAGTTAGAAAGTCTGGATAAGTGTCCAAGCTTTTGATTAAATAAATAGTCAGCAGAAAGAACTCAAAACCTTCACATCACTGGCGTTTAGCTGATGAGGAGGAAAAGAGCAGCTGCTTACTAGCCTTGTTCACTGAGAACACTGCTAAGCTGTTGTTATAGATGAAGTTACTTTTTTATATATTTATTTATTTATTCATTCATTTTTTGTTTATAATTAAATTCAGTTTCACTTATTTTCTGCTTGGTTTTTGTGTTTTTGTGGCATTGCTGACAATAGTGACGTCACAGAGTGCCCTCTGGTGGACAAACTATGCAATATCAACACAGCTAAAGGGTGTTTCTACTGTCTCTTCTTAATTTTTGATTTATCGGCTGTTATAAATGATAACAGTGATAGACTGGTAAATAGCTCATTAACCCACTGATCAATCGTTTAGGCTCTAATAGTATATTAGTTTTGGTTTTATTAGGGTTAACAGTGACAACACCACATGCTGACATTACACATGAGACCCAAGGAGACATTAGAAAGCATAATTATTGCTGAAAAGACTAAATGGATTTAATAAGAGTCTGCCTGTTTAATTTTAATATCCGTGGTGGTGCTAAAGGAAGGTTCAGGTGACCAGATCAAACTCTGTCTGAGGATTTCTTAGACCCTCACATCCTGAGGAAAGGTCTGAGTGACTGACACACACACACACACACACACACACACACACACACACACACACACACACACACACACACACACACACACACACGCTAAATGTGCTCAAGTCAAGATCCACTGAGATGATTGATGTGGAAGATGAAGATCTGCTGCCAGAGCTTTCCACATGACACACAGGTAAGAGGCTCAGCAGCCACAGTCAGATCCCAAAGGCAGCTTTATCACGCTGTTATATAACACACACACACACACACACACACACACACACACATACACACACACACACTGATGTGGCTGATGTGAGGACACCGCCACACTGCCATCGTCAGCACTGGCCAGATCAGATTTAACACCCACCCCCTCACACACAGAGCCAATCTACACTCCTCCTTGAGTTCCCTTTAGTGATCCATGGTCACACTTGCGTGTGTGTGTGTGTGTGTGTGTCTTTCATCTGTGTGGCCTGCTCAGGCCAGGGAGGTTATTGAGTGTTAGGGTGGTGATGTAATCCAGAGTGTATTGTAATGTGCAAACAATAGATATAAGAACAGGGGCTTGTTCTCAAACATGTCCTGTTGCAAGGTGGTTGCCAGGCAACATGATAAAGTCAAAATATCTGATAGAGATAAGATTACCTGTCCAGTTGTTTCTGAGAATAAAAATGTAAAAAAATAATAATAAACCCATAAATTCTCCTGCTTCTTTAAAATCATCAGTAAAGTAACGTGAAATAATTTTTAAAAATGTGTTTGAATCAAATGAGAACTTGAGAACAGATTTCAAACACTTAAATCATTGAGGGGGCTGGAGCCTATCCCAGCTGACGCTGGGGAAAAGGTGAGCTGTGCCCTTGTTAGATCATCAGTCCATCACAAGGAAAACAAATCAAACCAAATCACAGGTATGTTCAAGAAATCAAGATAGAAAACATACAAATCAAATGTATTAGGACACAAAACAAGTTCACATTATCCTGATTAACTAAATTATAAAGATGAAAGATTTTTTTAACTCCAGGAACACAAAAAACTCTCATGTACAGCAAAATCTTGGGATGCTCACAGTTCTGATGTCTGTCTGTCTATCTATCTATCTATCTATCTATCTATCTATCTATCTATCTATCTATCTATCTATCTATCTATCTATCTATCTATCCCAAAAATCCCCCAAAAAAACATTTTGCAGGACAGATTAGGTGATATTTAGTCAGCTGGAGACTTGTTGGTGCACGTTTGTCTCATTAGAGTTTAGTCTTGTTTTCAAAGTCTGATGTGAAACACAGCAGAGACTCATTAATGTCATTACATAACACGGCTCCTCTAATCATACTTTGAATCCTAATATTAGACTGCTCCCGTGCTAATCGATTTGTCTTGGCATAATCTATGGCCTGCTCGTGTAAGCAAGTCTCCACCTAAAACTTGATGGTGTCACTGTGTACTGTAGCTTATTATTATTATGTAAACAGCTATAATGCTGCATTTGGCAGGCCACAGCCGGTCAACTCGATGCCATCTTCTAAATAAATCTGATCTGCTGCTTCACTCCTGCACACTCCTACAGCAGGTGCCACTTTTATACAGAGCAGACCTTTTTGATAAAGGTGGGGCGGGGGGGGGGGGGTGGGCCGCCCCCCCCCCCCCCCCCCCCCCCCCCCCCCCCCCCCCCCCCCCCCCCCCCCCCCCCCCCAGCAGATGGCTTTAAAATGTAATGTAATGGACTTTTGGATTAAAACCTTCCATTTGGTGGTGTCTCTAAAAAAAAAAGTCAGGCATGGTGACGCCTACTGAAAGCATAACAGCCTACCTACACTGAGCACTGGTTGTTTTGCCTCTATGAAAAATTTGTTTTACCTGAAGGGTAGATGTAGGAGGGGGTTACCATGACCACACTCTACACACCCCTACAAAGTTTTATCAGACTTCATTCAAAACTTTTCGAGCAATGGTGTTTACAGACTGAATGAGACGCACTCACGCAAACGCTACCAAAAACACGACCTCCTCGGCGGAGGTAATAAAGCAATAATGCAGTCACTTACACAGTTCTTTGCTCATAAGATATTTAAAAGAACCACCGGCACATTATGTGTAGATTAAAGCTGCATAATTTATGAAGCTGAAGCAAGTCACATGTGAGTCAGTTATTCGAGTCTGAACACCTACTGGTGAAAGTGCTGGTTTTGAAGCTTTTAAATTGGAACCACAAGAACTTTTCTGATGAAATGATAATAAGTGATGGGTATTATAATGCCTATAAATAAATATATGCATATAGATATGCTGAATATGTAGGCGATGGAGGAGATCTTTGGCAGCAGATGTCATGGTCCCGGGCCAGTTGCCCAGTGTTATGAGTTTTTGGACTGTTTTTTAAAATATTCCATGAGATTCTTGCTTTGCCTGATGGTTATATTGTTTCTCATGTATTTTCCCTTTTAGTATACATGTATGTACTCATGTTCTTAATTTCCAGGGCTTTTGTTTAGTTCATTTTGTTATTCTGTGCGATCCCTGACTTAGTTTGTTACTAGTTCTCCTTTTGCTTTTGAGTTTATTCCTCCCCTCTTGCGTCAAGTCTCCTGCGTTAGTTCATGTCTGTGTTTCCCTATTTAGTTTTCTCACTACCTGTTGTATTTTGTGAGTCTGCTCTCAGTTTTGCTTCCTTTGTCCCGTCGCCCATGATTTAGATCACCTGCGTCTCACTCTCCCCAGCTGTCTCCACTTCCCTCAGTTACCTTTCTGTGTATATATTGTCACCGCCTCCCCATGCCCTCCGTCAAAGTGTCTGTTTCTGTTCCCCTGCTCCAGTGTTTCCCAGCACCAATGAGTGTCCTAGTTTTATCTTCTGATAAAACATCTTAATGCAAATGTATGGATGTACACAAGTGCAAGATTTCTGCAGACAAAGTCAGTGGGTGTTTGTGCTTATTTACTAAAGAGGAAGCAACACAGTAACTGGATTTGACTGGATGCCAGTAACTGACACATTATAGCAATTCTTACATACTGTAAGACCTGAAAAAGTAATTAGGATAGCAAAAGCTTCAACTTGAGTGATGATCTTCTGAGTGAATTGAGTGAAATAACGTTCTGACGTATCTACCAACACGTCCTTGATGTGAAATAAAAAATAAAATAAAAAATAAAGACAAAATAGCAGAGATAAAATGCATTTAGGTTTCCGGGCATTTCTTTTTCGTGCATGAAGGTAGGCAGACGTGCATGTTCGTAACATAACTGAGTCAGTCTTCACATCACTAATCAGTGTGTAATTGGGTGAATCCACGCAGAAAACCAGCAGATCACTGACCTCAGAAGCCTAATTAAATGGTAAATCTTACAAAGGTCAACAGTGTGTTGTCTAAGGATGAAGAGAGTAGCCACCATATGGCTAAAGATGCCCTCAAGAAGTGCGTCTTCACTGCTCTTTTAATCTTTTGAGCTAATTGTGGCCCCCTGCACCCCAGACTCCTGGCGATTGCGGCTGGTGCCCAGGCAGACAAAATGTGGTCAAACCCTAATCTACTTAACTGCTCTGCACTTTGTTTTTCCAATTATGGTCATGCCTTGTTATCGCAGGGCCGAAAGCCCTGCGATAACAAGGCATGTTATCTGACATCAACATTAATTTTGCTCCCTAAGCAAGTTTTCAACTTGGAGTTTAACGAACAGATTCTACAGCAAAAGATGCAAAAAAACCAGATACAATTGATATTGATATAAGAACCATTTATCCAATGAAAACACAGAAACAGAGTGAAAATGTGAATCTACTGATCTGGTCACGTTTACTGAGCTTTGCAGTGAGTTCAAGTTATTATTTAGCTGTTCATTTAGCGCGGTCTTATTACAGAACCTCTTTAAAATGCACAAGAAACTGCTTAGCAGCAAACAGACTGGCTGACTGGTGAAGTTAGAATTTATGCAGTCGTCTAAACTATGCTTTAATGTGTCTGTTACTGAAGAATTGTTGGGTTGTTAAATCTCACAAACTTACAGAAACAGTACCAAGGACAGGAGCCTGAACCTGCTTGAGCCCTGAAAGAGTGAACCTATATATTTTTTTTTGTTTAAGCAATTATTTTCTACTCTGCTAAATCCCAACAAGCAGCGTTTTGTCAGCGAACTCTAAAAACCACCATACACGACTTTCTCAGTGATAAAAAGCAGACAGTTGGCTACTAGCTGGTAAAGATGGTGTAACATATTGGAGCTTAAGAGACCAGAGCTGAAATGCGAGCAAACACCGGACTTATATTCATCAGTTTGCCAAACCAGAGCCCACATGAATGCTGTGAATTTTGCTGGCATATGCAGGATGCTGTTTCATAAGGCGATAATGTCAGATGGTACAAAAAAAAATTAATTAAAGTGTTCATTTGTCCAGTCTAAGAACAGTCATTAGCGCAGATATTAACGCACGTTTACGAGCGCAGAACAAAAACAACAAACAATAAGTACAGATGTCAGTGCGCAGATGTCAGAAACACAGCAGCTCGTGTCCTCTTCAGATTTAGATCTTTCACTCGAGCCGCTCAACTGTGCGAAGACACAAATGATGGAAATGAGCAGAGAGCTGCGTGAGCGCTGAACCGTTACGGGATGATGGCGCTGGCGCTAACAACAGAAGCATTGTTTGACACCTGCTCAAGCATTTGAAGCCTTTCCAGCGACCAGCCATTGCTTCTCTCCAGTTAAATATATAAATTGTGTTTTGTTTTTCTTGGTTTTGAGCCCTTTCATCTCTTAATCATTATAATAATGCACAAAGCTTTTCAATTAGTCCCAAACTGTCTGGAGTTTTGGTTGCGCTCCTCCTCGGCAGAGCTGATCTCATAACCGCTGCAGCTCATAAACCGCCTCCTATGTAAATGCCACATGTACGATAATTCTAGCTTTTTAATAATAAATGGGAGACCCTTATGAATGACCATAGCATCAGGCCCTCAGAACTCCATTATTCCCTCTGTGACCTTTTTTCTCCTGGCAACCTGACGAAGTGGATGATCTCCAGATTGTCAAAAAAAGGGAGGAAATGGGAGTTAATAGGCAGCTCCTCTGCAAACACTGGGAGTCATTATGAATAGGAGGCAATCACACAGATCAAATATACAGCAAGGGGAAATGGAGCTGGAATTCAGAGGCAAAAAAAGGAGGGGAAATACAAATTGAAGAGGCTGGTAAATATAATAATGTGTAGCTCGTGTAATCATCCCTTTAAATGCAGATAGTGAAGAGGAGCGTTGACTGATGTAGACAGAGGAGACACGAGGAGAAGTACCTCGATGGGAACTGGTCTAAAGTTACAAGTCTTCTAGTACAGAGCAGGAGTTTTTGTTTTCATCGCTGATTTTTCCTGATTCTTTTTTTTTGTTGTTGTTGTCGTTCGTTTACAGATTTTATGACAATCCCTGTCTGAGCAGCACCAATGTTCTGGCAATGTGACTGATTGATCAGTAGATGAACAGTAAAGATTAAGAGGATGACAAATAAGCATGCTGCTTACACAGCGCTTGGGGCTAATCCTACCCCCTCCACCCCCTGGGCTCCCTTTTGAGGACCTGCTGCCGAGGAGAACCCACAGACATTGACAGACCCCGACGGCCGGAGGGAACACACACAACCTGTTCACGTGCAACAAGTGTCAGCTGGAGCTCGTGACAGGACCCCAGCCCACAGCAGAGGCTGCAACACACAGCACAGGCTCGCCCTGCCGTTTGTCCACCAGGGACCATCGGAGGCCCTGACTGAAGCCACATATTCCAGAGGACCAAAACTTTTTCTCATCTCCATTTGTCAATCATCAGAGGAGATATTTTCAGTGAAAAATGATGGAGGATCACCTTGCAAAGATACCCATGATGCCGTCCTCTTCCCCCACTGAATCATCTGGCAGCAGTGGGACTGATGACAGCAGAGGAGGTAAGAGCTCCACATCAGCGGCAACAGGTGTCAATGGAGCCTGAAGAGTGCAACACTAACTTGGCGCTGTAGTGGGAGGGGAAAAAGTTATGATTAAAGTTTGAAATACTTAAATATTTTAACTTAACATGCATCTTTTTATTAATGAAATCCACCACAAACATAAATATGCACATGAGTATAGACATAAATATATGCATACCCAACTGCAAATGCATTTCTCAATTAAAGCAGGAAATGAAAAATATATAGATTTTAGATAGATAGAAATGAAGCAATATTTTTTTCAACTATGATGAAGAATTTTATGCAGATCTTCCTCCAGCATTTTTTTTTTCAATGTTTTAACTTCAACATCATCCACTCGGTGAGATTTTCTGGCTGTTGCATTATTGACATGAGTGTTTTGACAGACTGTCCTGCTGCAAGCAGCCCGAGCTGACGGTACAGATGGCAGGCACACGTATGAAACAATACCAGACCTAATGAACGGTAATAACCGACCTACCCTGTCACTGTGTTTGACTCACAGCCAAGAGTCCTGCACCGGGCAAAGCTCTGAGCCCGGCTCTAGTCTGCAAAGTGTGTGGAGACACCAGCAGCGGGAAACACTACGGCATCTACGCCTGCAACGGCTGCAGCGGCTTCTTCAAACGCAGCGTGAGGAGGAGGCTCATTTACAGGCAAGAGACAGCTCAGCTGCTGATAGCTATTGTATTTACACTAGTTAGTATATGAGGCGCAAGAAAATGGGAAATGTAAAGATTCGCTATTTTATCCAATACATTCTCAAATTTTGCAAACTATTCCAATAAATTAAAGTTTTCCACAACAGTATAAATAAATGCCCTTCAGATGATGTATGCGAAGCCTGTTATCACTCTCAGACTGACTGAAAGGCCCAGCACATATGTCAATATACTGACTGTATGCAGAAAAAAATTCCACTTGTTTCACTCAGATATTAACAGGAATACTCAGATAACACCTTTTGAAAACATAAAATATAAAAAGCTTGTAATATTTATTAAATATTATTTTTGCTTGTGCATTAGCAAATCTGTGATTAAAAGTAGAATCGTTTTTCTTTTCAGCGTTGATGAAATGTTGATGAAAGAATGAAAGGAGCTGCAGGTGCAATTTTTGAGTGGGCTCTCCCTTTAAAACGCTTCACTATTGGTTAACAGGTGCCAGGCCGGTACAGGCATGTGTCCAGTGGACAAGGCTCATCGCAACCAGTGCCAGGCATGTCGGCTGAAAAAGTGCCTGCAGGCGGGCATGAACAAGGACGGTGAGTGGTTTAAACATGCAGATGCATCATTAAACTAAATGGTGTCCAATATAACTCAGAGATGAACTTGGGTGAGGTTACAATCACGACTATAATATTACCTCAGATAACAGGTTGTTCCTTTCTATCTTCTCCCCTGCAGCGGTGCAGAACGAGCGGCAGCCACGCAGCACAGCTCAGGTCCGCCTGGACTCCATTGACGTGGACCCAGAAAAGGAGCACCTGGCCACCACGCGGGAACCCACCTCCTCTTCCTCCTCCTCTTCTTCCTCATCTTCTTCATCATCCTCAAATGGGTCCGTCATCACGTGGCCCCACATCACCTCCTCCATGTCCATCACTTCCTCTGTTGCCAGCCAGCGCTGCGTCAGTCCCCAGAACAACCACCGCTTCATGGCAAGCCTCATGACGGCCGAGACCTGCGCCAAGCTGGAGCCTGAGGATGGTGAGGAAGACCTGTCATGCAAAAGCTTTGCTGTAAATTTAAGGTGGAGCTTTCTCAGCATGTCCATCACATTGGGACTTGCAGGGGACGCAGTAATTGAAAATGTTTGTGGTTGAAATTGGCTATTCTTGGGTAAAAACCAAATGTGACAAAGCAGAGAGCAAGAGGATGTTATTGGGTGGGCAGTGAAGAGGGTGGGGTTGATTGTCATGGTTTTATCTCCACTTACCGGCACAGAATGAGATCACCAGAATGAGCTAACCTGTGACAGTATGATGACATGCTTGTAAGCATACAGGTCTGATTCTTTGGTTTTGCTGTCAGCACGGGCATCTGCTGAATTTAAGAAGCTCACATTTTAGGACTTTATCACATAGTTAAAGAGATAACGTTAAAGAGATGACAGGAAATTAGGCTCGAGGAAGAAAAAACATCTCAAGCTGGACTTTAAATTGAGTCACCGGCTCCCAGCATTAACCCCCTTATTGTTTTTAATTTATACTACTACATTTTATATAATTTTTTTAAATGACATCTGCTTTTGTCCAATAGTTCTCAATGCTAATGCACTGCATGGGCTGCACGCTCCTTTTCCAGCATCATACGTTTAACACACGAATAGGGAAAGAGAAGTTTTACGTTTAGAAATCACCAAACCAAAACCTAACCTGAAGGCCACGCATCACAACCGCCTGTTTTTGGTTGCATCTGGTAGTGTAGTAAGTTTCCCGTGCACTGATTGATTCTGAACTCACCTTTTCTGTTTCAGTCGATGAAAACATAGATGTGACCAGCAATGAACCAGAGCGGGCGTCTTCAGAGTACCACATGGCTCTGTACCCGTCCAGCTCTGAAAACATTTATGAGACCTCAGCGAGGCTGCTCTTCATGTCGGTGAAATGGGCCAAGAACCTGCCAGTGTTTTCCAACCTGCCCTTCAGAGACCAGGTAAACTGCTGACAGTGTAACTTTTCCTTTGGCTTGGCAACTATTTCTAATTGGTGAAAAATAATTAAATCCAGTGATCCTTTTCTTGGCCTGTGGAATTCCATTCTTGTTAGAAAAATGAAAAACCCTCTACATCGATTTATATTTAAATTATAAGAGAATAATTAAAGTTTTAGGGAAAATAAAATGTAGATGTTTTTCTTGGATATATGAAGCAATATTGAATTATGATGTCTCACAATTTTGGCTTTATAAGCGGCAATGATGACAAAAAAAAAAATCACACTTTTGTCTGTAAATTCTAAATAGCAAAGTTATTCCGTGTTACAGTTTTGTGGTGACTTTATGCATCCCTCAAGGGAGAATTCATGACATGGCAACAATGACAACACAGCACATTTAGCAGCATGAAATTACAATATAAAATCTAATAATGCCACAAATACTGACTGGCTACAAATAAGTGAGTGAACGGGGAATTGGAGGTCCCATCCCTCTCTGGCAGTATAATAAAACGACTCTGCCTTTGCAATAAAACAGAACAGGAAAGAATTTCTTTGTGACTTCTTTCAGCGACGCGGAACGCAAGGCTGCGTTTTCATACTCTGGTGTGTCTTCTTCACCAGGTGATCCTGCTGGAGGAAGCATGGAGTGAGCTCTTCCTCCTCTGCGCCATCCAGTGGTCTTTGCCGCTAGACAGCTGCCCGCTGCTCTCTTTGCCGGACCTCTGTCCCGGCATGCAGGGAAAAACCAGCTACACCAGCCTGGACCTGCGCCTCCTGCAGGAGGTCTTCAGCCGCTTCAAGGCCCTCGCTGTCGATCCCACCGAGTTCGCCTGCCTAAAGGCCATTGTGCTCTTCAAGCCAGGTGAGGAACAAAACACTATTCAGTCGCTTGTCTGTAGTCCGACAGGCTACCTTTAACTTGATCGCGGCACTTGGCTCTGTCATTGTTTTCAGAAGATGAGCACCACGCAGAGGCTAAAATTTCTCTCAATATGTTTTATTTAAATAGTACATCATAAATATACATTTTTTAATAATATGGAAGGTTCTACAATTTTTGGCTTCGATGAAAAGCATAAATTGAGCACACGCCGTAACACAAAATATGCTACAAGCCGCAATTTAAAAACAGGGGACAATATAAATGTTGTTTGCTGTTTGTGTGACTCATGCTTTTCCTGTCCTTCACAGAGACTCGAGGTTTGAAAGATCCAGAACAAGTGGAGAACCTGCAGGATCAATCACAAGTCATGCTGGGACAACACATCCGGTCACACTACCCCAGTCAACCAGCCAGGTAACAACCAACACAGATTACATCTCCCTAATTTGGGGTTATAACAAATCATGGAGTGAATTCCTTTTTAAACTGATTCGCGTTGATGGTGTTGGTGACTTCCATTATTTCCTTTTACACGGGGTTAATCTCATTATTGTGATCTTTGTGTTTAGGTTCGGAAAGCTGCTTCTTCTCCTTCCCTCTCTGCGCTTTGTGAATTCTGAGCGGATCGAGCTGCTGTTCTTCCACAGAACCATTGGGAACACTCCCATGGAGAAACTGCTGTGTGACATGTTCAAAAACTAAAAGTATCACAGAGAAACCCGCGTAGTCATCAATAATCTCCTGGTCGGGATGGGATGATCGACGACAGATATTTGCTTTGTATATATACCAGAGATTGTGCATGCTGTTATTTTTTTGTATTATTCTTTTTTGTCATTTCCACATCAGGTAATCTATCAAAGAAGAAAATGCGGTTCAGTTCTTGTCATCATGTTTTCTGTTTGTATCACACGAAGAGTCTGAGCTGAAGTTACGGTCACGCTTCATCCTCTAGTTGTTTTTTTTTTTTTAATGTTAAAATAAAAATTCTTTGTTTGGTAATAGATGGACTGTATGCGTGCCCCTGCTGACATTACTGTGACTGTTGTATTCATGTTGTCATGCCTTGAAAAAGTAAAAAAAAAAAAGCACCAGTTGCTGCACCGAAACCATCAAACAGTGCCCTCTTCTGTCTGGTTACCACACAAAACCTTCAACACACACGCACACACACACACACACACACACCCATGCACACACACACACACGCACGCACACGCACACACAATAAATATAATATATTGAAATTAATTCAATTAAAAAGTCCCTTCGATATGTGCCTTCTGTTTCAATTGGAGATTAAAGACATGAAAGTTAACAGTGGAGGATGGGAGCTGATCCTTGGCAGCAGCAGGCATCCTGTCATTAAGCATCCACTGTATTAATTTTCTTATCGTTTGGCAACATAACTATTCAGCGTGAACT
>JAVDPK010000144.1:765563-789531 GCA_034780415.1 Cichlasoma orientale | reverse complement strand
CATGTCATAATCACGTTACACAGGAGGGAGTGATCCTGAAGATTGTTTGTGGCTTCATTAAACAACCAAAAATTGCAAAAAACTTCCTGAAATGTACTTCAATTAAGAAAGTAAAAAGTAGCTCTTTGGAAGACATTTTGTGCAAAGCTAACTGAAGCTCATTTCATATTAATATACTAATAAAAAATATTTGTACCTGGAAATGCAAACTTCATTTCAATTAAAACTCTAATTCTAATGACTGTACTCAGCTTGAACACTGTTATGTAGGACATGAGCAGAGAAAAAAATCTATATTTGTTGTTACTTGCATTGTAGCTGGGCGACTCTACCTCAACATAAACAGAAAAACGAGTACAATTACAGGTTAACGTGGGATTCGGCAGGTGGGGGAGCCTATAAGGTCAGTTACAGTGGCTCAGTGTGGGGAAAAGAGTCACTACTTACATTCATTTCTTTTGTGAGCTCCAGCTGATTTTCTTTGTGTCCGGGCTGTGACCAGCTGCCGCTGCTGCTCTGAGGTTTACTGCTCACTGAATTCAACAAAATGTAACCCACTATTTCACGAGCTAGCTTGGCTGATTTCAATCCCCTACACTGACAGTATAAACTGTTTACTGTCTTTATACTGGACAGTATTCAGCTGGTGAGAAATGGATACGCAGCTGAAGTTGCAGTAACTTGCACTGCCACTAGGGTGAGCAATTTCGCCATGTGTGTACATTTCACGCCTACGAGAGGCAAAGTGCAAATGTCCATGTTCAAGTCTGTGTTCATTTTCATTATTTCCTACGGTGGCCCTCAGGGCCACCGTAATTTCCCTTATTTTTTCTCCTTCTAAACCATTTATTCCACACTCCGCATTCTAAGTTACAGTATTACTTCTCAAATGAGGTACTTGCCCATTTCCTTGACCTTCAAATGACCTTGACCTTCTACAGTAATTTTTGACATTAACTTTAACATTGGCCATTATTTTTGCTTCTGAACCACATTCTTTCTTACTCACATGCATTCTACCTTACAGTAAGGCCTCTCAATTGAGGTACAGTACCAGTCAAAAGTTTGGACACACTCAGCCACACACACTCGCATTCATATGAATGGGTGAGTGCGCCCAAACTTTTGACTGCTGTAACTGTTCTTTTGCTTGGGGATCAAAAACTCAATGTATAACTTTTATGCAATGTGTTTTTTCTGGATTTTTTGTTCATGTTTTGTTTCTCTCATTAAAAAAAAAAACCTGAGACTGTTCGTTTCTTTGTAACTTACAAATTCAGCAGGGGATCAAATCATTAGTTCCTCCACTGTACTGCCTTCCACTTTGAAATGAGATGCATGTGGTTGAAATGAGAGTTGGTATTCCTTAACCAAATGTCAGCTTGATAAGAAATGTCACTCAGTATTACTTTATCTTTTGATTCAAACACACTGGCACCATCAAAAGACACAACAGAGGAGAGGAAGTGGACCCCTGCTGCATTTAATGGAGGCATCAGACTTGTTTTTTGAATGCTTGTAAGCCTGAATAAAAGAGCAAGAAATTGAAACATTTTATTAAAATGAGGTCATTATTCTAAGACTAAACTGAGCTCTAATTCTGGACTTTAAGGAGTTAAGAATAGCATTTAGCACATCAGTAGTGGTCTTTCTAGGTTGAAATAGCAGCATTTGAGCATTGTGGACCCAGTGCCAGGCCCCTACACACCCACACAGTCTTTGGATGCAGCCTCCGTTATACGAGTGAACTCACTGATCCAGATTAAAACACTTTCAACTCCCACAGGCGTCAGATTTCCCCAGCACAATGTGGTTTGAGTCCCCAGTGACTCAAAAGGTGCCAGTAAATATTCTTTAAGATGCACAAAACGAGCATGGGAAAACTCTACCTGTATCACAAAGTCCAGCTTCAGCTGCAGTTTGGTACAGGTGAAGGTCTGCAGCAGCACTGGGTGCTTGTCACGTGGTTTCTTTCTGTCTTATTTTTATTTGATAAAACTTGAAATCGAGATCTCACCTCACACGTCGCATTCTCATTTTGACCGTTCTGTAGCTCGTTCACACAAAGGTTGCCTCTGTTTCAATGGGAGATTTTCATCTTATAAGATTAGTTTGTTAAGTAACAAGTGGAGGGAGGCAAACAGGTTGTTGCCACATTGCTGAGCAAAAATAGCATTACCTAATCTCAATGCCAAACCCCACAGAGCGGCATGTAATTTGATTTGGCATCTCATTTTTTAAAAAAAACATCTTTATTGCATATCAAAGAATTTTCTAAATTGCATTAAAATGTTTCATTTATTCAAAGTACAGTTTTGTGGTCAACTTCTTTTTATAGAGAATTTTAGAAAAGGAAAGAGTCTGTGTAGAGCCGTTTCGGGTCACAGATGTTCTGTGGGGTTTAAGTCTGGGCGTTGGTTGGGCCAAAGGATTACAGTCGTCAGCCACATCATTAGTTAGACTTTACTAGAACCAGTTTGGACCCCTTTTGCCTTCAAAAATGCCGTAATTCTTTTTGGCACAGACTCAACAAGGTGCTGGAAACAATCTTCAGAGATTTTGGTTCAAACTGACACGATAGCAGCACACAATTGCTGCCATCTCAAATGTGCCCTGTTGGATTGATATCTGGTGACTGTGGAGACCATTTGAGAACAGTAAACTCCAGTCCAGCCCACGTCCAGCATCAGAATGTAGCCTTTTTTTTTTTTGATTTTTTAAATTTTCTCCTATGACATTTAGTTATGGGATCCTTTCAGTGACACCTGGATTATTTATTAGAACCATTTAAATTCTTGCACCACCAAAAAGCCTCGACAGTGACCAGTAAAAGCCTTTTGACATCTGTTATACAATTGTTTAACTTGATTATTAATTAATTATGAAGTAATAATTCTATTTTGTTTTTGACCAAACGTTATTCTATAGATTACATTTTAACAATTAGGTGGCAATGCTTAAAACATTTCTTCCTCCACGTCCTTCATTTCCTGTGAATGTTAAACCTGGATCCCCCCCCCCCCCCGCCCCCGCCCCGCCCCATGCAGCCCTTAATCTGCTGTGTTGGGTTATTAGCTGGACTGGAATGTGTTGGGGTGCTTGGGCCAAACTGTCCTGACACGTTGCAGCACCAGCAGACCGCTGACTGGAGCAGGATCAGGAGTCCTCTGGATCTTTATTTGCCGCGCTTCACCTGAGTGACTTGATTATACAGTTGCAATGAATCACAGCAAGGATGACTTTGTGCCTTTTGAATATTCTTACTATGATTATCCAGACTGGTACTCGAACAACGCAGAGCCAACAAAACTACCCAAAGAGTGAGTATAAAAAGTTGGATCAAAGGTGCCAAATGGGGCCACGAGTACTGATTATTTGTTGATTCTTGGTGCATCAGAAAAGCGCTAAGATGTGGTGGTTTGACCTATTTTTATGCTTAACTTGCACATTTATGAAACTTTTGTTTTTAACGTTTTCATTTTCTTTTTGTCACAGAGTTATTTTACCATGTGACCCCACTGCAGATGACAAGCTCTTCCACATATGCATGCTATCAGTATCAGTACGTATAAAAAGAATTTACTGTATATCTAAAATGCAAAGGCATATTAAGATAAAGAAGGTTTGAGGACAGTTTAAAAGAAAACTGGCGCTCTACACTCAGCGGACCTGGTGGCTCTCTGAAAGTGTGTATATTTCCTGGCAGGTCTCACCAGGAAAAAATCATATACTATACCTTTCATAATCAACAGATCTCAGCTTAATGAACACCTTGGACATCAATTCAATTCAATACAGTTTTATTTATATAGTGCCAAATCACAACAAACAGTCACCTCGAGGTGCTTTACATTGCAAGGCAAAGACCCTACAACAACACACCGTCCACCACCATAATCCAAACACCAAACGAGGGAATACTTTAGAAGAACAGTGTTCAGTCCGTCCAGCAGAGATCCACAGAGTCGGAGAACCAATACTAAGGTGCACTGACATTGTTCTGGTTGTACATGGTGACCCAAGTCCTTACCGAGACACCCAGAGTTGTCCTTCATTCATTTGAAGGACTTAGGCTTAACTATTAGCACAGTGAAATATAGTGTTTGTAGTTACACTTTATTAGTGTATAACTGCAAATTGGCGCTACAGAACTCCCTTTCTAAGTTCTTGGAAAGGCAGGGATTAAATAATTGACTACAATCATTTATACAGTCTGTGCCTCAAGCTAGCTTTTTTGCAACCAAACACACCAAGCAAGGGCCGACTGACAAGCCGAGGGTGACGTGCTCATAGTGCAGAAACATGTCAAACTCAAGATAGTCCTGCCTTGGTTTACTGAGGCTGTGGATCTGATCGAGCGGTCGCTGCTTCCTACAGTCCTACATATAATCTGCTACGTTTTGCAACCACGAGTAGCCCCCTGCTAGCCATTAGAAAGAATGCAAGTTTAAGCTTCTCAGACCCGAACACTAATTTCATCCTTATATACAGTCCATGACTACAATCCACAAGACCACTGCTATTAAATATTGCACACTGCTTCTTTAAATAGCAATAAGAACAACTGCACCAGCACAAAGTATGTGTAAATGTCTTATAAGAAGAAACTTCCATGTAGTATCAGTAAAACTTTGCATTACTAGCTTTGAATATAAACAGCTAATGCAGCTTAAACATTTAACCTGCACTCTTTCTAAGCAGAACGCGAGTGGATCAGTGAGCTTCATGTTCCATCAAATCCTTCAGTGCTTTTTCCATGATTACATCAGCTGTCTGTGCTTCAGATGGATATGCAATTTAGAGACTTTTACTGTCATTTAGCCTTCGCCCAATTACAAATGAAGGCCACTTTAACTCAGAAAAATCCTTCTACTCTGTACAGAATGGACATGGCCCAGTTCCATTCTACAGTAAACAATCTGAAATAAACTATTACAGCTGGGTCACTGCTGCCGATCAGGCATAACAAGGCAAAATAGTCTGAAAAACAATTTCTTCAAAACAAGGTTTTTTATTTATCCTGATTTAGAGGTCAAATTCCAGCTGTATATTCAGTGCTGTATCATTTTTAAGTGCAAGTTTTAATGAGTTACTGCAGCTGGCAAAGCCTGTGAATAACCTGAACGGATAAACGTCACCAAGTAAACTTTAGCCCTGAAATGAAGGGGCCATGGTAAAAGAAAGTTTTCTGAAACTAGAACCTAGTTTTCATTAAGCTAATGCCAAGAAACCTGTCAGAATGAGACTGTTCAGTCCAAAAAATACTTTCACATTTTGCATTTAATGGTCTTTTTTACGATATGAGCAAAAGTCTGAGTCTGTCAGTGTTTTTGGGCAGCAGCTGAGACTTTGACAAAGGGGACCTCTTTAGAAGAAGCTAGCACAGAGTTGATGCCTAAAGTTTGTTGCTAACATATAATGTGTACACAGCTATATAACAACCACCCCTAATGTGGCAAGTCTTAATAATATGACTTGTCCTTATTGAATTGCTTCTTTCCATCTAGCTGCTGACCATGTTGGTCCTGGCAGGTCTCACCAGGAAAAATAACTTCTGCCAGGGTTTCGCAAGAGGATCCTCAAGCATCTTCAGGTAAGTTTGGTAAATAATAATTTAACTGCACATTTGTCTCGTGTTATCTGAGCGTTCCTGTACGATCTCACAGTCCAGCCAACTTCCTGGATCAGACTCAGAAAAAAGGCCTCGCTATGGCCGTTTTTGGACTGGTGTTCAGCAAGCTGGCAGTGCTGGTGCTCGCCCCGGACCCTCTGCCTTTCTCCAAAGATACTCCGCCAGAACTTAAAGGTAGACATCTGTGTGTTTATTTCTAATGAAGAATGGAGCTGCACCTGCAGCCTGCGCCTCTCTGGCTTCAGATTCATAGCGGTTTGATTATTATGAGAGTCAGTGGTTTTTTCAAGGCACACTTCCTTTATTATTATGAATCAGATTACTGACATATGCTGTCCAATGCTTTCTAGAGAGTCCTTGCGTGTGTTTAGTTTAAACAATACATAAATATTACAATATTTGAACATTTTGTAGTGCCAGAGATAGTATTAAAAATATGCTGTGGAGCAGTAGCTTTGGGGCAGCTGTCTCGTTCCATTTTGTCCATATTGAATATTAGAATTTTCACAATGATACATCTTGTCTTTTTTTTTTCCAGAGTACATGAAGCTGATTGCCATTTTTTACTACCCAGTCCTGTATTATCCTCTGTTGGTGTGCGGCACTGTGCAGCGCAAAGCAGGCTATGTGTTTGGGACACTCCTCTCCTTCAGTCACTTTGGTGTCCTGGTGTGGCAGAAGTTCGACTGTCCAAAGACTCCAGAGGTGAAATACTAACAAAAAACCAAACAAAACAGAACCACTGTTTCAGAGGGAAGACCGAAATTCTTCCATGTTGGTCATCTTTCATCTGGGACAGCCCAAGATAAGGGATAGCTAAATGACTCATGTCGGTGCCTAACTAACTGACATAAATGTGGCTGTATATGATATTTGAGATGTGAAGAGATACAAAATGTATTGATATTTTGTAGGGTTTGTATAAAAACAGTGACTGCATTATTTGTAATGCTATATTTTTGGTATCTAATTCACTTTGGTGGATTCTGGAGGAACTTTAAAGCACAGCATGTTTTGTTTCTTCACAGATCGATAAATACTATGCTCTACTCGCAAGTCTGCCTCAGCTGGCCTGCCTTGCTTTTCTCTGTGTTCAGTTCCCTTTGTTGTTTGTGAAAGGCCCAAAGACTGACGAGGTGAGCAAAGAAACACAACATCTGATCTCTCTCGGGCTGCGTCTGGTGCAGCTGAAATAAGACACATGAATTTGAACTATGTAAAACAGAACCGTGATTACGATAAGCAGCTTGTGCAGAACAGGGCAGGTTTAACCCCGTGTCCGTCGGCAGATTATGACGAGAGAGGCGATATTTTTTCCCCCCGTCAAACACGTTAATTCAATATGTTTGAAAAGCTAATTTAATCCCCTTTTTAGAAAACAGAAAACAAATGCTAATTTCCTCAATAATCTTTCTTCACATGCAGCATCGGGTCCCCCAGAACCATTTTTGTCACATTGAAATTATACAGTCATGAAGGAGATTAAACCTGGAGTTCTAAATTCAATGTTTTTGCTCACAGGACCTTGACAGCAGCTACTACACCAACTATGTAAAGTTACTTCTCAAGAAAAAGTCCTCCACTGTCAGGTGAGCGGAGATGAAACGATCATTTAGACTCAAAGTGATCGGGACACATGAAAAACATGAAGACAGGATCATATTTAAAGGAAACCAATTTTGTTGTTGATTATAATTTTTCCAGCGGATGTTTTGAGGCGGCGCAGCAGGACAAACGCATGTGAAGCAAGTTTATTAACAATGTTTCATTATTTGCTCATTACAGCGAGCCAGCAGCTTACCCTGTTTCACTGTGCTCATTCTGTCACTTATCCACGTGATAAAGTCCCGATGATATTTATAGATTTGAGTAGTATTTAGTATTTACTGAAGTATTTCTTCTTCTCCTCCAGATTACAGTTTTCTTTCTGCTTTGTATTTAGCTGACAGTTGCTGGTTCAGATAAGCTAAAAATAATCACTGTTTTGGAGTAACTTCAAAATAGAGACTCGCATCTGATATTAAATCAACTGATTTTTTTTCCCTATAACACCCCAAACTCCTCTGGGTTCCAGCAAAGTAACTAAATAGAGAAAATTTCTGCTTTGATAATAATGATGATAATAATATGATGGTGTATAATTGAGGAGCACGCAGTCCTTTAGACCCACAGATATGCTGAAACTTGACACATGCGTCACCACCCGCATGCGTGATTTTCACTGAAGGTCAAAGTACTTTTCCTCTGTGGTTTAGTTACATTTACTTCAAAGGATTGTGCCCTCTGGGCTCACAGAAAGTCTTAGATTCACATGGTGACAAAATGAGGGTAAGCATGCTTGTTGACAGTGGGAGACAAAGTCAAGCATAAGCAGAACAATCAAACTCCACACAAGAGTCTGACTGCAACGGTTAGATGTGAGGGGACCGAAAATAGGAGGAAATATAGAACCTCAGTGTTGAGATGGGGCTTATGGCCTTAAATATATATTTAAATATAAATAGCATTCATGTTGTATGTGGCTAACATGATTTGTTCTGTGTTCACTGCAGTTCATCAGCAGCAGACAAACCAACCCCGACAGAGAGAATCGTGGAGGTGTTTAAGAGTTATATTTATATTCCTGAAAAAGGTGATTCATACAAAAACAATGATTTTTACCTCAGCTAAATATATGACATCTTTGAGGTGCTGCTGTAATGTTAAGTCTGGATAACGTAACTTAGTTTTAAAGAGATTGCGGATCATTTTTTGCCTTTCAGTGTTTCGTTTCCCACTGAAGCTGGCGGTATCATCTTTTGTCACCTGTGTGGCGATTTATCATGTGAGCTTAAATAAGTCAATAATTCATTTAACTGCAGTTATATATCACACCGTCTGAGGTGGGCCATTATACTTTCACCGATGTCTGTTTCACCCTTCAGACTGCACTCCTGCTAGTCGTCCTGGTGGTCCCCACTCTGCACATTGTTCGTGCTGGCATTGATGAAAACATCGCCTTCTTGTTAATGGGGTTTGGGATTGTCCTATCAGACGACAGGATGGAGGTTGTCAGAATTGTGACTTTTTACACTTGGTTGCTGGAAGGTATGTGGGCTCTCTTTCCTGACCTTCAAACAAAATGCTAAAGTGTATTTTTTTAAAAAAAGAGAGACTAATGTAGTTTTTTCTTTTGGGTCATGCTGTTTGTTAGTATGCTACCTCTGTGCGATGACCCTGTCTTGTTTGGTCAGCCTTATTATGCTCATGAGGTCCATGGTTCTCCACAGGTATGTGCAGTAAATCCAGTGGTTAAAAGAAAATGTATTTTCTTTATCAAAAGTTTACTTATTCTGAGTAATGATTATAGCCTATCTACAAAATTCCTCAGCTTCTCATTGTTGTCTGATTATAAATATTTAAACTTTATTATTTTTCTCTGATCAGTTCTGCATATCAGAATAAACACGTAACAATGCATCTGAGAGAGTCTTCAGCTTATCTTCAACTTCCTGTCTGAACCTGATGTGTCGCTGGCCTTTATTGTGTTTCAGATCAAACCTGAGAGGACTGTATAAGGGAGACATTTACAAGATTTACAACAGCCAGAAAACCGTCCGTCCATCTAGACCTGGTGTTGTTTGTTGGATGGGCTTGACGGGATACCAGGCTGCAGTCGTCAGCCTCGGTGAAGCTTGAATAAACTGCAAAACCATCACTGATTTTGACTTTGAAATTTTGAAAAGACAAAAAAACCCTTTCACCTATCAATAGGAACTGCCTCTCAAAGCCTAATATACAGCACCACAATCTCTGTGCCACAGAGCTCCACTGTCCTTCAAAAAGCATTAGAACTATAAATGAGACGCAGCGTTGATCTGGATGATATGTTCCCTCATTACCATGAATGCACTCATTGTAGTTTACTAAAGTAGCAACTGTGTGTCCAACTTTACTTTGAGTGACACTCAGTAAAACTTATACTGCTTGTATTTTATTTATTTATTTATTTTAAGGCTTAAAGGCCGAGAGGCGCAGAGAGAAGACAGAAACTATGAAGCGACATAAAAACATTTTGCTTTTGGTTTCGTTGCTCGTTTAATTCTGTTAGAAATGCAGCACGAAACAGCAGAATTGATCCTTCACATTGTCACACCACAAAGCATGTGTAACATACTGATTTGCTAGACAGAAAAATGCTCATATGAAAAACAGTAATTGCCCCTGAAAACGTGTTTAACATTAAAAGCGGCCTGTTTGTGCGTCTGCAGGGATGGCCATCCAGACGGTCGTGTTTTTTATCTGCTTCCTGTTCCTGGTGTTTTTGATCATCATCCCGGTCTTTTACGGCCGTAACATCATCGTCTTTGAAATCGCAGGAAAGGCGTGGTGAGTCAGCAACGATTATTGTGGTTCTTTCTTTTTTCTTTTCAATCGGTGACTAAAAACACTTTTCATTTTCCTTCTCTGTGATAACTCAGGCCGGCCTGGGTCACGCTGATATTGGTTACAGGGCTTCAGCACGTGACTGCGAAGGTTGCTTTCATCAAAAAGGAAGCAGGCACAAGAGACCTGAAAAACAGGCATGTTTGTTTATTCCAGCTCATTTGTTGGAATGCAGTTTAATTAATTAATTAATTTGGTTTTTATTCATTTTAATTACTATTGCAATTGGATTTTTTTTTTACATTTGTGCTACATTAATTGCAATGCAATGCTCAAGATAAAGTGGTTTAGTTATTAGTAACAAGTATTATAAGCTATTTTACAGTATAAATGACAACTTTGAATGATGAAGAATAGATAAATCAAATGGTTGTCAAACACTTAGTGCTGCAGGCTTTGTATCATTAAAAAACACTAAAGAACAAGTAAATAAAGTCGATGATAACATGAATACTTTCTCACTGGGAAACAACCTCTTGATTAGGGTAATTTTTTCTTGGGAATTAAGAGAACCTCAGAGAGCTGAATCCTTCTAGTTTTGATGATTTTTACATGAATATCAAATCACTGTGTTCCTGCCAGTTTGGATACTGATTTAAAACATGCATTTAATGCATTGTTTAAAAAACAGAGAGGGTTTGTTTAAAGAATAAGCACAAATCAAGCTGAAAGGGTTGAGAGTTCCTGACTTTTAATACCATCTCCCATAATGCAACTTTAAAAATTTGAAGCCTCCGCTCATCAAAGCACCTTCAGAAATACTAAAGATATGATACATTCTGTTTGCTAATGTAATTAACTTCACAATCTCCTTCATGATGCTTTCCAGAGAGAGTCTGTTCCTCCTGACGTACCTGCTGTTCCTGATCAACACCGTGCTCGGACTGATTGTTGCCATATGGAGAATAGTGATAACTGCTTTGTACAACATCATCCATTTTGGTCGTATCGACATCAGTCTGCTGCATCGCACTGCAGAGTCCTACGACCCAGGTACAATTACTGCATCTCAGTTTTTGGACAGCAACACTATTACTAATTTTAGCCGTGAATGAATTGATCATAATAGCAAAAGTTTGGAGTAACATTACCTGTTGAATAAGAAAAAGTGTCATTGTGACCTTTGACCCCATTTAGCCTACAGATACTACACCCACTTCATGAAGGTGGAGGTCAGTCAGTCGCACCCAGTGATGAAGGCTTTCTGTGGGCTGCTGCTGGACATGATGGTTGAGGGTGGGAGAGCTGGACAGAAAATACGAGATGCAGAGGAAGGTAGAAATCCTGAACCGGAAACACACACACACACACACACACACACTGAATGTTCATGAGTGCACGGATCTAGTCACTTCATTGCTCCTCTGAGGCTGTGATGCATATGTGAATTCTAAAAAGCATAATAAGTTTCATGGATTAAAGGTTCACATCATGATGGGTAAATGAGGAGCTGAACTTGCCACTAAATGAAAAGTTAGGACATCAACAAAAATGAACAAAACTGGTTATTGGAAAATTTGTGCCAATCAATCTTTCTTTGAATGACAAAACACAAATAAAATGTTCTTTTCCAGGTTCTGGAGAAATATTTAATAAGTATTTAAAAATTATTTAATAACAGTGCTCTATAAAAAAAAAAAAGTTTTGTGGACTGCAGAGGGATTTTGTAGGAATACCTAGAACGATCACGATGATCAGAGCTCACTGGTTCTTTTAATAGATCCAAGGTTTTAACTTCTCTGCTCGGGGCCACATTAAAATGCATCATTCTCAACATGTCGCTCAGCTCGACACTGTCAGACTTAATTATCCTCAGTGTCAGCTGAAGCTTTACTTGCGGTAGACTCAGCTAAATGCTGCACGTTAACACTGTGGGTCAATTCACCGTCACACTAAACGGTCCCAAACTGCAGTCTTTATGTAGCATTTAGCATTTCTGCTTATAAACATTTGCATCTTTGCGATCCTTACTTTGTGATTGAACTACTGTAAGATGCAGTGGTGTAACATTTAGCTTGTTAGCCTGTTATCATAAATTCACTTAACAGGAAAACACATATGCTAATATTAGTATAGGACTGCGGTGTATCACCATCGGATCCAGTCATGATTTCTACAGCATAATGACCCTTTTTCTGCCTTAGGTTACAAGTTGGGGATCCTTAATCTAAGATGAATGTGCTTGTAATTACATATATCAAAATGGATTTTTAATTGCATAGCTTTCAAGCTTGAGCTTCTAGCAACGCTGCAATTTCTAGACTCACAGAGCTGCCAAAAACAGATGAATTGTACAGTTTCTCCACAGTATCTCTTCTTTTCAGTGACACTCACAGAGAAAACGCGCTTATGCTGCTACATGAGGTTGTAGAAATTTTGTATCTATTTCAGAAACGTTCTCAAATTACAACACACGTACATTTACAAATGACACTAAGCATATTCAGCCCCTTAGTTTGCTGTCTCGTTCTGCCCTCAGCCTGCTCCTCCTTCATGCTTTCAGGGATTCAGGAGAATAAGCCAAGCAAGGTGACCAGCAGTAAAAGGATTCGCTCTCGCTGGCAGCTGCTGTACACACTGGTTAAAAACCCCTCCTTGCTGGGTTCCAGGAAGCATTTCCAGACACTGCAGAACTCGGAGAGTGTCCTGAACGGCACCCCCAACCGCACCTCCAAGAAAAGAAGCAAGAGGGAGTCCAGCAAGCCAGCTGCAGAGCCAGAACAGTCCACTGAGACCCCAGAAAGCCAAGAAAAAACTGAATGAGCTTTCACTGAAGTTGGCAGTTTACTTCAAACAAAATTATATCTAGTATGGTTTGCATTAACCAAACCTGTGTGTACTAAATATAACTTCTGCAATGGAACACTTTGCTTCAGAAATACTCTTTTAGCATCTAACTTCATGTGGTCTAAACTAGTCTGTGTTTATTTCTTTTGTTTATTACATAGGATATGAGTTTAACCTCAATATCTCACAGAACCCACTTACACAGCAGTTTGATAGACAGATTTCTCTGAGCCACAAATTGGCTCAGCTAATTAAAACTTCTGAAAGGGCTCCCGGGGATGCACTGGAACAAGCCTGACCCAAAGGATCCACTGCCCATTTCTCAGCGGCAGACACCAAAGGATGCGCTGAGAGGTTCCCCGTCTGTGCTCTGATGGGTCAAAGCTGCACTGCCGACACAAGGGGAATCTACAATATATTAGACAGGCTTATTATGTGGTAATAACATAGAGGTTGATCGCTGTATCTATTACTGAAGTGTCCCTGCAGAGCATAGATCAACCACATTTTAAAAAACAAACATGGACTTTAACAAAATGCAGCTGCAAAAATAAGATCCAATGTGATTCCTACAGAAATATGAATTATAATGCAGGTATCAACTCAAATTTTTGTTAAGCTATGCTATATACTATTTTTGAATTAGTCTAGGCCTTTAAGTTTTGTAATACTGACTTGCACGATGCATAGACTGACAGTGGTGATCAATGTCAATATCAGAACTGCAGTAGGGAGTCAATAAGTGGTCCTAGTTTATTTTTGCCTCGGGCTAATGTAGCCATGTCAGCTCATACTGATTATATATTATCTGTTCTCAGTGCTTTGAGAGGATTTTCAAGACCATGGATGGCTGAATTTATATGTAGACCAACTTCATAGAAAAAAAACATAAAAACTTCACAAGCTGAAAATATAAAAATATGATATTTATTCCAGTATAAATTTTGTTTCTGCTGCAAAATGCAGTGTAATGTCTTAAAATGCTGTTAGAAGACTTTGTGTGGATCAGTTCTTACTTACATTTCAGCTTTGACATAATCAGCGGTGAATCGGATGGTGCATATGATGATGCATATTGGCTCATATTTAGATACCTAATTACAGTTTTCTGTTACTTTTACCTTATATGCTGTTTTACAATATCACAAAGTGACTGCTGAAGAAAAATAAAAGACTCAAATAGATACTGTGCTACTAAATTTCTTTGCTTTTTTCTTAAACCCCTCTTTTAAAACTATATCAAGAATTTTTTAAAACAAAATTCACAGTTTTTATATCAATTAATTTTGTTGATGATGTAAAACTACAGAATATCTGTACAATAATGTGTCCCCCCGTTCCTGGTGAATACAGTTGAATGCTGTAAATGCCGATACCGCTGAGGAAGCTAATATTAACAGATGCACACTATATGATTTTATGGTATAATAAAATAAAATGTTTGGTGAGCTCAAAGACTCTGAAATGTAAATGTTTAGGACTGAGCTGATATTGTCTTACAGTTAAAGACAGAATATGCCAGCGTACACTGAAGCTGTGCTGGCAGCATGTCATAGCTGGACGGAGGAAAGGAGATAAAACCTGGAACAATTATTTCTTCTGTTCAAACTTTATTGAGGCACATAGGAATAGGACAGAATTTTTAAACACTTTGGTAAAAACATACCATTTCATAACATAAAACAGAAAATAGACAGCAAGAAATATCGATCCAAAGTTATTTGAGCCACACAACATACTGCGACTCCACAACAGGCAGCATGCAGGTCCTCTAACACAGTGCTCTGGGAAAAACAGCAGGACAGACACATGACCCAGATACAATAGAGAAATAACCCCATATATACACACGCATAAGTGCCATTGGAGTAGATTTGATTCAGGACATGATTGTCCAGATGTTATCGTGATATTCTATTTAAAACAGCCATTTATTTGGACTCAACACATTTATCTTAATTGGAAATGTTCACATTATAACCGAACAAAGAGCTCACAGGTGCAGCACACTAAATTGTATCTTTTTTTTTTTTTTAACAACACAGTTTTGATTAACATTTAAACTCCGCTATGTGATTATTAAATTTCAGTTTTAAGCCACGACACTCCTAAAAACCACACGCATTTACTTTAAAGCAGAATATTGGTATATTTGTTACTACTGCCTGCACTATGCACATCACTATGCACTGCAATTCATAAGCGTCAACTTGTTTTAATGCATCAGTTTTTTTCTTATCAAACCTTGATTGTGACCGCTTTAGTCATCCTGACACCAGAAGGCAGAAATCAGCATTTTGTTGTGCGCGCTCCTCTTCCTTTGACCTGTCGGGTCTAACGACGGTGCTCAGAAGAATAGAAGCTGAAGGAAATAATATTTTGGTTACTAAGGTTAAATATTTCTTGGCATAAACTTCCGTTTCTCATCACACCTGCACTCACGAAACCATGGATATAATGGAATAGCACTAATGCAATGATTGGTTTGAAAAGGCATCTCAAAGACCGAGTGCTGGTCATTCACTGTGTGCACTTTGAAACTGTTCATAGATTACTGTTACTCACCAAAGAAGATACATGAAATAATAATAAGCCTTCATGTTTACGTTGATGGATTTTCTGTGTTGCTATTGTGGTTATACTCTGATTTCTTAACTCGTAACATTCTGTGAGATATCTCGAACAGCGTTTAATGGAATACAAAGTTAATGAAATTTGGTCAAGTCAGTGCTTTTTTCTCCCTTTTCTTTCTTAAGATCACTGGTACAGAAATAGATTTTTAATAAGAATATAACCATGGGGAGCATGTACTATCACTATGTATATTTTGGTGCTGATCAGGATCCAGATCCAGCACATTTGAAAAGTCAGGAATTCTGCAGATGTGGTGAAGGTGCATGTATGCATTTTAGTAAGCCCACCAAATTATTAAAGCAGGTTTCTTAATATGTTGATGCTCTCACTCACATGCTCTCCCAGCCCTAATTTCGAAATAAAATTTAAACTATCTTTTAAACAATATTAAGTTGCACAGACAGTTACTGCTTTGATGAGGGTACTTTTATCTGCTTTAATGACTGAATTATATTTTTAGGTTTGGCATCCAGCTTTTCTTTCTGGAGCACGCACTCCTTGTTGTCCTATTTGCTTCACTGCAGTGTTTGTCTGGAAAACATCCACCAGTGAGCAGTAGATGCCTGCAACTTGCTGTCCATCCATTCACTGAATGCTGCAGCATGCACGGTTGTTTCAAGCAAGTGAATGTAGTAAAGTCATATTTCTATAAACCTGAAGAGAACCTTAACCAATGGAACAAATAAATAAAATAAGAATATCTGTTTATAACCATAAATGATGGAATTCATACATCTAAACTGCATTATTATCCACAATACTTTAAACCAGGATATGGTGGTTCAGCTCCACTGTGGAAGCTTTTTTTTATTATCATCACTGACTTCATTGTATTGATTTTACTTAGAAAATTTATGATTTGGTAAGGTTTAGGAAAAGATTAAAGGTTTGGGCTAAATTACATGGAGATGAGTCTCGTCCATCTAATACATGAATAATGGCCAGAAAAGGAGCAGCAGTAGGAAAGCAAGAATATAAATGATATGTTAATTACACTTTGTATTTGTGAAGCAAATAGAAAGATGCTTGGGGATGCAGTTTAGTTTTATGTATCATAATTTTGAGGAGACAGGGCTGTTAAGAAAGCAAAGTCACCAGTTACTGATTTGGATACTTGTAGTTACTTGTAATATTCACTGCCTCAGCTCCCAGAGGCAACCTATCGCTATACTCAGATCCCACCTCATAGTCGTCTAAATTCGTCCTGCACTGAGATAAAGTAAATGAGTCAGTCACCACACTTTCTTCTGTATCGGCCTCTTTCTCCCCATCGCCACTCTCTGTCTCACCTTCCTCCTCGTCCAGCTGGCTGTTAATCCTCTTCTGAGACTCGGTGTGAGGTGCGTAGATGTTAAATTTGGTGGTGAGGTTCCTCTCCGTATGGTACTGGTCTTTGGCCTTCAGGATCAGCTTGTAGGTCTTGCTGCGGTATTTGTACACCAGGTGGAAGCACGTAGCCCCAAGCAGAGGCACAGTGGACACAGTCAGGAGGCAGATGCTGACTGAGATGATGATGAGAAGGTTTGGCACCTTCCTTCTGGTGGTGAACAGCACGTGGACCTCACAGTCCTCCCCTCTGTAGGTCAGACAGAGGGAATAGTTGGTGCCGGGTTGTAAACCACTGAACTGATATGAGTTGACGCCAGCCCTGATCTTCGACCACTGCACGGCTGAATGTTTTAGGTCTGCAGTGATGCACAGATACAAGCCATTTGAGTGGAGTTTTTCTGAGATGTCTGGGAGGCCTTGGTGCTCTTTGCTGTCAGCGAGGGAGCTGTCAGAGGTGGCGGCAGCCGCCTGGTTGCTCTTTTCTCTGGGCATGAGAAGAGGATTGAGACGCACTGTCGCCTCTGTTTCTGACACTCCTATTGCAATCACACCAAAGTCAAACGTGTATTTGATGTCATTCAGGCTCCCGTTAAAGACGGGGTTCGGAATATATCTTGTATTAGGTGTCAAGCTACATTTGCTAGATTGTAGCTGATATTTTGTCGACTCCTCGTAAGACTTGGAAATGATGTCTGCAGTTGGAGGGTAAGTGGGTGTGATGTTCTTTAAATCAGGGCCATTCAAAGGATCAAAAACAGATGCTTTGTTTGTTGTTTGGTGTGTAGATGGGTTTGCTTTAGTGTAAGTGGGTGTTGTGGTCATTCGTTTTTTGGGCGTTGGTGTAGACAATGCCACCACCTCAACTACGACTGAGTCCTCCGCTCTTCCGAGCTCATTTGTGGCAGAACAGCTGTAGTTTCCGCCATCTTCCTTTCTGAGGTTTGAAATGAGAAGTGTGCCATTATTAAAGACTTTGACTGAATTGTGGGGCATTGAGGAGTCCTCATTAGATTCTGCAGAGCCCTCCTCAGAGAAGGACAAAATTAGCTCTTGTTTTCGTCTTTTACTGTGAATGCTCCACAGGACCAGTGGCTCTGGGTTTCCTTTGAAATCACAAGTCAAGACCAATTTACTGCCTTCATAGAATTGTGCATTAGGAATATTTGGCTCAGTCCATACTGTGACATGTGGGCTTGTACACTTTGACTCAGGCAGTTTTCGGATCTCTTTTCCTTTAAGTTTCTTGGGAGCTGCACAAGTGATAGAACTCTGATCGGTGACTGAGATGGTAGCTGTTGAAATCCAAACTCTTAACCAGTCCAGGAAGCAGGTGCAAGCAAATGGATTGCCATAAATCTGCAAATGTGACAAAGATATCAAACCATCAAACATCCCTTCAGCTATGGTCACGAATCTGTTGTTGTTGAGCCGGAGAGACTTCAGGTCCTTGAGGTTGGAAAAGGCGTCCCTCGGCAGGCTGACCATCTCGTTGTGGTTCATCTTCAGCAGATATAGACCTGTGAGGTTCTGTAGATCCTCCCAAGGAAAGTCCACTATTTTATTATAGCTGATGTCTAAGTTGTGCAGATTAAACAAAGGCACAAGGGTTCCTTGTTCGATGGACACAATCTCATTATGTGACATCCACAAGGACGTCAGCCTGGTGAGATTATCAAATGTCCCCACTGGTATTACACGGATTTGATTAGAAGAGAGACTAAGAGTTGAAACATTGAGAGGAAAACCCTTTGGGACTTGAACCAAGTATTTGTAGGAGCAATCTGCAAAGTGACGGCCATATTTGTCGAAGCAGGTGCAGAGCTCAGGGCAACTCAGTCTTGTAGTGAAGACTGTGGTGATCCACAGAGCGAAGAAGAGGATGTGTGCTGCTGCCATTTTTCTGCTCCTGTAAAATGGAGTCACAGTCCATCTATCAGTGAGTGGATGAAACCAGATATACAATGCCCTGAAAAAGTTTTTGCCCTCTTCCTGATTTCTTAAGTTTTTGTATGTTTGTCACACTTAATTGTTTCAGATCATCAAACAAATTTTAATATCAGAAAAAGAAAACCAGAGCAAATACAAAATGCAGTTTTAAATGATGATTTCATTTTTTTAAAATCTGGCCCTGTGTGAAAAAGTAATTGCTCCCCTCGTTAAATCATGATTTAACTGTGATTAAACACATTTTTGGAAAGACAAGTTCAATTTCACTGGCCACACCCAGGCCTGATCACTGCCAGACCTGCTGAATCAAGAAATCACTTAAATAGAACCTGTCTAATAAAATGAAGCAGGTTAAAAGATCTCAAAAAGCAACACATCATGCCACGATCTAAAGAAACAGCTGCGAAACAAAGTCACTGACATCTATCAGCCTGGAAAGTTATAAGGCTCTGGGACTCCAGTGTACCAGAGTGAGAGCCAATATCCACAAATGGAAGAAACTTGGAACAATGTTGAACCTTTCCAGGAGCAGTCACCCTACCAAAATTACTCCAAGAGCTCATTGACAACTCATCCAGGAGGTCACAAAAGAACCAAGAACAACATCTAAAGAACTGCATGGCTCACTTGCCTCAATTAAGGTCAGAGTTCATGATTCAACTATAAGAAAGAGACTGGGAAAAAATAGCATCCATGGGGGAGCTCCAAGGAGAAAACCACTGCGGACCAATAACACCACAAATATTTGCCAAAAACATCTTTGTTATCTCCAAGACTTTTGGGAAAATATTCTGTGGACTGACGAGAAAAAAGTTGAACTTTTTGGAAGATTTGAGTCCCATTGCACCCGACACAAAACTAACACAGCATTTCATAAAAGGAACATCAAACCAACAGTCAAATGTGGCTGTGGTAGTGTGGGTCTCCCTTGTTGTTTCAGGACCTGGACAGCTTGCCGTAATTGATGGAACCATTAATTCTGCTCTCTACCAGGAAATCCTGAAGGTGAATGTCTGGCCATCAGTTTATGCCCTGAAAGTCATGCTTACTCATTTTACAATGATCCAAAACACATCAGCAAATCCAACTCTGAAATGAAGGTTTTGACGTTATTGCGTCAAAGTCCGGTCTTAAATCAGATTGAGATGCTTTGGCGTGACCTTAAACAGGTCGTTCATGGTGGAAAACTTTCCAATGTGGCTGAATTAAACAATTCTGTAAAGAAGACTGGGCCAAAATTCCTCCACAGTGATGTGAAAGACTCATTGCCAGTTATCACAAATGCTTGATTGCAGGTCTTTCTGGCACAGTTATTAGGGGGCCATTACTGTTTCACAGTGCCAGGCAGGTTTGGATCGTTTTTTTTACTTAATGACATCATCATTTAAAAACTGCATTTTGTATTTACTTGAGTTTTTGTTGTCTATTATTAAAATTAGTTAGAATATCGGAAACATTTAAATGTGACAAATATGGAAAACACTTAGAAATCAGGAACGAGGCAAATACTTGCACCGTATAAGCACATTTAAAGGAAGAATGAGAACAATTTAAAAGAAAAAATGGCATTAATGAAAAAAAAATGAAAATGGAGGCTGACATATTTTGATTTTATATAATCTAAGCCAGATTTGCACATTATTCAGAGAATTTCTAAACTAATCTACAAATGAGTTCAAGCCAGAGTCCCAGTGTGCAGAGTGGTCTCCTCCGTCAGTTTGTCAGCGTGCAGCCTGGTTTACATCAGACAGACATTTCATTCTCACTTCATTCCCTCAACAATCTGATATTTACATAATGATACAGTGAGCTTACGAATCATCTTACTTCTGGCCATAGTACTCAAGCATGTAGCTTTGATTGAGTCTTTGAGAAATTTTACCCAAAAATTAAAACAAAAGAACTACTAAATAATTTGCTTCATCATTCAAAAAGAAATGGTAATCTTTAGAATTCACCTATTTATTTCATGAAGATTTCTTATTGTTAAAACAGCACAAAATTGGTAGCAGCTGGAACAATGCTGCCCTCTCTAACTCAACTGCTTTTGTCTTCATAATTGAGAAGATTGAGCACTCGTGATGCTGGACAGTGCTTTTCCCAACCAATCTTGCTCAATTATTTACAGTCTTTCTAGCTCAGAGATTGCAAAGAAATATTATTGAGGAATGCTCTAATTTAGTCCATCTTCTGCATGCGCAAGAAAATAAAGGGAAACAAAAACTCTTGCGAAATCTCACTTGAGCATTACAGTTGCTGCAGATAAAAAAAAAGTAAAATCATCACATTTTTTACAATTTAATCTTCTGGATGTTGAGAATGAAAGCTTTAGCGTGCATATGTTTTAAATCTATTTAGATTATGATGCTAACCTGTTTTTCATCGTGGTTTTATTGTTGTCATTTCTGCCTGCGCTTTACATACAGTACAATATCTATCTGTCCTTGGAAAAGGATCCTCGACTGCTAATTTTCCTCAAGTTTCCTTTTATTCCTGTTTAAATATTTTCATGTATCCCCTCCTCTAAACTAGCATTTTGATTATTTTTCTTCTCTAACTGGCCTTAGTTTCATGCCGGCTCTGAGTTAACGTGTTTCTATCGGAAATGGCAAACAAGGAGCCCTGCATCGTCTGGAAAAACAGACGCTTTGAAGATGTGCGCTGATAAACTGGCCCGAGTCCGTGTTTACTTGACAGAAGAAGCGGTGAAGCAGTGAAGCTGTGTGCTGCGCCGCTGGAAAAACCCTGTGTTTTCAAACTGCGCAGCAGAGCTCTGTCCTTGGTGCTGAAAGACAAGCCGCGCGTCTGCGTCCATCCACTCTGAAATCTAGCCTTCTAACAAACATCACTAAACTGTAATACTCACTGTATCCTCGCTGTAATTCGACGAAAACCCCAAAGTTAGTCTCTGCAGAGACACTTCGACGCTGGGTCGCACATGAAAAAATAATGCGGGCGAAAAGAAGACGCCTCACCTCTGCGTGTGCAGCCGAAAACGGGGTACGTGCTTACCTGCGTTTTATTTGTTTTATTTATTTCTGTAGAGAAATCCGAAGTCGGTGTTTCCAGTCCAGGCAGCGCAGACTACATGCTGTTTCTAAGTTTGAAGCTGAATCTGACTTCGCTCGTCGGTCTGGCTGCCTCTACATGATGAAAACATGCGTGTCTCCTGTAATAGATGCCAAACTGAAGTATCCCCCACCCCTCTTTCTCAGCCCTGGACAGAACTGCACCAGTGTCTCCCAAAAAAAATTTTTTAAAGGAGAAATGACCGGCACGGTTTGAAAGACATGGCGACTGATGTGAGAGCGCTTTAAATGTGGCAGAGCTGTTTAATCCCACAACACCAACAACAGCATCAATCGATTACTCTACTGATCAACCAGACCATTATTCAGCAAGTTTTCATTTTAATTTTAAAGCTGGCTTACCGTACTTAGTTAGTACTTACTAGTAAGTTACCATCTGTAAATATCATCTATATGTGGGCTTGTGATATTTTCCCCAGAAACTGAAATATTCCCCAAACCTGCATATGAAGGCAGAAGAAAGAAGTTTTGAACGCACAGCATCACATTTGGTGATATCAAGCAACACCAAGCACCAAAAACTGGAGTTTCGCTCATGGCCACTTAAACCTAACTTCAAAAGCAAAACAAACTGCTTAGACCTCCATGTTAAAATATCCAACTAAACAGTTTTAAACATTCTAAAATGACCTAAAACCATCAACAGACTATATGAAACAAACAAACAAACAAACAAACAGATATATGGTTATCTCCAAGAGGTCTATGTATTTTGTTGCAGAGATATTAAATTAACCTGAAGCAGGGCTCACCTTAATCTTATGTAGTACCACTCTGAACCACAGAATGGTGAAATGAGTCAGTATATTCAGTTCAACATGAGACATGTGCTGCCTTCAATTTGCCTCAGACGTCAGAGTTGGAGTCGGGACTGGCAACACAGCGGTAAAATCAGAAAAGCAAGAAAAAACAGAATTTTATTTGCTCCTTAAGGTAGAGGTATTCATGCATTACTAGCGATACAGAGCAGTGCTTGTTTTTCTTTTTTAGTGTTTAAAAACAGCGCTGCAGCACAGAGAATCTGGTCTATGCTCTGCTTTTGCTTATTAAGCCAGTCACAAATACACAGCAGATTACAGGTGTTACAGTTTTGCTACTGTTTATGTGCACTGTTACTATCTTGGCTTGTGAACTGGTTGGTGCGGCTACTCTGAATTTTTGCAAGTTGGAAGTCTGACACGAGGGCATGGGCGAGTTTTGACCCTTTTTTTGGGTTCTCAAGTGCCCCTATACTTAATCATAGGAAACCTAAAAAATAACTACAGAAACAGTAGTTATCATATTGTTTGGTGGAGGGGGGAGAGAATGCAACGTTACCCAAGTCCATATGCATGTGATGGCAGGTGAGCAAATGTTTGGCAATATAGTGTATGTTGTTTTAGCACAAAAAAGAAGACAGTCGGGGGCACTATGGAACCATGAACCAAGATGGCAGCTTAAAGTGGATGTTCTATGCAGCCTGTGTCAAAAAACTCTGAAAAACCCAAGATTAGAAACGTAAACTGAATCAGAAAATGTCAAAAACAACCACTGTGATATTTTCACTCGAAAACGCGGTTCCCAAAAACCATATAAAACTGACTTTTCAGCAACAGATCACGACAATGAGAGGGCCACTAGTCCTGGTAGCACGATCGACCTTAGCACGGTGTTAGCTGAACTTCGGTCACTACGTTCCGAATTCAGTGGTTTTCGGAACCAAGCTGGACAGCATAGAAAACCATATGGGTGAAATGACGAAGGCTGCTTTGGAGAAAAACATGATGGAGGTAAAACAAAGTGTAGCCGCTAATGCTACACGATTGGAGGAAGCTGAAAACAGAATCATGTCGGCAGACGAGCTCTTGGAAAAGAACACGGCTGATCTTAACAAAGCCACGAAGCGACTATTCTATCTGGAAGCAAAGACTAATGACCTGGAGAACCGGGGCCAAAGGAAGAACATAAGGCGAGAGGCAGGGTAGACCCTGGACAGGTTGCCAGCCTTTTGCAGGGCCAGCACAGCCACTACAAACATGTAGTTTATAGCAGTGTTGTTTTTGCAGCCATTTTAGTTTTAGTCTTAGTCTTTTGGACGAAAATGCTTCTTAGTTTTAGTCAGTTTTAGTCATTTCTAAATGTGATA
>JAVDPK010000144.1:714841-733968 GCA_034780415.1 Cichlasoma orientale | reverse complement strand
CAATTCAATTCAATTCAATTCAATTCAATTCAATTCATATAGCACCAAATCACAACAAACAGTTGCCTCAAGGCACTTTACATTGTAAGGTAAAGACCCAACAATAATACAGAAAAAAACCCAACAATCAAAAGACCCCCTATGAGCAAGCAGTTGGCGACAGTGAGAAGGAAAAACTACTTTTCTAACAGGAAGAAAGCCTAATCTTAAATTTAACAAAGGTGTCTGTCTACTGGATCCAAATTGGGAGCTGGTTCCACAGAAGAGGGGCCTGAAAGCATTTTGGATCAGCTGAAGGCCTTTCAGGGAGCTTTTAGGACAGCCTGATAATAGTGATTTACAATAGTCCAGCCTAGAAGTAATAAATGCACGAATTAGCTTTTCAGCATCATTCTGAGACAGGATGTTTCTAATTTTAGAAATATTGCACAAATGCAAGAAGGCTGCCCTACATATTTATTGAATATGTGCATTGAAGGACATATCCTGATCAAAAATGACTCCCACATTCCTCATAGTGTTACTGGAGGCCAAGGTAATGCCACCAGAGTAAATATCTGGTTAGACACCTAAGGTACAATAACTGCAGCTTTATCTGGATTTAGAAGCAGGAAATTAGAGGTCATCCAGGCCTTTATGTCTTTAAGACATTCCTGCAGTGTAACTAATTGATGTGTCATCTGGCCTCATGGATAGATAAAGCTGGCTATTATCTGCATAGCAATGAAAATGTATGCACTGCTTTCTAATAATAGGGAAGCATGTATAGTGTAAATAGAATTGGATCCAACACAGAACCCCGTGGAACTCCATAATTAACCCAAGTGTGTGAAGAAGACTCCCCATTTACAGTTGGGCTGATTCATACAACACTGAAGTTGATATATTTAATTTGTCCTACTGGATGTGGGGGTGAACTAGTTTGGCTACCTTTAAATGGAATCTCTCAATATAAATATATTTAACCATGTATACTACAGAAACTCAGAATTATCCTTTCCTGAAATAGTTATGGGGCCTTGGTCGAGCATAGTGCCTGTTTTAGATTTGTGATTAGTGGGACCTTTATAGAAAAGTGACTTCAAAATCAGGTCTGGAGGAGGATCAAGAAAAAATCTTCTTCATTTCTTTTAAATAAACAGTGCCAGGGCTCTGCACAGAAACACAATCTGATCAGTTTAATGAATGACGAGTCGTTCACTTGAGCAGGAAAAAGCAACCTTGATGCATGAGGGCCTTTCTTTTTTTTTCTGTTTAAGCTTCAATCAGCGATTCTGCTCTGGAGAGGTTTTGTCTCGTCCTGCGGGAATGAATGTGTCTCATCTCATTTTAGTTCATTGAATCAACTCAGAAAAAGTGAAACACAATAAAGTGCTGCAGAGCAAGAGGCGCCTTTGGATGAAATAAGAAGCAGCACATTGTGGAGCTGAGTGGTGTGTTCTTTTCACAGAAAATAACAAGGTGAATTCTTTTGTATTGTTTCGCCTATAATTATGAGGTGAAAGACTGAGCTAACGTTCAAGGTCTGAGCTTAAACGGAAGCAACTGTGGCCTGTTTGTCATGCATGAAAGCCCACGACCTTTGCTGCCGTTTCACACTGAACACTATCCCTGACCACTGTTCTTCACACTTTCCCCTCTCTCAGGTCTCAGACAGTCATTCTCATGCTGATAGAAAGGCATTGATTATCACTTCACTACATCAGAAAACCTGCAGAACCCAAGCCTGTCAATTACAGCCTGGCCGAAACTGAGCGTGGAGCACACTCATCCTTGACTTCACCCTCCTCCATTTCGCCTCTCCCCATTCTCCTCACAGGCTGGGTCACATCATGGCAGAGTTGCTGGCCTTGTGTGAGGAAATTTACAGCCCAGTGAAACCATCTGTTATGTAGCAAATGCATGATGCTTGAGCTCCTTCACCTTCTTGAGCGCGCTGCTTTGTATTGTAAATGTGCTATTAGCATTCATGAAGGTATTTACATGCATTTCCGAGCCACGCTGTCGGTATTTATATCCCACGTTGCACACAGCAGAACTTATGGCGTTCCAAGTTATAATGGCTCTCCCTAAAGGGAGAATTTAACAAATAACTCACAATGTTAAAAAGATGAACTGTGCCTTTCCCGCTCTTTTGTGTTTAGTTTATTGGAGTAAATGAAGACATGTCAAATCATGTTCCCACACTTAAAGCATCCAAATTATTTCAGTAAAGGGAGACTGTGTAGCTTTTGCAGTATGTTTTACAGTAAACACTTCTGCTGTCAGTAACAATTTTAGGGTATGAGGGAAAATTACTGGGTAATGGAGATTGTTAGTAGAGAGTTTGCTGCATTAAATTGAGAAAAGGTACATTTTTTTATCAGCTGTGACAGGATGGCTGGTATTTTAAAGTTTGTGTGCGTGTGTCATCGTGGCAAATGGAGGTCATGAAGATACTGATCACAGGAGCTAACACAAAGGTGGTTTGGTGTATTTTTCAGCTTTTTCTGTCTATTGGTGGAAAGATTTTGAAAATCTGCAAGATAAAGATATTTAATTTTGATGCAGTTGCCTTCAAAATGAAAGAACTAGCTCAAAGATGGGCACCCACCTTCCCAGATGTATGTGATGATTTGACAGTGGGATGTCTCTGAGCCCTCGCAGTCTTAGTGCGGACACATTTCAAAGACCTTCAAGGATCAAATGTCAGTGAGTCTGAACATTGGACATTGTATGCACAAGAACAAAACTCTTCTGAACGTCATGCTGGCAAATTAAGCTTCAGTGCGGCTGCATTCACATGAAAATGCATTAAAAACATTTCACGAAGTCTGGCCTACTTTTAGGAGAGCTCAGTTCAAAATGTCTGAATGTTTTGATCAGTTCGGTTGCCTCCGTATGTTGAAAAAAGTCCTTTTGACTTGACACGGGAAGATAAGCACATCAGTGATGCTACTACTCAACTCTCCCAGGGATACCAGGAAGAGTGCCTTTGAGCCTGGATGTGCTATACCAGGACCTTGAAGCTAAAGAAGGAGGATGGAATTCATTATTTACGCTTGTGATTTTCCTAGTGTGTGCAGAAAGCGTGTATATCAGTTCATCTCAGTTTTCCTTGTCTCCACTATGTCACCAACCTTCATGATCATCACCCAGCTGCACACCTAACTAATCAGGTAACCAGTGTATGTACCTGCTCCAACCAATCTGCTGTCTCAGCTGTGGTGCTCCAGTCATCTAAACTCCAATTTTTAAGTTACCTGTCTGTGTATCATGAGTGTGAGTACATACCCTATTTTTTTTCCCAGACTCTGGAGGTACCAGTTGATGCCGGTTGGGCCAATTTTTACCAGCCATGACAGCATTCCGCTTTCTGGTAATTTGAAATCATCTTGAGATCAAATGACACCGCACCCTGTCTGCGAGTTCTCTGTCGCACTCTTAAATGTGGACAGTGATAGGGTCTCTGTTTTATAGAGACTGTATTATAACACAATAGAGCATAACTTAACACCCTCTAAGGCAGACTTACAGGGTTAGGCTATGTGCTGGGACATGCTGTCGAGCGATGCAGCTGATGCGATGCTACTGCAACATGGTTGTGTTTGTTTTTCTTTACTCAGTGTGTTTATGTAGTATGTTATCAAGTTTCTTTGTTATCAAAGTATGGGTCAATCACGGCGACATGACGGGCCTGATTTAGCCATGAAGACTGATTTTCTCAGTTGTGAGTAGTCTGCGCTGGCTGCCTTAACACTGAGCAATATATGACAGTTTGCAGCTTCTTATCGGTTTGAGCGTGCAGCACAAAATGTGTACATGATTGCATCCTTTTAGAGTTTTAGAAAATGTGAATAGATGACCTTGATCTCCAAAAACACAGTCATTATACATGTGAGTTCTTTTCACTAGATTTTCATGCCTTAGTTTTTTTTCCCCAGATTCAAGGGTAGCGGGTCAAATGCTCGACAATTAACATGGAAAACCTCAACAACTGGCAATATTAGACCCATTTGACACCACTGAACCCTCCACTCTGTACATCACAGTGAATGAATGAGCATAATAATAGTCACAAAACATTATGGTGAGATAAATGACTGTGGCCCGCTGGCATTTAGCTGGATGCTCCTCTGTATGCTGGACATGTGCCTCCTCTCCTCAAGGCCTTTAGTGGCTGAGATATTCGGCTTTGCGCTTGATGGCAGAGAGCAGAGCTAATACAGCCATGGCGGCTTTTACAGCCACATCTATTACAGTCACTAACTGTCTCATTTTTCCTCCTGACCAAACGATGGCGGCTGGATGAGGAATTCTGGAGGACTGTCTGCGGTCGAGGAGGACGGCGGTTGACTGTGTGGAGAACTAGCTGTGTTTACACAGATGCCTTCACTGCATTAGTATTTCATTTGGTCATTACTGGTTCCCTCACTGACATAATCATTATTTTTAGTCACCATTAAAGGCTTATTGCCTCTTTTTTAATTAAGCAAGTTTCTTAATTAGATGTGCAGCATTCAGGCCTGCAAACGGCCTGTCGAGGTAATGAAGTAAAGGCCCAGGTTTGTGGAGGGAGAGTGGATAAAGAAGTGTGTGTGTGTGTGTGTGTGTGTGTGTGTAAGTGTGTAGAGGGATGGCGGGTTTCAGCTGTAGAGAGTGATGGTGTTTCTTCGCTTATTGTGTTGCTCAGTGATGAATAGGTTTGCAAGGCGAACAGAGCGAAAGAGGGGAAAAAAAAAAGCTTCGCCACGAGGCAAATAGTTTCTTCATATTAGTCACCATTGACATCCTATTTTAGTGCAGCCTGATCTGGTTAGTGCTGCTGCAGTCAGACGTTTGGCTGCCAAACATTAGCCTCATCTCCGCGAGACATCACACGCCGCCTCACAATGAGGACGTGCCCTGAACGGCAACAACCAGCCATCAGAAATGGAAGGACAGAACCTATCCGTTTCTGCAAGATGTTTTGTGCGCTTGCATCTTTTGGCAGAGTAATTCACGGTACGTGCGTCAATACATCATAGGCCTCTCTAAATTGAGCTTTGAAACACAAAGGGAAGGGCAAACAAGATGGACACAGAAATCAATCTCCCGCCTGATAACACAGAGTGAACGAATATGCTGCCGCTCTGAGAATTGACAAGGAGTCGGCATGCGGCAGTATCTGTCCATCTGCTTGTGATGTCCTCCGAAAACAATCGTCTCTGACATGCCGTACACAAGGCACGAGGCAGGCACAGATAAGGCTATTTAGTCCTGACCAAGCTTGAAGAATGTCGTACATGAATTGCTTTCCAGAATTTGAAAGAAGAAAAGAAAATCATTATGGACATGCGAGTGAAAATATGTCACATTAAAGACCAGCAGAGCAAAAATGAAGTGCACCAGTATTCCAAGGTTGTTTATGCAGCCATGTTAAAGTTTTACCTTTTTTTTTTTTATTTAAAAGTTTAAAACCTCATAAAACTGAGATCAACCAGAAGAAGTCTGAAATTAACCCCGCCCTGCATTTGTCTGTGTTAAGAGAGCGAGAGCACAGCGGCCACATTCCTGTTGCTGTTGTGCAGACTTCATCTCAGCCCTGCCTCTGAGCTACTATTGATCTGAAGCACATTAGTTCTGCACTGGGGGACTAAACAAGGCCTACAGAGCTCTGCCACAATCACGCAGCAGGCTAAAGATAGGCTTTTGACTGGAGACCTCTGCAGAAAGGACTGGAGCTCAGGCACAATCACATGCCCAGTGTGCTTGGAGCTTTTTAAACCAAAGGTCTTACTTTCATTTTGCCAATTTTAATGCAGATTCTGGTAAGGTGTGATTTCAGAGATGAATCTCTGCACTTTACAGCTTCTTTAGACATTAAACTTCTTCTTTCTTTTTCTTAAGAAAAACAACTGTTTTCACCTGAACCACATTTTAGCCGAGAAACTAGAACCAAAATTAACAATTACTTACATTAATTAATTATACATTGAGTTGCCAACAAAACCTAAAGTGGTCACATTACAGCAATAATGCTCAGCGGCGAGGGACGGGGCCGCTGCAGGTGGATGCATGGATGGACAGGGGAAAATTATGGAGTGAAAATAAATCAAATAAAAGTTATTTATGTGGGTAAAATAAACAAGAGCCTTCATTTTACAAAGATTAACTCTGGATGATTTTTCATTGAGATTTCATTGACTGAGGATGAAATTAGAGTTGAGAATTTTCCTTAATGATTTAACCATTATCTGACCCTCGCATGTTTTCTGTTTATATGCCACTTGTTTAATTGAGTGGGGGGGCTGTACCCACAAATGACCTAGACATGTTTAGCAGTTGTGGCTGGTTAATGCTGGGTGATTGCAGTCAAAATCTTGATTATTATGAACAAAGAGACAATGACAGCAAAGACAAACGTGTTAAACTGGAAAACAGTGATGGCATGTAAACTTATAGAAGCGTTTAAGCTTATGATCTATCAAGCAACTACAGTTTGGACAAAGATACAATTTCTGTACTTTTGGGTTCATTCACTAAAAAGCATGCTTGATTGAGCTGATCTATGGAGGACCAGGAGAGTCACGCACATCGAAATGAAGCACTTCATGATTTAATAATGAATTGTGCTATAAAATATGCATTAGTAAATGTACTATTTTACAAATTATTTTATTTATTTAGACATTAATAATGTAATTCATTATTTGGATGGAGAATAAAAAGAGGAATTTTAAATAAATATTTCTAAATGATCAATAATAAATGTTAATAAAGGAATGCACAGAAAAAAGAACAATGAAACTCAATAAAAACATTATTAAAAACATTCAAATTCAGAATTATAAATATATATTTTCACAATATTTTTAAAATGGTATTCAAAAAGAGAAATAAATAAACGGATTCAAAAGTCAAATTATGAATGCAGATTTTTTTTTTTCTGAGATTTAAAATAATCCCACTCCTACATTTCCATTCCATCTCCTTTTCCTAATAAGAGCCGGATTAGCTCCTGGAATAACTATTGGATTAGCTTCTCCAGTTCCATCACTCTTTTGGTCCCTCAAGAAAAAACAGTGCAAATAGCCATGTGATGCGATGTAAGGAGCTCTGAGAGTTTTTAAAAAGTGCTTCTTCTTCTACACGGACATTCAGCCTGTGGACTCACAGGCTCACGCTAGCATCGCCACACTCTCTCAGTCTCATGTTAGCTTGTGAAAATAGTACATCCCTGCAGTACTGACCAGCAGTACTATCAAGCTGCCTTATTTTAGTAAGCTAATGATAATACAGATGAAGCTTAAAGCAGCTCAAACTGTTAGAACCAGCACTGAGCCCTGGTACATTTATAGTGTCAGAGCAATGGCTGCAATCTACAGCCTTTAAAATAATGATTTAAAGGCTGTCTGTAATCACAGTCTCATCAGTGCAGATGTTACCACATTACTTTCTGATAATTAAGAGTTAAAGAATTGAGACAGAGCAGTTACAAAGACAGCTGGTTCAGTCGTTCCTTGTATTGCTGTCCTCTGCCAATGCAAAGCTTAGAGATGACGCTATTGATTTAAGTTTATTTTTATTTTAATTACACGAGTGCACACATTCACTCTCAACCGAAACAAGGCGAACATCGATGGCTGTGTGCGGTTTTATTTGTTTTTTATGACAGCTGTCTTTATCAATGCAGTTTGTAAATGAATATATGCCATTGAGTCTAAGCAATCAATGGCCAGTATACTGCAGTGAGCAGCATTTAAACATTCAGTGCACCTACTGTACCCACACCTGGTGAAATGAAAGGAAAAACTGCCGCTTGCTAATGCTGAAAATAAGGCAAAAGACATGCTGAAAAACTCTAAAGAAAAAGGATGTCTTGAAGCATGCTCAATAATCCAGGTAAGGAAATCCCAAAAAGTTGAATCAGTTCTGGACACAGCAGTTTCCAGGGGGAGAAACGATTCATCGCTCATCCATGTAACTTCAGTCTGAGACTGAAGAAGTTGCTTGGAAGAGTGATGAAACATTTCTCCCGCTGAAAACTGCTGTGTCCAGAGGAACTGAACTCTTTGAGGCTAAAAAAAAGAAGAGTTTTTAGATGCTGAAATGTGAGTAAAGCTGAGGGAAACTGAAGATTTGTTGCAAAATATGTGAAATTGACCACATTCACGAGTATTAATTGCATAACTGATCAACCTCCTGAGACCTGAACTCTTGTTTGTTGTTTGCATTTGTAATTTCTGACCTGATAAATCTAAAAACTAAGCATCACCTTTGAACAGAAAGTAAGTTTTCATACAGGACAGTGGATTTATTTTAAAGCATAATACAATAAAGTTATTTGACAAAGTGTATCACACTTTATTGAGCATAATGAGGAAAAAGGTGCAGAAAAGTAAACATTTCTGACACACACACATCATGCATGCCCCAGCATTTTTCAAAGAATGCTAGTGGTCTTAATGTAAGTTGGTATCGTTTCGGGAAATTGTAAAGTTGGATTCATCAGTTCTGCAGGACAGGACACGGGACAGCTCAGGGTTGTGAACTCTGTCTGCCACAGGTATCGTCATCATCTAACTGAAATTGATGTATTCATTAGTTTGTCTGCTCCCATATCTGGCCCTGCTCAACCACAACAAGGACCTGATTTCTGGCTGATCTTGATGAGTGCTCATTGCTCTCTCTCTCCCTGGAATTGTTGCACAGAGGACATAACATCTATGTAAAGCACAGAGGTTTGCTTCCTCGTCAGGATTCATCCCGTTTGAAAATGCATACTTTTATTTTTTTTTATTTTATTTTTTGCACAATTCATTATTAAATCAGGAAATGCTTTATTTTGATGTGCATGACTTTCTTGGTCCTCCATAGAGATCAGGTGACTGATTTGGACACTGAAAAACATCCAGTTTGCTTTGGGTCATTATCCATTTGCACCGTGAAGCGCTGTCTGAGCAGTTGTGCAGCATTTGGCCCAACCTGGGCAGAGAGTATGTCATCCTATTTCATCCTGCTGCTCCTATCAGCAGTCACATTGTCAGTAAATACTAGTGAACTGATTCTACTGTCAGCCATACATGCCCATGCTATAGCATCGCCTCCACCATGCTTGACAGATAATGCTTCAGAGTGTAACCAGTGGTTTGCACATTTTTCAAACCCGTTGTATTTACATTCATGAAGGCACCTCTTGATTGTAGACCTTAAAATGATATGACAATGACATGCATATCTCCTCAAGAGTGTTCTTGACTTGGTTACATGTTGAAGTGTTTTTTCTGAACCAAGGAAAAGAATTCTTCCATCATCTAGTTCAGTTGTCCTCTGTGGTCTTTCAGGATTACTGATGGATGGATGCACCAAATTGCTGATTTGATCACTCCTAAAGGTTTGACTGTCTCTCTGGCAGGTTTACTTCGGTTTTCCAGCCTAATGATGGCCTCACTTGTATCTCTTTCAGTCCCACATTTAAAAAGAGTGAAAAGCTATAAAATATCAATTCAACACTTTGAATCAACTTTGGATATTATGTCTCATGACTTCATTTGAAATAACAGAAACAGGTCTCACCTGACCATAAAACTCCTTGTCAGTCAATTGTCTAACTACTTTGGAGCCTCTGATGGGGCACTGTGTATAAAAATGGCTGTAATTGCTGTAAACCCTTTGAAAGTCTGTAGTTTAATTACATATCGATTGCTTGATTTTAACATCCACTGTGGAGATGTACAGATGCAAAATTATTGCCTTAACTGTACGATCGTCCCGTTACTTATTAAGACTTTTTTTGATCACATTTTTTTGGCACATTCCTCACAACATTTTAGAAGCGCTCGACTCTAAAGCTGCATTTCTCAAAACAGCTGCAGCAAAATACTGCTGCCCTTGATTCATTTGTCAAAATAAAGTTTTTCTGTTAGACGGTAATTCCTTTCCACCAAAAAGACACGTCCTTTTAACACTGTGTAAAGAGGTGGAGGTTTTTTGGCATGCTTCACTTCAGAAGCCAAATAAAGTTCACAACCCATGCCCAACAATTTTTTTTACTTATATGAACTAAGGTCAGTGAAATAGCATCAGAAAATTCTTGTTTATTTATTTAACTCTGAAATCATACAACCTAGTGCTTAATATTTTACACCTGATATCTTTGCTACACTGGTTTGAGAACATGCTGTAAACCTAAAGAATCAAAGCATTTTAAATGCTTTGTCAGAATGACTGCGGGCTATAGAAGTGTGCTCCTCCCCTTCTTATTTCCCAACAGTCTTGTCCTGCGTGTTTTCCCTGACACTGAATGCCTGCTGTACCAGACTATTATTATTGTTATTATTAATCTCTGGCTCTCTTCTACAGCATGTCTTTTGTCCTGTCTCCCTCCCCTCTCCCCCAACCGGTCAGGGCAGATGATTGCCCCTCCCTGATCCTGGTTCTGCTGGAGGTTTCTTCCTGTCAAAAGGGAGTTTTTCCTTCCCACTGTCGCCAAGTGCTTGCTCATAGCGGGTCGTTATTGGGTTTTCTCTGTCATTATTGTAGGGCCCTTACAATATAAAGCACCATGAGATGACTGTTTGTTGTGATTTGGTGCTATATAAATAAAATTGAATTTAATTCAATACAGTCTAAGGATAACTGTTATTGTGTATCAAAGCAAAAACTCTCATTTTAAGAACAGATGCAGTCATGTTTGCAGGTGTTGTGATGGCAAAAACACAATGCACTAATCTACAATTACACAAAAACAGATAAATCTATGCAACCCTGCACGCAACATGTGCAGTATGTGTACTACGTTAACAAAGCAATGCTGGAAACCTAATGCTCATCCTTCCAACATAACAGGCAGAAAACTGGAGTGTATTTTGCATCCGCCCTCTGCTTTGCACTTTTCTGCATCTTTCTGTATTCTGTTTTCCTCCCCTCCCTACACCTCCACACATCCTCACTCCTCTTGCTCAGACAGGCTGTTTCACCCATTAAATGCATATCTGAGCAGCCCCATTCACATGCCACTTTGTATTTCTTTTGCACTCAAGCTCTATATATTTATTAGAGACTGTCGATTAGATGGGTTATTCTCCAAAACACATTTTGAAGAGTAAAACTATTCAACTTACTGCGAAAACACAGTCAAGCAAAAATTGTTAAAACTGCATACAAAAAAATAATTCTTTAAACATTTGCAAAGGCGAACAAACAATGCTAAATGCATTTTCTGATGTGCACAAGCAACAAAATGTTTTGAAGGATTTCAACTGTCATTCAAGAACCGAGCCAAAGAAAAACTGCACCCATATGTGCGTCTGATCATAAATTAGTTTAACTTTTGCCACAGAGCTTTGTAATGGTTCATGCAGCCACTGTCATACTATTAGGGATGAAAACACCATTTTCTGGAAGGCCGGCAGAGCAGCAGTCATCGTGAAAACATCCATTATGTGGGTTTAGTGACTTCCCTGTCAGCAAAACTTCCACAACAAATAAAAAGGTAAACATTTAAAGTTTTAGTGGATGGAATTTGCCTCCTGAAGTCCTCGTAGACCAAACTGTTCCATCAGTAAAGTCTTTGGGAGCTTGCAAAATTCATTGCGCAGACAAGCTTTCCTTTCCCTTTGTGTCATGTTTTGTTTGCCCTGCACCTGTACCCAACAGGCGCACACCATATTTATTCCTGCCACGGACAACATAGATTTTTACTTTAGCCATACAGTGCATTGTGTAAATCCATGTTGCTGTGCCTTGTTCACCTGTCATTGTGTCTGTACTGGAGGAAGTCTGAATGTCACAAGTTATATTGTGACTGCAGAGACGTTCCAGATTGGATGCTTGAACTCACCCTCGGATTTTGAGAGTATGGATGCCTTCCACAGCCAGATTCCCTGAGTGTCCCTGGAGAGAAACACATGACAGAGAAAAGCCATAAGACAAGCTTCAGAGGACACACAGAGATTGCCTGCCTCTTCTCTGCCACATCACCCCCACCCGCTCCCGCTCGCCTTCATTCATACATCAGATGGACGAGATGGAGGCATGCAAGTAGGGAATGGGTACATTTGCAAGCCATTCCCTTGAGGGGTGTAAAATTGCCTCCATTTGGATGGACTGTCAGTGGCCAGGGGGCTCTTCTCCCCAGATAGCCCCATCACCGTGTGTACATCCCTCTGATTTTCCTCACCAGTTCCTGCCCGGGGCCTTCAGCTTTGCGTTGTGCCATCTGTGCCCAGCAGAAACACAGGCTGGAGTGCTCTCTCTCTCTCTGGGTAATCTCCCGCCAGAGCCCCTTTGATCTGAGAAAGGCTAAGCTTGGCTATTGGGAGGTGTGCTGCCACCGACAGCCACCATGAGTGCAGGAAAGCGAGTACGCTGAAATAGCATTGATCTGTTATTAAACTAATAATTAATGCCGGCATGTCTCGTTCTTCAGAACAAAAATGACTGACGGCTCCTTTAATTTGTGAATCACTATGCGGCCACTTTGTCATGTGAACTCTGTTCCCGGGAACTTTCTGTTCCCACTTTCCTCCACTCCTCTTGCACGTGCTTGTAGGCATAATGCGCACTCCCAGTTGAGAACAAGCTATCATGAGCTTTGAGTTTATGTTTCGGCCTCTGACCCAGCACACACTTTGCTGCTTCTTTATGAGTTTTCTGACACCATTTTGTTGGTACAAGGCTCGCAATGAGGAGGATGTGAGGATTGGATATCCCCTGGCAAAACTGCAGCACTAAAGATGATTCCTGCGCAACTGACACACTGGCTACGTTGTTTTAGTTTCAGGATTTTGGTTTTTGCAGGTTGCAGATAGTGGGGCAAATTTGTAAATAAGCGCTTTATGAAATGAATTGCACAAATCGGTCTTTCCATATAAAAATTAGTTTCTTCTTAGTCTAATGATGCATTTTTAGGGTATCATGGTTATTTCTAAAGCACTTTTCTCACCTGACAGTCAGTTAGCTTTGGTGTCACATTGCAGTTCAAATGGTACATTTCACCTTTTGAAGAATCAATGACCTGCTCAAGTTCAAACTTTGAACGTGGCATGGTTGTTGGTGCCAGACGGGCTGGTCAGAAATTGTGGATCTACTAGGATTTCCCCACACAGCCATCTCTAGGGTTTACAAAGACTGTCCCAAAAAAGAGAAAATATTCAGTTCTGTGGGTGAAAATGCCTGTCAGGGAGGTCAGAGGAGAACAGCCAGACTTCTTCAAGCCGATAGGATGGCAACAGTAACTCAAATAGCCACTCGTTACAACTAAAGTATGCAGAAGAGCATCTCTGAATGCGCAACATATCGAACCTTGAAGCGGCTGGGCTACAGCAGCAGACGACCGCACGGGGTGCCGCTCCTGTCAGCTAAGGACCAGAAAGCACTGACTGGTCTGATGACTCTTAATTTCTGCTGTGACTTTCGGATGGTAGGGCCTTTGGTGTGAAGAACATGAAAGCATGGATCCATCCTGCCTTGTATCAACAGTTCAGGCTGCTGGTTGTGTAATGGTGTGGGGGATATATTCTTTGGACCAGTCATACGAGTATTGTAGCTGGCTGTGTCTATCCTTTTATGATCACAGTGTACCATCCTCTGATGGCTGCTTCCAGCAGGATAACGCACCATGTCACAAAGCTCAAATAATCTAAAACCGGCTTCTTTAACATAATGAATTCACTGCACTCAAATGCCCTCCACAGTCACCAGATCTCAATCCAGTAGAGCAGCTTTGGTGCAACCAGCATGTCAATATGGAGCAAAATCTCTGAGGAATGTTTCCAGCACCTGGTTGAATCTCTGCCATGAAGAATTAAGGCAGGTCTGAAGACCAAAAGGGGGTCCATGCCCAGCACTAACAAGGTGTAACTAATGAAGTGCCTACTGAGTTTTATTTGATACCAAAAAAAAATAAAGTATGGAGGTTTTAAAACAAACTCAGTAAGTCTCACAGTGTTTGGCTTGCCCAAAGGCCAATGTGTTCACCCAGTGAGATAAACACTTCTTTTGTTTCCACTGGATGTTTTCATCATCAAACAGCTGTTTCTAGCTGTGGCTCTGCTGTCTCTCACATCAGCCTCAGTCCTGGTCTCTGCCATCAGTGTTTTCCATGTTGCTGGAGATGATCAGAGGACTGGGGAGAATTTGGTAAAAGGAGGATGCAGTGCACATGCCAAAATGCTGCATGTGCTTCTCTCTCTCACCCCCCTTTTTTAATGCATCTCACATTCTCCCTTCAAGGAAACACGCAAAGGGAAAGGAGATCCAGACTCGTGTTTATTTTACACTCCCTTTACTCAAAGGGAAATATTCATTAGGTCTTCCTCAGAAATGGGGTAGCTGAGAGGCACGGGGAGAGGCAAGAGACAGTAGAGCCAGAGATAGGCAGGAGCAGAGGAAATACAGTTTGTGTGTCTCCATATGTAAGTGTTTATTTTCATGCACATTCCTCTGTTACCAAACATGATGAGAAGACATCAGTATGCTGGCAAATAATGGGCCTATAATGGAGCGGCAGCCAACATTAGAGCATGGTGATAGTGTATCTGGGCTGGGTTGGTACATTAGTTTGTAAGTAATGCACGCCTTGAGCACTGGCAAGCTTTCCAATGATGTAATATGAGAACCAAATGAGAGTTATAATCACTGTGCAGACACAGGGAGAGGAAATGCATCACCATCACCGATGGATGTATGCCTCTGATTTACAATCACTCATTTTGACAAATGAAGAATAATTTATAAGTCTCACTGCCGTTCTTTGTCCAAAGGGGTCCGCATGACTTACTTTGGCTCCATATGTATGGACTAGAAGTAGAATATTTGCCACTGATGTGTCGCCCCTATCGACATTCAGGTGCTGTCGCAATGGCTCGGTGGATGAACCCGATCAGGTTTGATTTCTCCTTCAGCAGTCCAATTTGTCTTCTGTTGATGATGCTAGTTTGTCATGTCAAAACGTCCTTGAGCAAAGACTCTGAACCCCTAATTGCTCCCGATGGTCAAGCCAGCGCCTTGCACGGTAGCTGGCTGCAGTAACTGCATGTGTATGCATGTTTTTGAGTGAGAACGGGCGAATTTGAAACATCTGAATGTTGTGGATAGACAGGATATAAATGCGTTTGATACAAGATGAGCGAACAAGCCAACTGCCGTCACGTTTTTTACTGTAATACTTAAGTAAAAAAAGACAAACCAACATTCAAAAGGAAATATTAAAAAAAAAAAAAAAAAAAAAAGAATGAAAACAAAAATTCAGACCTATAATAACTCTGCACACCAGATACCGGGACGTGACGTTTAAATTTTTTAAACCATCTTTGGCCTCGATTGTTTCATGGCCACACAGCGCAGCAGCTACAGGAACCCTCGCAGCTGCAAATGTTCGCATTTACCGTAACAAGAGGCAGCTTAACACTCGAAAACGTGAGCACTGGTATGCGCTGCAGTTTAGGCCATTTACGCTGAACGTCCTGCCCGAGACACCTCCAGCAGAACTCTGTGTTGACTGACTGCCAAAGAGAGATGCACTTAAGACAGTTTATTAATCCCCATAGTGAATTTTCATCCTCCATCAGGCTGCGTGTGTTACAGGGAACTTTAGAGCAACCGCGCACTCACAGATCAAACAGATTTATCATACAGTTCTGGTGGAACAGGGCCACAGGCTGCCAGCAGACCAGCTGAGAGCCAGGATTTGTGACTGGCAAGTTGGTTGTTGGCAGTTGTTTGTAAAATTACAAAAAAAAAAAAAAATAAAGCACCAAATCTTCAAGGAGGTTCTTTTACATGCTTCTTTTTTGCCGAAGGACAAACAAAAGATCAAATGGCTTTAACAGTTGGAGCGGTGCAGCCTTGGTGAAAAACTGCACTCGGCTTATTGCTTTTCTATACGAGTATCTGAACTAAAGTAAAAACCAGGATTGTTTGCTGATTTTCATTGCTATATTTTGTATGAAAGGATCTCTCCTTCTAAATTAAATCAATGAGTCCAATAAATTTTTTAGGATAAAGGGCTTTTTTTTTCTGGTCTGTTGGGAGGCGAACTACTAAAAATAATGGCTGGACTCTGGACTGAAAGACTAACTTATTTTCTTTGTCTCTTGAAAAAAAAAAAATCAGTGACAAAGTGAATGTCCTCCTCTTTGTCGTGGACAATCAGGGAAATGGAGTTGCTGTTTGTTTCCGAGGCACGAGTTCAGATCAGAGGAAACAGAAAACGGGCAGGTCTCAATAACAGAAAGTGACTCGGTTTGAGTCTCGGCTAAAGTCAGAAACCCCGTGACCTCCCGAGAGCCTCTGGAGACTTGATGGTCACCTCTGGGAGCTGCTTTCCTCTCCCAGTGCCTCTTCCATCAGTACGTTTTCAGCGATGCCCATCACTGTCAGAGCTCAAGCTACTCTGCAATCTCTCTTAAATGCCACCTCTTCCCCAGCCCCCAAATCCCATCCACATCATCTTTCAATCTTCATCCTCCTGCTCTGCCGGCCTATCGATTTTCTATTTTCCCCTTTCTCCCCCTCCTCTCGCCTGTCCTCCAGCTCTCCCCATCTTCTCAAACACTTCCTGCAGTTCAGCCCGTCTCTGTGAGTTTTTTCCATTCCACCTTTTCTCTCCTCTCCTCTCCCTCCTTCACTTTCTTACTCGATCTAGTCAGAGTTTCTCCTCTTTGACAAGGTCGGAGCCCCAGCCGTGCTCTGTGCTGCTTAAGGTTCGTAAATGGAGATGTAATGTAATAGAGTGGTGGAGTAATAGAATCTATAAGGGCTGGGTCTGATCTTGTTAGAGAGGGCTGGGCTGGAAAGGCTCCATCGGGATCCAGAGGGTCTGGAAGGAGGATTTATTCAAGACTTTCACTTTGAGATGTGTAGAGAAACAATTTTAAGGATCACAGATTATTCACCCATGATCTAAACTGTAGACTTTAGATATTCATGCTCATCACTCTATTCTAGGCACGTCAACACAGGCGCTATTGTAACGAGCTGTTCTATGTGAAATAAAAAAGGCCAGGCATTTCAGGACTATATTGGGTGTTCTGTTGCCTTTAAATACCACACGCAGTGATCCATCGATCCGTAGGTATGCTCAAACATATGGGCTATGCAGCAGTTTGGGTTTGGATGATATTTAAACATAATCTGCAAACACAAACGCACCAAAGGCTTAAGCTCCTGCTTATTTGTGCAGTGCAGTTTTCCAGGTAGCCAGCTGGCTTTTCCATATATTCAAGGGCATCACAAAGATTATCTAAAACATTTTTTTTAAATGGAAATGTGACGTTACTTGCTTTGACACCGGTTTGTATGAAGAGAGGTCAGAGGAGAATAATTTAAGAAATGCTATGGCAACAGAGATGACCGCTCTTTATAGAGAAGCACCTCAGCATATGAGGCAACTTTGAGCTGGATGGGCTAAAAGCACTTTGGGTTCCATACGTGTCTGCCAAAAACAACAATTTTTGAGGCTCTGGTGGGTCCAGGCTCACCAAAAAAGGACAGCTGAAGACTGGAAAAAAGTAAACTGGTCTGAAGAATCAGCATTTCTGCTGAGTCTGCAGAGCAACAGGATCATTTCCATGGACCTCCCTTGTGTCAACAGTCAAGCTGCTGCTGCTGCTGCTGCTGGTGCCAGTGTGATGGAATGGGTTCTTGGGCCCACTTAATGCCATTCAGTCTCGAGCTGAACAGTTTACCACCACGGGAATTGCGTCTGTGCACCGGTGCTGGTGTCAAGTTTTACCCTGAAGAAATCAAATGCAGGACATCTTCAAAATGTTTAAAGGTTTTAATGAACAGGACTATCAGACTGAATAACAGCTCAGATCTGGAAATGTTTTCAGGTACACACCTTAGGCAGGTTCACAGGATGCAGCAACACGTGGCTTTTAAGAAAGTTACCAAACAGGAAACGGAGTCACTTCTTTCTTCAGAGTTTAGCAGGCTGTGGTAATACTCAGGTGAGTTTCTTTTGGTGAGTAATCAGACCGGGAACTGAGCTTCTCCTCTTTTTTCTTCAAGGCCGAGTTCGAGCAGTTGGAGCTTTTGAGCGGGTAAGTATAGCGGGCAGGGTGAGAGTGGGTTAGGCAGGTTCACAGGTATTAAGGAGGCTGGTCAACAGATTTTTGATGAGAAAGGAGGCAGGGGTGGGATGCACCATACTGATTTTTCATCTCTGCCCGTCTTCCTGTTAAAGTCACCACACGCCACTGGAGCAAGAGATAGTTAGCTGGCATTAAAATATATTAATCATAGCAGCAGCATCTTCTCAATATATTTTATTTTCTAAAGTGCTTTATTGTGCATGGCACTGAATTAATAAGCAACTGCACCAGCCTCACGTATGTTAATACAACAGGTGGAAAACAGTATTTGCTGAGACACACACACTTCATTACAGTCACAGCTTACTGTCTTTAGCAATCTCAGAGTGTCTCTTGTTTTGTTGTGTTGATAATAAGAAAAATTAATTAACTCGCTTTGGAGATGAGTGTGACACTGTTTGGGAAACTACCAGAAACATTTCAGTGTTTCCCAAGGCCTTTCTCTGCCCATTGTCAGAAGGAAGGAAGGAAGGAAGGTAGGTAGGTAGGTAGGTAGGTAGGTAGGTAGGTAGGTAGGTAGGTAGGTAGGTAGGTAGGTAGGTAGGTGCAGACCTGATCAAAGTTGAGCAAGCAGGTAAGGTTAAGCAGAGTAATTAACAGCCTGCACCACATGTAGAACAAGGAAGCCAGGTGTAAGTACTGCACTAATTGAAGATGACAACAGGTGTGCCCGCTGGCATTCTTAAGACCACACCCACCATCGCCAGGGATTGGTTAGTGACTCCCACATTCACACAGGTAGAGGAGAGAAATAGAGAAGGAAGGTCCATACTTGGAGACAAGGGGGACTGCGGCAGTTGGTGCTGAAATGTGTGGAACACAAAAACCCAAACAAACCCATGTTTACCAGTGTGAGATTAGCTTTGGTAGAGTGAGAAATACTAAACGGCAGAAGCTTTTTTTGGTGTGGGTGGGGGGGATTCTCTAAACATCCATGTATTTTAGTGAACTGAGCACTCAAGCTGCCGTAGAGATATGTATATCCAGGATTGCACATCAATGCGAGCTGTGGCAAGAAGGTTTGCTGTGTCTGTCAGCGTAGTGTCCAGAGGCTGGAGGCGCTACCAG
>JAVDPK010000144.1:677594-693655 GCA_034780415.1 Cichlasoma orientale | reverse complement strand
TTTATTTATAAAGCACCTTAAAACAACAACAGAGCTGGCCAAAGTGCTGTACAACACATCAATCACAGCAACAAACAACAACAACAAACATGTAATTGTCAAAATGATGCGGGCCGTAATATCTAATGCTGGGTAGTTTTTCATCCATCCATTCTCTTCCCCTTATCCTTTTCAGGGTCGCAAGGAGGGCTGGAGCCTATGCCAGCTGTCACAGGGCGAGAGGCAGGGTAAGTCTGATTTTAAAATAACGCCCTGTAGCAGAACTTGTTTGCAAAGTACAGAATTCAGAAGAGTGTGAATATAATGACCAAAGGTGCCAGAAGCTGAACTTCAAATAACCTGTTTCGGGAAGTTAACATCATCTAAAATGATCACTTTGAAGCCACAATATTATTCCTAATATTGGGAATTTTAGATTTAAAGTATTAGAGAAATTCATTGTATGTTCCTAAGGGTGAACCTCATAAGCTGCATTCACCCATTCAAGCACAATTAAACTCAGATGGGGAGCAATCTGGAGTTCAGTATACTGCCCAAGGACACTTCAGCATGCGGGCTAAAGGAGCCGGCAATCAAACTACCAACCTTATGAAGTGTAGATGACCTGCTGTGAATCCTGAGCCGGCTTCAGCAGCCAGCTTATTGGAGCCACAGGTGAGCTGGTCAAGCAGTCTGTGTGGCTGAAACAAAATTACTACCTCAACTATCGCACGCCGGGACTTCTCAGGTCAACACACAATTTATTGGGGTGCTTAACAAAATGAGTGAAAAGTTAGAAACTGGATGAAATTAGTAGTGAGGTGCTTTTCTGTTAGGATGCAGACCTCGTGCTCTATAGAAGCTTAAATTAGTCCAAGACTAATCAAAGCTTTAGATGAAATCATACGCCATAGCAGGACAGATGTTTTTTAACCAGCCGTGCACATGGTTAAAATATTCAGCTTTTAGGACAAGTTGAAACATAACATAAGGCAGCATCTTCTCATAGTACAACCACCTGAGAGATTTCTGTGAGCCAAATGCCACCATTGCTCCTTTCTTCCAGTGTCTCGGCACAGGAAGTGAGTTTAAAGTACCCCATCCCCCCGCAAACCACCAAAATAAATTGACAAAGGCGGGTCTGTTTCCACTTCATACCCCATCAGACAGAAGGAAGGAGACAGACTGACAGTGAATACTGTGTGTATGTAAGATGATAGCCTGGTATTCAGCGAGGGGAGCTGGGCAGATGGGTCATCTATCTACACCCTGGCATTACAGACTGAGATACCAACAGAGGGGAAATGTTGGATTATTCAGACTAACTCCATTTCATGAAATAAAAAATTTTATCTGCGAGACTTTTTAGGAGCAAGGTTGTAGGGGAAGATAATAATATCACCCGAAAAAGGTGGATAAACTCATTTAAAATGAAAATTGTTGCACTTACAGATGATCGAAAGCATCAAAATGGTCTAAGCTGAAGCATATCAGGGTAAGCCTTATCTTAAAGACCCCGAAAGCCTCTTTTCTCAGTCAGCTTCCTCCTCTGAGCGATGGAGTCCTGTTGAATCATAAATGTTTCTGCCAAAGCAAAAACAGTTCTGATTATTTCACATGACCGACTCTGCATTTGTGTTTTTGCCTTGGTTTTCCTAAAATCTAGGGGGGGGGGGGGGGAGTAAAATTGTATCAACATTTGAATCATCGCTATCAGCTGGAATTCAGGCTTAAACTGCTAATATTTCTAATTATTGATGACTTTAATGTTTAACAAAACTTCTTTTAACTCTGGGGGAATTCTTAATTAATCATTAACATTTAGTTAGAAAAACAACATCTAACTCAGTTTTCAGGGCCTGTAATGTCCTCGGATTTACTCATCTTACATATTTAGCCTGCTGAGAAAAAAAACACAAGGCCTCTCTAATCTGGACAAGGCCACGCTTAATTCAAACCACTTAACTGGTCTCTTTAAAATGAGCAGGTTAAGTGGGGCGGTTGTTCTGTTATTCTGCTCACATCCAGCTGAGAGAAGACCCGGGGACGGACTAACACCTTGGAGGGATTATTTGTTCTATAATGACTGTGAATGCCTGAGGATCCCCCAGGAAAAGTTAGAGGAAGTACCTGAAGAGACAAACAGGCTTTTCTCCATAATCATATTCAAGATTATTTGAATAAAATTCACGCTGGCACCGACCCTCCGCAGTTCACAGACGGAAACGGGAAACTGGAAACACGAGCAAAATCTGAGGTACGGCTTCAATTCAAAGCTGTTAAGGAATATCGCACTCATTTGTATATAAACACAAATGTAGACAATTTATCATAAAAGTAGTTTGTGAACAGGCCGCAGGACCGGATATCATTGTGTTACACGTGTTTTACACTGAACTACATCAAATGTTCCCATAAAAGTCTTGTTTTTGTGCACCACGGAGCTCCGTGCTAAATCTGATCTGTTACTGTTTACTTTTCATTGATGAAGACGTGTTGGTGCATGTCCTGAATATGCTGTAAAGTTTTCACACACAGTTAAAGCACATCACAAGTTAGGGGAAACTTTTCATTTTCAAGTGCTGACAGACTGGGAGAGGGCACAAGTTTGGCTGATACTGCACGTCAGCATTTTTAGAATATTCTCTGCAGAGATCCTTCCTTTCGCTACACTTGTGATGGGGTGACAAAACATTCAGTAAAAGAAGTTTGGTTCAGTGTTTCTGCTCCTACAGCAAGTGCGAACACAGTGTTGCAGCTTGAAAACACACGCACAATGCTACAGGGCAGGCGTGCTGTTCTCCACTTTGGATGTCCCCTGTGACCTGAAACCTTAATGGAGCAGCGAAGTTTGGGAAGTATATCCGAGTGTGTGTGTGTGTGTGTGTGTGTGTGTGTTTGGGGGGGGGGGGGGGGGCGTGCTGAGTTACACTGTCAGGGTCACCTCTGCAGCCCCTGGTGAACACCCTCCACAATACGCCACCTTGAGGTAACAATGACTCCATTGTTTGTCCAGACAATGCTGTCTGAAGGACAGGGTTAAAGGGGTGGATGGGAGAGGAGGGCTGACTGGGCTGAGGGGACAGTAGGGGGGCTCAGCACCTGGTAACGCTGCGTGGATGGGAGTTGGAAGTAAAGGGGGAGGCAGGGTGGTCACACTCCGTCAGTCAGCAATGGCAGTGTTCAGGAGCGGAGGGGGAAAATGTGGCACTGACAAGATCGCTGGGTAGGAAGTGAGGAGGACAAACCCTCTCAGGACCTCCGGACACCTACTACTGTAGCTCAGCTACGTTGGTATTTTGAAAAGCAAATTTAACTTACAAGAGAAAAGACTTAAAGCACGACAGTTGTAAGGTGTGTGTTGCAAAAGTATATTGAATAAACTTTCCTACTTTTACAGCATGGCCTCATGCACTGTTCCAAAAGGGAATTGGGAAATCCATGTAGCCATCCATTGTCTTAAGCCCTTACCAGTTTGGCAGTGGTGCTGGAGCCTATTCCAGCTGCTAATGGGCAAGACATTGGACAGCTCCCCAATCTACCACAAAGCTAAAGCAGAGAGCAGTCTTTTACAAAAAGGCAAAGCACAGACAATTATTAAGGCTGAAGTCAATTTAACGTCCTCTCTCCATCATCAAGGCTTTCCTTGCTAAATGTGCTAACGGAGTTATTGAAAAACTTCTTCACACTGTACTCTAACTCCTCTACATCACACAAGGTGGCTGTAAGAGAAAACATATGTGTAAAGATGATAAATCACAGAGGGCTCATTTACTTGCTAATGCTAGCTCTGTTTCCACAAATGCGTGGATCTCACAGCAGTGAAAGCAGGACCAGTGCTAGCTTGTATAGCTCGCTAGTCTCCCATCAGTCTCCCATCTAAGACCACAGAAAAGCTGACCTCTCAACTTGACAAACTCACAACTTTGCTAAGGAGTCATGGACATGGCCATGCCAGTGAAATCAAAAGACGCTACAGATTCCAATGGCTCGTCATCTAGCGGAGTTGATCCAGAGATAAAAGCACAGCGCACAAGACGGCAGCAATTTAAAGTATGGATGCAAACAGGCAAGAAGCTTTATGACAGAACACTATTTGAGATACAAGGAGAGAGATCGCTTTCACTGTGGCAGGTGAATATTCTGTAAATACTGATGCCCATTTTATGGGCAAGTGAATAGATATTTAACCGATATCTATCTAGGCAAGCACAGCTTACCTTGCTTGCCCGCATGGAACGCCACTAAGAAAGAAACAGACAACCATTCACATCCTCAACTAATGCCAGCTTAAAATCGCCCATTAACCTAACATAAATGTCTTTGGATTGTGGGAAGTGACCACAGCACCCACAGAAAAGCCCCCACACACAGTTAGAATAAAACAAAAGGGACCCAGCAAACTAGCAGTATCAAGCTAAGAACTGTACTGGAACATGTTAATCACTGTACCACTGTACTGCCCCATACAGGCACTTTTCAGTGTATAATTAAGCCTATGTGAATTTAAAACACACATTCAGCATAGCCTTCAGCTGACTACATGATATATAGTGTGAGGGTCTGAGGATGTTATGTACTGTATGTGACTCACACATACACATGTATACAAACTCACTAGTATTCCACACTCAGGGCCGCAAAACAAATATATCCCATTATTGCTTGGAAATAATAGGCCTATTTTTCTCCCACACAGTGGTCTTTATGAATAGTGTATAAACCCGGCCACGCGTTGGATCCTTGGGGCTGGGGGGGAGGTGACATTGCCACGGGAGGAGGAAACACATTTCTGCCTTTTATCCACACCCCTGATGAAGAACTCCCACTTATACAAACATACAATAAGACACATAGGCACAATGGACAAATACACACCAACACACAACCTTTTTTTTTTTTGCTTTTTTTTTTTTTTTGCAGTCCACACAAGACATCTGAGTGCTTAAAAGCTCTGTCTAAACATAGACCCAAGGCCAACAGTGAGTGCTGTGGTCCTGAATGGGGGCTCTGCCATTGCTGCACTCTGCTGCCTGCGTGGCAGTAGAATTAGCCACAATAGCTTTTCTGTGTGCTGGGAGAAAAAGCACTTTCTTCCATTTCCTTTGAAATAACACTAATGGCTGAATATGCCTTGAAAGCAGCCTCTTAGTTTTTATGATTTAAAAAAAAAATGCAGAAATTCCATCACGTTTTATTGCTTCTCCCCTGTTGGCAGCGGCACGGTAAGATGCATGTGGCAATGAATGTAAGGATTACTGCAGGTCTCAGTGTCTCTTGTGTTCTCGCTCCTCATCTTGTCCACTGGTGTTGTAAAAAAAAAAAAAAAAAAAGCCCTTTGTTGTGCTCTGCAGTATAAATCATTTACAAGCTTTGCATAAATTTGTGTAATCTCCTTCATGGGGGCTGGGCAGCCTATCTGATTCACTTAAAACCAGGGAGGAAGAGTTCACGTTGACTGTGTGTGCCAAACATGCTTGTCGCGTGGAAATAGAAACCTGAACACAGTTAGTTACAGTATCATCTGGTCCCCGTGCAACATGTGTGACGAGACGGTCAAATACCATCCCAGCACATTGAAATATAATCATCAAACACAGAAACCATGTGGAGTGCTTCCTTTCAATGTTATCTACCACACTAAATAGACCATACACCAAAATGTAAAAAAAATTGTGGTCACAGTTTTGCTTGAGATAGATCATAGCCTGTATATAAATGTGGGCAGATGCTGTGGAAAGTGACGCCAGTGTAGAAGTGGATTAAACTTGCATTCTTTCTAATCCAGCAGGGGGCGACTCGTGTGTTGCCCCCCAAAAATCATAATAATCACCTTGTGTAGAAGTCTATGGGAATAAAACCCTAAAACTGACTTGATCCGTGACCTCAATAAATCCTTTCCCGATGATATTATGGTCTCATTTTTTATTTTTGTTGGCTGATATAATTGGAAGAGCCAGTACTGTATACGTCTTATCTACAACTAGGCTTAGTCCATGATGGAGAGAACTTTTAGTTCTGCACACATTTAAAAGACAGTGGTGTAGCTGACATAAGCTGGATGACCAAAAGCATATCAAGCAAATTCCCAGTTTCACCACAGATATCTGACAGAGAAAGCAAAGGTGCCCTGTAAAGTAATCACCCAGTCTGTGCATTTCAGACATCGACTTGTGAACTCTGCCTGCGGACGTCGACTCAGCCGGGACCCACTTATCCAAGAGGGTTTTAAAATGTCAGGGACAAAGTTCCTAGAAACTGCAACACCAATTTCAAAAAGGCTGGAAAGCCGTGCAAAATGTAACTAAAAAGTTCATGTTTGAACTGGATAGATGGTTTGAACTGAGAAAATGCACCATGCACCAGCTGGCACAGGGCCATGTTTACCACTGTGTGGCATCCCCTCTTCTTGTAACAACAGGCCTTAAATGTCTGTGAACTGAGGAGAGCAGTTTCTGGACTTTTGACTTTACATTGCTCTAAAACTTGTATTCACCTTTCAGTGTTGATGGTGCCTTTCTAGATGTGCGATGGGCAGTTCCACAGGCACTAATGCACCTCCACACCAACAGAGATGAGGGCTTTTGAATTGAGTGCTGATAACAAAGCTGGATGGTCCCTCTCCTCTTCAGTCCAGAGAACGCAGAGTCCACGTTTTCCTAAAACAATTTCCAATTTTGATTCACCTGACCACAGAACAGTTTTCCACTTTGTCTCAGTCCATTTTAAATGTGATTTGGCACAGAAAAGACTTTTTTTCTGGATCGCATTCACACATGGCTTCTTCTTTGCATGATAGAGCTTTAACCCACATTTGTGGATGGCACAGGGAAGTGTGTTCAGACAATGATTTCTGGAAGTGTTCCTGAGCCCACGCAGTGATTTCCATGACAGAATCATGCCTGTCTTTAATGCAGTGCTGCCTGAGGGCCTGAAGATCACAGGCATCCGTGATTATGTTTATTCCAGGAGTTTCAAGGTTATCCTTGCCCTCCCTGCATTCCTGTTAAGTCTCCGTCTCTATAACATGTCCTTGTTAGTTACTTCCTGTCTTATTTTGATGGTCTTTTGTCTCGTGTTTTATATTTAGTTCTACTTCCCTTGTCTTGTTTCCCCAGTCCCAATCTATTTCCTCTTCCCTCATTACTGTGTGTGTATATTGTCACAGTTTCTTCTCGTCCTCTGTCAGGTCCTCCCTCAGTGCTGTGTGCTCCTCTGTTCCATCTTTCCTCTGTTGTATGCCTCCTTGCTCCAGCGTCTTCCTGTTTGTTTAGGGACCACTTACTTTTCTAGCCTTTTTGTTGCCCCTTGCATTCTTTTTTCCCCCCCCAAATTTACCAATTTGTTTTGGTTGTAGAAGGCAAATACACTGATTTGATATTTTTCATCAAAGTGAATGGCTTTTGTAAGCAACTGGTAAAAGATGTGCTATTTAAGGTGCATGCACGCATACATAAAAAGATGTTAAAAGCACTGGCAGACAGAATGTGGTAGACCTTTTATATGGTTTATTTTGAAATGGGGGCAGAAGATAAAATACATTTTAATCTTCTCTCTGCTCATTTTCAATTATGGATTGAATGACATGCTATTTTACATTGTAGCTCATGTACACTTTTGTAAAAAACTAATAATGAATGAATGAAATGAAATGACCGGTGTTTTGAGGGTTTGAACTGTGAAACGTTATTATTGTCTCTGGAAAAAAATTAAATTGGCTTTTACTTTCTGAACCCTGACAGGTCGACAGAACTCTGCCCTCCCCTGTTTTCCCCATTCAAATACATTTTATTTGAACTGGGGGGGTTATTCCAGTAGACCCACTATGGCTGATCTCTCAGTGTCCTTGCAGTTGTTTCATTATTCACTGTCCAGAGAGGAGCGCCTGGATTTTTGCTCCGGGTGACATCATTGCTACAGCCTGTCCCTCTGTCCTTTAATTTCAAATCCATTAATTATGCAGTAACGTACAAGTTGTACTATATTATGGAAATGAGATGAGAATTTTCTGTTGGGGGGGGGGTATTTTTCCTTAATTAGCATGAAATCAAATTAAATCCTAGGCCTGTGTGAAGACTGGTTGACTTCATTTAGCACAATAATGCCTTCCACATATAGATAGTTAATATCTGGGAAAGATTTCAATTAAATTACCTTTTCGAGACACATATTCTTTATAGGCTCTCATATATGCGTTCTCCTAGCGTCAGTTTCTGTTGGTGCTGTGAGCACACACTCCCTCGATGCGGTGCCGGCTGCTGTGCGACAGTAAATCACTGAAAGGCGGAGCGCGGCGCTGAAAGCTCGGTGACAGAAGATAAACCACGCACTCTCAGACTCTCCACGGTGAACTGTGAGCACCTCCGCCGGCTCCCCCTCTCCTCCAGGAAACTCTCTGATGATATTTAGTCAAATGAAAAGAGCATCCACACCATCGAGAGATGCGGACAATTTCAGTCACACTTTAGTCCCATCATGTGTTGAAAGAGAAGAGTGTTGACAAATGAATGCAGGATTACATACTGCGTCCAATTCTGAGGGCCCTGGGTTCAAATTACTCACATTATAGTCCTGATGTGTGGGGTCATCTGAGTAAAGTCCCACAGTAGTTCAGTGCATCTTCATCACTGCAAGAGACAAAAGAGAAGTTTTTCGAGGCAATACAGAGAGCGTTAGCATCAAAGCAGTGACATAAATGGCATAGCCTGCTGCTACTCTTTTGACTGCTGCTGCTCGCTAATTGGCGGCTCATCACGCTGCTGCCAGTTCTGGTGTTCTCGCTACATTTGGGTCATTTTGTGTTGGCTGTAATTGTCCTGTTGGTCTGTTTCAAACTAGTTCTGTCCTCGGGTCACTTTCGGATCGTGTTTGCGTCGCTTTGTCCTTTTTAATTAATTTAAGCAGTTTGGGCACGTGTTGCACAAGCCTGTTTTTAGAGCTTGTCCAAAATTATGGAGCTGGACCTGGAGCGCAGATCAAATGAGATCAGTACTGCAGGGCGGTGGTTGTTTCTGCCTGGCTGTCGTGTAATCCCAGACTCCATCATGTTGAGATCAGGGCTCTGTGTCGTTAATACCAGGATTGTTCTTGTTGTTGAAGACGGTTCTGTTTGCTGGACTGCTTTTCGTGTTGAAGACTTCAGGACCAATCAGATGCCTCCCTGCTGGTTTTGCATGATAAATAAGAATCTGAACATTTAAAAAGCCCTGAACTTTTGCAAATTGCGATACATGCTGTTACAAATATATGTACACAGAGATAATATAAGTAGATAATATATATAATATATTCACAAAATCATAAAACTGGGATGTTTAAACTAAAATAAAAAAAGTAAAAAGAACATTTTTCCTTCATTTGACTGGAATTTGCCCTTTTGCATCCTAGGCTGACATGGCTGAGCTCTCTCCACCAGCTCATGCAGCAGGCAGAGGAAGCATGTTTGACCGGAGGAAGGAGAGTTTAGAAAATTGACAGACACTGAAACGAGTCACACGGCAACAATCAAATAGGTTTCCAAGCAGTTGTGAGGTAAAATGAGAGCTGCAGCGTGACACCTCATCGCCTGGGTTTTCAATCAGACTCACTTCCTATCTCACCTGTTCACACATAATTGTAATGTAGTCACACACACACACACACACAACACACAGTGACTATCAGATTACACAGTAAAACCTACCTCTCTTTCTCTCTCTCTGCCTCTCTCTCTCTCTCTCTCTCTCTCTCTCACACACACACACACACACGCAACCACACAGAAACATGCGCAAATCACTTGCCAGGATCATTTTGCACGTCCTCAGTGGGAAACCCCATCAACTTTCACAGCAGGGAACGGAGCAATGAAACACATCCCAGGCTGCCGTGACTAGCTCCCTCACACACACACACACACACACACACACACACACACACACACACACACACACACACACACACACACACACACACAGACACACACACAGCAGATGCATTTACTCAGAGAATTACTGGGAGCCCAACATGGTGGCCATACTTGTGCACATGCACACCACAGAGAGATGCAGCATGCTGTGGGAGGCTCTTGTGAGGTCTGAAACAAGGAATGCCAAATGGCTCCCTCAGGTAACACTCATTCAGCCTGCCTCCGATAAAAATTACCAAATGCACATTTGGCTTCAGCATGCTGTAAAATAAAAATCAGAGCTCAAAACGTGCTTGTACTGAAGAGACTTCTCTTATGTGGTGTTCAGTTTACTTTGTTATATACCACGTTCTTTATAAGTAGGCATCTACAATTCAGATAATGACAGAGCCTGTTCCCCAGAATCCCCTGCTAGTTGAATTCTGAAACCATTATGTGGCGTTAACTGGAACTACACTTTCATAATAAAATGCTGCTTCTGTGCAGTTTTTCTACGCTGTCAGACAAAGTGGAAGCATACGTACCCTTGATCTAGTGCAGTATAGCGTCTTCCGACAAGACGTGACTGTTTTATGGAATAAATCAGTCTTGCTTTTAGTCTGACACAATAGTGAAGCACAGTAATGCAAATAAGATATCTTCTACCACATAGCACCATAATAAGAAGCGCATCTTTAAAATGGATGGATTTTGTTAAAGTTTTCAAGAAAAGCTGGGGTGACGCCATGTTTGTCCGACTGGTCACGGTACACATCATATGGAGCAAAATGCTCTTAGCAGCTGATACCCCAGTTTGACTCCAGGTCTGCTCGACCTGGATGCTTCAGTGTGTCACATTATTACCTTCACCAGTGAAGTCGTGTTTTTGGCACCGCTGTGTGCGCGCGTGCATGTCATCCTGTCTTGTAAACACAATAGCTCAAAAGGTTTTGAATGAATTGTGATAAAACTTTGAAGGGGTGTAGAGTGGGGGTCATGTTAACAATCCATTACAATTTGCCTTACAGCCACCAACATCTTCAAGGTCAACTTCATGATATTTTGGCCCAAAATTGACAAAAAGATTAGATTAGGTAAAACTTTATTGCCTGAATCAGGAAGATTCCGTCAGGGAAATTAAAGTTCCAGTAGCAGCTTTTACAGGTAACAAAAATAGTCACACAAACACAGCAGAAATCACAATAAACAAAAATATGAATAAATAATACATAATAAAACAAACAAGTATTTTTTTTATGTTGTGTTGTGGTCAGGCTCAGGCTGCTTCTCCCCTTATAACTTATATATCCCCTTATAAACGCCTTATAACTTAGTAACTATGACTCTTACAAGTGTGGTGTGCATTGTCAATTGCATTCATATGAATGAGGGAGTATGTCCAAACTTTTGACTGGTACTGCATATAAACTACATATAAATATTTAAAATATGTCACATTTGACCTCTGACCTCTCCTTCAAGGTAAATAGATTGATCTGAAGGTCAAAGTGATAATAATGCTATATAGAGCTATTTAAAACTATGTTTCTTGCTGCCATTGTTTGTATTGATGGCACATAGGGAATGATAGATTCTAAATATCACATTACTTTGGACCTCTGACCTCTTCTTTGAGGTCAAATAAGGTCAAACTTTCGTAAAATGTCTCTTATCTTTAAAACTTTGCTTATTTTTATTGGCAGCATTTACACCAGTACCTCTTTGTGGGTATTTAAGAGGCATTTTTTACTGACATGTTCAATATTTAAAATTTTGACAACCTGATATAAGTTAATTAACAACATTTCCTCATTACAGTAGCAGAAATCATTATCCAGGTGGTGTCCTTCAGCATCTATTCACTGCAGCAAATTAGTTCCATATAAACATCATTTCCAGGAGACGAGACTGACGGTTGTGTCAATCATCCCCACATGCACATGTGTTTTGTGCCAAGCAACACAGAATAAAAGATGCATTTGCATGTGTAGGATAAATAAAAAAAACGGCCCCTCTTTCAGCACCCTGGACCATATTCCCTCAAGCAAGGTACCGCAGAGCTCAGCGGTGAGGAGATCAGATTGCAGCTGGAGCTTTCAGGTGTGAGCGCGCGACTGCGTGAAAGAGAACACATTCCTTTTGAGAAAACTTTCCTGAAAAAAGTTTGGTTTGCAGTCAATGAAATCCCTCTTTATTGATGGGGTGCGCCTTCGATTCAGCCATTTTTTCGTTGAGTTCTTCGCGTGACACCTATAACCCACACATATCCCCGAGTAAAAGCAGGGTCTGTAACACACACATATTAGTTTTTGCTCAAAATTCTACTATAATACGTTTCACCCTTGTAAGAACAGTGTGAAAACAGCTACTCGGTTCGAGATCTGTTATTGATGATTCATAAGTGTCAGAAATACTGTTTTATCTACACACTATAGAACAAACTGTTCTATAAAGAATAAGCAGCTAAGCATTGCTTTCAGACACAATGCACTTCTACTGACGCAGCCACACTCAAAACACAACTTGACGATCTCAAGGCTGCATTAAATTCTGGTCCATTCATTGTGGCCTATTATGCTTCTCCTTACTCACTTTCACATATACAGTACTACAGTGATGGATGCTCATAATAAACATGGTCAAAGTTTGAAATAATGAAGTATGTGCAAGAAATCCTGGTGAGCCAGAATGTAAGGCTTCACACTGCTCTAAACTACTCTTGGGTATGACGTCACAGAGAGCGGATAGCATTAATATGGTCATCACAGGCACAAAAAGCAGACTGTAAGCACAGAACAAGGATTATTATTTTTGAATTGTGCAAAGCTACGCTAGTAGAGTCCAAGAATTTAAAAAAAGGAAGTGGAAATGGGCACGCAGGACTAGACTCTGGAAAAGAGAGAAACGTGGCAGTTGTAGACAGAAACTCTGTCTTTGGCTCTACTGACACAAAAATGTGATTTTTTTGCTGTTAATATTTTTCACTGAAGATTGTGCTAGTGTTAATCTGTGCAGCGGCTGTGGAAAAATAATATACAGCCAATTGACTGCATTTAATTTTGGCATTGAGAAACTGTCAGTGCATTATTTGATTTAAGGCCCATTGTGGTTCGATGCACGCAGGGTGATGACATTTGCATTCCCTGAGTTGCTGTGAGTGGTTCCCAGAGGAACCTGCTGGCCACCACTAGGTCAAATCAGTCACAAAGATCCACCTTTGTGATTGCTTCAGTTGTTAGCAGATTGCCGCAGTCACCCGTAGTTTGCGTGGAAGATGCCAACTTGTCTGCAACCACTCGCTATCTACTGATGAGTGGTAAACTTGAAAACGTGCAACAGAGAATGTTCACCTTCAAAGTAAAAGTCCTGCCTCGCTGCTGCAGCCAACATGTTTCAAAATGCACAGCTTTTACTCTGAAGGCAAACGGTCTGCTTCCCTTTCGTGCCGCACTTTTCACAGCTTCATTACCGCTCCGATAATAGTTGGTGAGTGTTTGCAGACGAGTAGGCGTCATCCATGCAATCTTCAGTTTCTGTAGAAGATGCCAACTGTGAATCACAGGGAGGTTTTTGGTGCAGCATCATATACCTCTTTGCAAATAATTTCAGCTAGCGACTGCCAGCAACCTCTCACCAACCAATCGGGGAATACAAAACTAGTGCATCAGCACTGGTATGGGAAAAGAAAAAAATTTGATAGCCTTTTCTCTTTTTTTTTTTTTAAAGTTTTCTCCAGAAAGTTTCATCTTTTCAAGTTGATGCATCATTGAAATGAAAACAGTAGAACACTGGGGTCTTCAACCCAGCGGCATCCGTAAGAGGTTACAAAAGCTGAGACGTGCACGACCAGCTGAAACAAAGCATAGTTTCCACCAGCAAATGTGGCACCACCCTTTGCAGGGGCAAAGACAGTGGGTTTAATGGCCCCTTTAACAGTATTTAAGTGTGGATGTTTCCTTTGATCTTATGTTCACAGACTGGTGTTCTGTTTCTTTTGTCTTTTCTTTTTTTTCCCTTCTTTCTCTCATCGCCCTCTCTCTCTTCCCCTCTCTCCTCTTGTTGAGTTCATTGCCTTTCATCCGATGTCTCTGCCCTCTTTCTGTCGCTCGGTTTTCTGGGTGAGTCTCTGCATTTGGAACTTCAGCCCTCGCTGTCTGACCAGCTGACCTGCTGACATGCTTTTATCCCATTGTTATTTGCTCCTTTCCCTCTCACTCCCTGCCTGGTGCCTGAGCCTTAGAAACAAGTGTAATGATGAACCTATGCACCCGCAAACACACACACACATAGGGAAGTACTGTCTTTTCAACCCTTTTACATACGGCAGACAGAACACTGAAAATATTAGCATTTTATTGTGCAAGGAGAGCAGCAACAAAGCACAAGTCTAACCTGTTCCTGCCATTTATCTGCCCAACAAGAGGTTCAAAATTAATTTCAAAAGAAGGAAGGATAAGTGGCTCTCATGCCAAATGACTGCTGAAAGACATAATAAATATTATTGGAAAAAAAAAATCTATTTGCAAGTTGCTGAATATGTAATGCACAGTCTAATTTCCACAATACAAGCATACATGCATGCACATACCACATACTGGCACTGGAATACATCATGCGGGCTCCACGTATAGGCTTTGAATCGCGATACTGCGCATGCAGTTCTTGGCAAACGCAGTCAGAGGAAGGAGAACGTTACCACCGTGATAGAATACATAGTGGATTAATTGCAAGTGTGGGTGCTCGGGTCGTCACCTGAGGAGAACAGGAGCCACTTTAACAGAGCAGCTGAGGACTGAGTGCAATCCAGTGTTGTCCTCCTCTGAACTTCATCCAGTCAATTAACGTAATTTAATACACACAGTCACTCCACATGGAAAGCAGCGTGGCTCAGAGTTCTCCCAATTTATACGGTATTGACCGCTTCACACACGTGCGGGGAGGGATGGAGAGAGGGAGGAAGCCGAGGCGCACAGATCGTGTTGAATGGTTGCGGGTAAAGCTGGATCTCGGGGGGGATGAAGAGATTGTTTTATTTTTACAGTTTACTATTGCTGAAGTTTAAAGGGGCTGGAAAGAAAGAGATGGAGAGGAGGCAGAGAGAGACTGACTCACAGAGTCCTCTTGAGTGAGCCTTCGTCTAGCCTTTGGCATAGAAAGTGAGCCTGCATATTACTCAGTCTATCACAACACAGCAGGAGAATGGGAGGGGAATTAATACACTTGGCTTTCATGCCAGTGTGCTCTCTCTTTGCCTTTCTTCTGTCCTACACTTCTGCTCTCGCTTTCTCTTCAAGCTCCACTGGACAAAAGCACTTTATGTGCTAATAAAATTAGCTGGCATGTAGATTTGAATCCCCCCCCCTCTTTTTTTTTATCAGTCCTATAACACCAGGCTGAGGAAAAGTGAGAAAAAGAAAACTCCTTGAATCTTAAAGTATTCATTTGTCTGCTCGTTTCTAAACACAAGGCCGGTGCCAGCAGCAGCTCGGTCTTCAGAGTGCTGCCGAGGCTCAGGGGCAAACATTTTTGTCTGTGTGCATTTCAGTGACATAAACAGTATCTAGCCTGCCATACCCTCAGCAACCATCTATCTGCCTCCCATAAATCTGAATGACATTAACATTTGAAAAACCCAACTCCCGCCTATGTGTGTGGATGGGCCTCTCAGACAGACAGGCCTCCCATTTTATTTATCCACAAGGCGAGCAGCGAAGACAGACAGTGCCACAGACGGGCATAAATCTGTGCAGGTTAGAGCCGGTGAGCCGCCGTGGCCGGCAGGTTAAGTGAATATCACCCTCTGCCTCCCGTAAGAGCTCACACCACCTATTTCCCTCTCCCATTAAATATGTGTTCCATTTTTGCCTTATTTGGATGGAAAGTCATTTTACCCTCTTTTATAGAAGGTCATAAAATATATAGTGTTTTTGAGCACTCTGCATAACATTTACATTTTCTATTGTATAAATGTGATCGGCACGACATGGGGCTGAATAAAACATTCATAGCAAAAGCCATTTCTTCTCTGACATTTGGTCCCGTATCTATCATCAGTTTTCTATATGCAGCCAGGAGAACAAATGCTGGTCAAATGTTTAAATGTGGCCTCTCCACATAAAATTTAAACCCTGCTTTCACATTAACACCCCCCGGCTAGTAGATGGAAATGCTTTTTTTTTTTTTTTTTTTTTTTTTT
>JAVDPK010000144.1:661291-677584 GCA_034780415.1 Cichlasoma orientale | reverse complement strand
CAGATAAGAGAAAAGTCAAATGGAAATGACTTGCAGGGCTGTTGTGGCAGTGGGGGAAGGTGCTGATGGTCCTGGGAAATTGAAGCATGCCAGTAAAATTAGAAAACGCCAGCCCTGCCTCAACTGGCAGACATGTAAATGTGGTAGAGCCTCTCAGACGGGCCCATTATGGATAGTCCCGCGCAGCCTTTTCTCATCAAAAATCCCATCAGTATATTAAAAGGTATAGCCTTGGCACTGACAAATTAATTCTTTATTATATTTTTTTTTCTTGACTGCTTTGAATTGCTGTTGAACTCAATGATGGGCAGCAATTGAAAATGATCATTTCCCTTCCTTCAGCAAAAAATATTATTTTGCTTTGCTAACTTATGACTCACACATATATATATGCAGGTCAGCCATAATATTTAAAAGAAAGGTTTTACAGGATTAAAGAATAAGTAGCAATAAGCAGCAAAGAAAAGGGGTGGCAGCATTTAAATTATCATCAATTATTTAAAGTTTGTCTGTAGGCAGTTTAACCCATGACCCCCGACCCAGACTCTAATAAAGAACAAAAATATATCATGATTTAGTATTTATTCCCTTTAATTTTGCCTACAGCTTACTTATAATAGCCTTCATTTGGCTGTGAAAATGTTCCCTTTATCCTGGATACCCTCTTCTACCAGTTTTTTTTGTTTTTTTACAGGCCGTATAGGTAACTTTCCGAGTAGATTGGATGGTTTACTACTACATGAGTTTTCCCTTCACAGACACATGATAACTGTGTACTAACAGTAGTTAACTGATGCTATAGCTGAATAACTATGAGTAATACTAAAGCTTTAATAACATCAAATTAAGGGGAATGACCAGAAAATGAAAAGTGAACACTGTGCACGACAGCAGCACCCTTACAGACAGCTTTGCACAATATTTTTTTCCCCGTGCGTACATATGCACATGTGGTGCAGAGCTGTGAATATGCTGCAGATGTGATGCATCATTAACTATGATGGAACTAGTTGGGGACTTCCATTTTTCAGAAATGGACAATAACTTACAGCTGGCATGTTTACATTATCTGAAATACGATTGATTGCCAGCTACAACCTACTTAATGCAGTTCAGTCAAATTTAACAGCACAGCGCCACAGGATTATTATGATAGTAACTTTTCAGTCACAAAATAACAACAACCCAAAGCGTACCCTGCAGTGTCGAGCATTTTAACATTAAACGGTGCCATAATTTACAAAATTGACAACAAATTGGATTAAATAAGACTTATGATGAGACTAAATAGGAAAATCAGTGGCAACAGGTCTCATGGAGTGATGCATCTGAATGGTCAGGAGCAACAGTGAGTGTCTGCAACCATCTGCAAAGCACAGTGGAGGCTCCGTCATGGTTTGAGCTGCATTGTTAAAACTGATGCACTTACAAACACAGAAAAGTACCATCAGATTTTAGAATTGGACAAACTCTGTTCTTGTCTCATGTACTGTATTTCTATTTATGTTTGCACGGTTCAGTAAATTGCTGCACCTGTTTCCCATTTCCCAAGCAAAAATATAAAAAATGAGAGGTGGTTAAAGACTTTTGCACAGAACTATACGTTAGTTATTTAGTATAAAAGCAAGGTTTGAATAATTGTGTTAATTTCCATTCAGCCAAACCTGATTTTTTTTTTTTTTTTAGCATAGCAGACTCCACATTTAGACCAGGTGATGATAACTGAGCCTTCACCATAATTCACGGTTGATGGCACATCATTTGGAAATAGGTTTTAAACAAACGGATTATTGCAATGGCTGCGCCATGAGACAGAAACACAAAGAAAACTCCAAGATTAACAATAAAATTGTGTGTTTGAAGAGACTCAAAACAGGCTTTGTTTCCTAGACTTCACATATACTTCAGAGAACTGATAGTCAGTGAATTAAACCCCGGTGATCGGGAAGCTGTTTTTACAACAAATCGGCCAAGTTTCAGGATTTTCCCAGTTTGGAAACTGTGCTGCCCCATTTCAGGTTGTGTGATGGACTCCCACAGGTACTCATTAGTATTGTTTACTTGAGAACCCAAAGGGACCGTGCTGTCTTCTAATCATAGATTTTACAACACCTTCTACACTCTGGCACCATTTCCCACACATCTGTGATCTTATGAAAAAAAAATATTCCAGGTCAACATTTCCACTGAACAGTGTGGGAACATGTATGCTAGCTGAGGCACACAGTTTACCCAGGAAAGATAAAAGTGCATTCATATCAGGTCTTCCCCGTCTGTCATTGCCAAGATGATCAGTTAGCTTCAGCGTGTGCGCTTGTTACATACAAGTTCAAGGTGCAGCAACCAAAATATTGATTACTGCATATGATTTCATGGAATAAAATCAATAACCTACTTTTTAATGCCATGCCGTAAAGCCTGACATCGTAAACTTCCCCGTTCCTGGCTTTCTTCATGGCCAACTGTAGGCACAGTAGGAAAACAGGGAATTTAGGAACCTGGGGGGATGCTTCTAGTATTTCCAGGTTTAGGTTTTTTTCATGTTTTGAAATATTCCTTAGACTTAGACTGCAATTATAAATCATAATATAGCTGCAAAGGCTGCTTGACAATCTGCCAAGTCTACTGTTGTCAGTTTTCCCACAAGATACTGTAATGGACTATTGAAATCTGGTTAATAATGTCCTTAGATAAAAGGACAAGACATCATAATAGTGGAGGATAATAAATGCCAAAACAAATATTCTATAATAATCTAGCTTAATATTTATGCATTGTATATGACTTATAAACCATTAAGTAAGCCAATAAATATGACTTAGACGCTTTATGATGCTCTTTAAAAACCAACAAATTTGTTCTCTGTAATAATTTTGAATTTAACTGCAAGATTTTTCCAGGCAACTCTTCCTGCCCACCAAAATACATTAATTTTGGTCATGAATTATATTATGCTATTAGTCAATACTTGGAAAGATGTGATATTCATTTAAAACTAACACATTTGACAACCCTTTATAAAAGGTGCATTATTAGTTAGTACTAGTATTCATTTATTTGAATAGTGACAACTTGTCTCACATCCACATAGATCGTTTTCTAAGCCAAATAATTTACTTGCTACAACTTATAATCCCTTTATAAAGACCACATCATTAATAAGTTGTATTAATAATTTATTCCTTATATGCTGCACATTCTCTTTCTTTCCCCCACAAACATGTATTCCAAGTAATTCCAGGCAGGTTAGTGTCACCAGATAAATGATAGCTCCACCTTCAATAAAGCAATTCAATTAACATATTTACAGTGCAGACTTCCCAGCTGTCCCATCTGTAGACTTTATATATTTTATAATTTACCTGGCAGTTTAGAAACGTGGACTAAAATAATAGTGTGTACATAAGCATTTTTGGCTTAATAAAGTAATGTGTATTCCACGGTAACATGGGGTTTCCCCCAAAGAAAATCCACATTCTGGAATTTTTGAATCGTCGCTGCTCGAATCGTTACTTGACAAGAAGCGCCATTTCCGAGAGTACACGAATGCAACACGGCGGTAGAGCGGGACTGCACGAGCACCCTCCTCCTTCCCCGCCCCCCTCCGCTTCTCCTGCCTCTTGCGTGTGGCCGCCGTTAAGGGCGCGCGCACGGGAGGTGGCGGGGGGTTGTGCTCGCTCCTGCTCTCTCTGCTCTCTGACCCCAGTGGCAGCTCCGACTCACTGCACTCCGGCTCCCCCTCCGTCAGACCGAAGCTGCTCTCTCTCGCTCTCTCTCTCTTTCTCTCTCCCCCCCTTCTTGTCTGTCAGTGTCTCTCGTTCTCCTCTCCGGCTTTTACCCCCTGCGCTCTCTTGTTGTCTGGTTTCTTTCCACAGGAGCCAGCAGAGGTCCCGCCGGGTCGAAGGTTCTGCCCTGTTCGCCTAGACTGCCACAACCCCCGGACGGCCGCGTACGAATCTGCCTGCTCTAGTGCTGCTGCCGCATGGACCCGCGTCCCTCCGCCGCCGCCTCCGCCGCCGCTGCGTAGAGGGCGACCCCGACCCGACACTCTTTTCTCCGGCCACAGAAAACACGCACAAAAAAAAAAAACCCACACGACGAAGGTAGAACAACCTTTCCGCTTTGCTTTGAGAACCGAAAAGGGAGGGAATGAGGGGGAAAGATGGGAGACTGGGAGGAAAAAAAGAAATTCCTGACACAAAGCTGTCGGTTATAAGGTGGCTTGTCATTTACGAGGAAGAGCAAGAGGTTAGCGCGACGGTGCTGTGACACTGACCACCTTTGGGTGCTTTTCGTATTTCAGGAGCAGAGTTCAGGATTGCGCGGAGCTTTCTTTTAGTGTACACTGCTGCAAGCGGCAGTGTTAATAGCGAGCGGCGCATAGCACACATTGTATGTATGCGTGTTATCAGAAAGGGTCAATTTATTCGCCTTCACCCCCTCTGCTTACCGGAGTGATTTCTACTCGTGAAGTTAGCTACACGGTGGCGTACGGGCACTCTGTAACCGAGGACTGCACTGACCATGTGTGCGCGCACCGCCGTTATAGAAAAGCAGCTCAGCGTGAAGCTACAGCGTACATAATAATTACAATAATAATAATAATAAAAATGTATTGCCAGGGCACGTTTAGCAGGCTAAGCTAGAGAGCTAGTTGCTACTACTGTAGCCATAAGGTAGAGACAGACAGGCGAGCTTCGGCAACCCGACACACACACACATGCATAGAAACACACACACAACCAGGAGACTGTGGAGCATGCTGCACACAGTTTTTCGGCCTACATTTGCACAAAAAAGAGCTAATTTTCGGAGAAACTGCAGCGGCAGCACCACTAGGTTGTGATTTTTGCACTGATTGCTGAGGAGGTGAAGCGCAGGGCAGCTTTTAACTGAAGTGAAATAATTTTTTTAAGGCCCAGGAAGACCAGTACACTTGTTTCATGTGCAGCAAAGATTTAATGGAACAGTCTCGGGTTTAACTTTGAAATGGAAAAGCTTGAGCATGTAGTGGGGGCTGCTCAGACTTTGCTCATGCATTTATTTATTTTTAATTTGAGTCTGGTTTACCCACCTTTTTCTAGGCTGGCATACATCTTTTTGACTTAAATTCATAGCGTACATCATAGGAAGTAGGATGCAGCTGACCCAGAAAACATAAATCAATGCTTTAGTGAAAATAGGACAACTTTTAGTTTAAATTGGGGGGTTGTTTATCCAGCAGCAGCATTTTTTTTTATCTCACTACTGCATCCAAGAATTTAACCATCATATGAACTCTGGAGCTTTTGTTGATTTTCCTCCAAAGATATGACAGACTTGTTAAATTGAGGGGCTTTTTTTTCTGTCTTTCTTTTCTTGCTCATGGCTGCATCAGGAGGTCTGGTATAAAACGCCTGTCAAGCCCACAGTGGCCACTTTACTATCAGTTAGGGAGGTCAGACAGGAGGAAGGCTCAGGGTGCAGGGAGACACACAGCGGATCCGGTGAGTGTGCTCTGAGGATTGTTTTTAACCCAATTTCAGTCTTTGTTGTACAGTCAAGCAAAAGATACCATAGCAGTTAATTGCTACTGGTTCCTTTCAAAATATATTTTTGTGCTTGGGTTATAGTCAGTGGGGAAGGAGACCTCTTTGATGCATGCTTTGTGAAGAATTTCTCATTTTAGTGAAGCCATTGCAACAGTTCATCACAAGCAGAGATTCTGCCTGCAGCCTTTCTTTTTTTTGTTTTTTAAATTTGCTTGCAGTGATTTTTTTTAAAACATTTAAATATGTTTGCATTGAAACTAACTGGGTTATAAGAAACAGCAGCAATTTAAAAAAAAAAAAGTGCTTTCCAGAGTGTAAATTGACACCTGAAAAGTGAAAGAAGGATTTTGTGCAAACTTCATTCTAACAGGCTATTTTTCTACTCTTATCAAAATGCGTTGCTGTTTTTAAAGGTAGAATTCGTCTTGTAATTATGTTTTAAATGCCTCACTGCATTTTTCTAATGAGAATTTTATGAGGACATGTTTGATGAGCTGTTTGAGGATTTCTTTTCTTTCTACCAAATTTCAAATTGCTTCTGTTATCTGGAGCTATATAAGAAGACTAATTACAGTGGTGCATATGCCTTCACTGGATGGATGTCTTTGTCTTTGCACTTGAGTAGAGAGTCACTTTAGGGTGTAAAAATCTAACCTGGGATGTTTAATTTCTTATGTGAAAGCCCTTTCTGTGAGTGTATTAAGAAGTACGTGCATGCCTTGTTAAAGCAGTTGATGTGTCTGTGTGTGTCCCGTCGGTGCAGAGTGCAGCGTGTTGTGGTCGAGTCGGTCGGCCGGGTCGTTGCTGCTGCTGCTCGTGCTGCTGCAGGGAGGCTTCCTGGGCTTCTGGAGAGCGGCTCTGAAGGATGACCGCCGCACAGCTCGCTGCTGAATCCCGGTGAACGAACGGCGTCTCATGTCCAAACGGTGGAAGAATGGCTCATGGCAAAGTGACCATCACGTTGGACGAGTACAGCTCCAACCCCACACAGGCCTTCACACACTACAACATCAACCAGAGCCGCTTCCAGCCCCCACACGTCCACATGTAAGTTCACATACACGCGTGCGCACACACACACACACACACACACAGTTTTCATGAACTGGCAAACTTAAATTAGAAAGTAAAATATTTTCTCTGTGTCCAAAATGATTAATTTTATTTATAATCTTTATTCACAACTGAGCCAGTCTTAAGGAACATTGCAATGTAATTTTTTTAAACATGACCCGGTTGGTTTTCTTTCCTTTTAATGTTTTTTAATGTTGGTGTTTTGAGGCAGACTTTGCTTGATGATTCAAGCAAATTTCAGAATCATCCATATGCTGTAAATCCAGTACAGTAAGCCAGCAGGTAGCCTGTTTAATGCAGCCTTTATTTACACTTTGATATCACTGGCTCTAGCTCATTGAGTGTACGGTGGCCAGCAAGGACAAACAGATTGTACTGTGAATTAACACAGGACAAACTGTACTTTGTGACTATATTATTATAAAAAATATATTATTATATATGTTATTGTTTCATAAAGTTTTAGCAGTTGTGAAATGCTGATAATAGATTGAACACGTTTCTAATGGTTGTGCAGCAATTGCAGAATAAAACCAGAAATGCTCTCTGTGGATCGCGCACATTTGTGCTGCTTTTTCTGACTTTTTTTTTTTTTTTTTTTTTTTTACTCTTGCATGTGTTGTTGATGCGTGCGGCTCACCGCTATGTGCTGCGGTCTCACTGTGAGACGGTTATCATTTGTGCCATGTTGTCATTGCGGTACATGAACGCTTTGTCTGCATTAGGGCACTCTCTTTAGTTATTTATCAGACAAGTTACTTAGCGTTGCTCTTGTCTGATGTGGTTATGCTGTTCCTCTCATTAGTGGGTCAGAGCGCTGTGACCCATCAGAGTGTGTGTGTGTGGGGACACACACTCTTCACCAGGCTGTGTGTTTTAGCTGTGAACAGATATTAACACAGAGCTGCAGCTCACTTTGTGTCTTCTTCCAATTAGAGCAGTTTTGAGCTTTCATAAAAGGTTGGTGACTGCTGGTTTTGTGTACACAGTGTGCTTGTGACATTTATTTGCTGTGTATGTTGTGAAGTTAACCTGCAGCAGGGCCAGGAAGAGATGGAAGAGCCTGTTTGTTGTTTCCATCATCACTGTAATTGAGTTGTTTGTCATTTCTTCTTACTTTGCCCTTATATGTGCATTTATTAATTTTTTTAGATAAGCGCAATCCATCAATTTCTTTCTTTTTTTTTTTATATATATCACAAGTGGAACACAGGGATAAATACAATTTATGGCCAAAATAAACGAGTATTGTTGATGGTGATTTGCTTCAAAATACCTCGATGCTACTTTGAATTTTTGAAAGCCAAACACCAAAACATGCGTTCATGTGAGAAAATGCAGACCACGCCGAAACACCGAGCGCTAATGCCGTTCTAATCTTTGTTTTAGACAGATTTCACAGTGAGGTATGTACAAATGTGCTGTTCCCAAGTCCTCATGTATAATTAAATTGTTGAGGGTAAAATCGCAGCAAAGCTCAAGGCTTTTTTTTTGTTTTCACTGTTTTCCTTGTTAGCACAGAAAATGGTAATCATAAGATTGTCGATTTAGGCGATGCTTTGGTTTAAAAACAAAACAAAACAGAAAGAACTTATGATTGACTTTCAAGAATCCTTTCATTACCACGAGCTTAAATCGCATCAGTTCCTGCAGAGATCATAAAACACTGTTCAGGAGAACTGCAGAGCCACAATTAAAGATTTGTGCGCACATGTTCATTCTTGTTGCTCAGTTACAGCGTTCTCCCATCACGCTGAAATTAAAGGTGAGACTGAAGAATTGCCAAATCAAGTTATCAATGTGTGAAACCAAATAAGAGGCAGGGAGAAGTCGGGTTGTAGATGCGGGTGTTGGCGGGGAGTTGACGTCTGCGCCGAGCTGAACCAAGATGGCAGCTGTCGGGATTGTCGTGCAGAACTGGAGTTTCTTATGTGAAGTGTGAGAAACTGAGATAATGCAGATATGTAAACAGTCATAAAGGAGATGGGTTTTAGTCGGTGCAAGAGCTCAACCAGCTGCATTGCTTCACTTTTAGGGAGCAGCAACATCTGGCAGGCAGGATTTTTTTCTTTTCTTGTGATTTTTTTTTTTTTTAATTTTAAATATTGTTTACCTGAAACATTCAGGGTCCCGCAATCGTGTGTGTACAATCATGTCCATGTAAACAGGATTATTTTTGGGAGATGGAATAGTATAAACAGCTAAATGGAGTTTTAGCTTCCTCTTGGTGTTGGCAGTGTTCTCGTGATTGTGCCACTGTGTTGTTTTGGGATTCCTCAGCTGCGAAGCAGGGCTGCCAAGTACAGCAAGTGCCGGTGCTTCGATTGTGGTGAAAAGCGATTTGACTTCACCTATCAGCCCGTGTTACATCTGTTTTAATGGATTACAAAGATGGCAGTAAAAATCAGAACAAATACTTTGACGCGAGTCCAGGTTAACACACGCCACGCAGGACAGGATTCACCAGAACAGACTCCGGTTTGATGTTTGGAGAGGCTTCCGCAGTCTTTGACAAGGCAGATAATAGAACATGCAAACAATATTTTCTGGCTTTAAAAAAAACATGACAGCGTGACCTCTCCGAGCTGAAATACCCCGGCTTATTTTTGGATTTATTATTTTTGTGCTTCTTCGATTGGCAAGTTTTGTTTGCAGTTCCCTGGAAACTCTTTACTACAGTTTCTGTCTGCCTTTTATTTGCAGTCTTGCACCAGTTGTGCATAAGTTCAGTCATGAAAGCCCTACATAAAACATCTTTGGAGGAAAAATGTAGAAAAAAAAGCAGATTAGGACAAGAATGGATCTGCCTGATGTTTACAAGGAAAATCTTGAAAACATTTTATAGAAGTGGATCATCATCGTCTGTCATCTGGAGGCTGTTTAGTTTTATTCCAGACAGCGACAAATAAGAACAGATGCGGCTGTAAAAGAAAAAAAAGTCACTATTAGGGGTAGTTTGCAAAAGAGGGTATACGGCAGGAGTTTTGTCTTCTTCTGGCAGCAACAGTGATTGAGTGGTAACGGTGTAATAACACAGTAAGCAAAAACTTTGAACAAATAATCTCAGTATTTATCCATATAATCAGTATAATCATTTTATGCCCATATTGCGCAGTCCTGCTGTTTATTTTCCACTTTCACGGTGGTAGTTTTTGGAGGTGAAGCCCCTGTAGAAGGGGATGTGTTAAAGCCGTGGGGCCTCTCAGTAGATATGTGTTTGGATAAATACATTAGGCTGTTTCCTGGCTTCCACAGAGCCTGCAGTGTTTTACCCTGTCATTCTTAAACTCAGTCTGGGAACTCTGGGATCACACGCACTCTCTCACACACACACACACACACACACACACACACACACACACACACACACACACACACACTCCTCCGGACCCATCCCCCCGCTATGTTTAAGTGCTTATAGAATACGAGCTCTGTTCTTGGAAAGTAAAGGCTTGTTTAGATTTGAGAGATGATGATCCGATTTTGCTCGCCATTCTCTCACTGCATCTGCAGCATTTGGACATAAATAAAGTTGTTGCTTTTCTGCAAGCAAAGAGGAAGGGGGGGTGCAAGGGCTTGCCCGCCTTTTGAAATATAATCCTCACTCTAATGTCCCGTCTCCACCTTCCCACCCCACACAGAATATTTAGATTTCTCAAATGGAGTACAGCGGTGCCTTTTGTGTGGCGTGGAAGGTATCATTCTCTGAACCACATATGAAAACATGCATGTGGAGCACGTAGTGAGTCGCACACACACGGTGGCACTAATAAGCTGAAGCTGTGGAACGTGACCCTGAAGTCAAAGTGGACTTTCTTCGGAGTATGGGATGGCTCTGCCTCTGTCTGTAAGTGAGCGACAGACTCAGTCTGGCCCTGGTTGTGTCTGGTTTATTTTTCTGTGCCAACAGTGTGTGTGTGTGTGTGGATTTTTTTTTCTTCTTTAACTCCCTCTCCTCAGCCCCCTCATCATCGTCTTGTGAAATGAAATGCTCAGCAACTTGGAACATATGCTTCGAGTTGGGACACTAATGACTTCGTATCCAATTTGGGCAGGATCTGGGCAAGACTGTGGGAAGGCCTGACACACAGACGCAGGCACAGACAGACAGAGCTGAAACTCTCCTAAAAAGCTCTTGAAAAAACATTTACATTTCAGGATTTAATAAAGTTTTAAATACTGTTGCTGGACTCCAGAGGAAGGATATCTGCAACATTTTGACAGGGACACCATTTCATTTCCTCAGGTCCAAAGTGATGGAAAAGAATTCTCTATGGAATTAAATCCTAGTAGTACTGCAACTAGTGATCATTTTTACAGTTTTTTAAAATTAATAATTAAAAAATATCAAAACTGTGAAAAGTGCCCATCACAGTTTCTGACAGAAAAACAAGAAATCCTCACTTTTGAGCAGCTGGAAAGAGCTACTGTTGGACAGTTTTCATCCAAACCTTAGATTTTCTAAGCATTTCAAGCACTGGAAGTGTGCAGGTGAGACATAAAAAAAAAACACAGCATAAAGCACTGGAGGGAGAAATGTGATCCAAGCCCATAATAACGAGGAGTTAATCAAGTGCACCGGATTAGATTGTGCAGAGATGATGTTGGTGGTGGTTGATCTTGATCGCAGATGTGTTTGCATTTCTCGCTCGATGATTTAACTGCATTACGCCATTAACGCCTTTAGAGTGTTAATTTATTAATTTCCCACTGGATGTGCGCGCCACGCAAGCCAGCAAAACTGTGTCAGTGGAGAAAGCTTTCTCAATCACTGCCACGGTCCACGATGGGAGACGTTTTAGAGTCATTAAAAGATATAACAACATTATTTATCCATTTAGGAGGAATAGCTAATTTAAATCTTGAATTTTGTTCCTCAACTTTGGGTAATATTCTTTTAGACCCAACCTGTAAACCCTGTTAAATCATTGTTTGTGATTATGGAGAGAGTTTCCCTGCATGGATTCAGCATCACTAACAAGAAGCACGCTGGGATTTTTAATGATGGCCCAATGCCTGAGGGAGAAGAACCTACGCTGCAAAGTTGTTGTCCATTCCTTGCTCTGAGTTTTCTTTTTCTTTTTTTTTAATGGCACCTAAAAAGGGACTCTGCTGAGTTAAGAGCAGTCTGAGCATTTTGAAAACCTTTGTGAATATGGACACTGGTGTCTTTGTCTTTTCCTTTCTTTTATTTTCACAGTCTGCCTGCTGCAGCCCTCAGCTTTGGTTTTGTATTTCAGGTTTTTAAATTCAGCTTTACCTTTTTGTCAGTACGACATGCAAAAAGCAAATCATTTCCTTTGCTATCCCGTGCTTATTAAGTGGCAGATATGAGCTTGGATTTTCTCCACTACAGCTGGATAATTTTTTAAAAATGTTTCTATTGTTATCAGCTGATGCGCAACAAAAAACCATAAGTATTAGCAACAGCTCAGAGTTTGTGCTTCAGTTTTACTCACCAAAGCAGGTGATGCAGGTGATCATCCTGTGCACAGCTTTAGGCTAAATTATTTGCCAGGGTGCTGAACTGGAACCAAAGGAAAAGAAGCATTATTGTTCATTAGTGTTCAGAGTTTATTAGTATTTAAAAGTGATTTTGTGGGCAAACAGTGAGTTTCTTTGTATCAGATTTGTATAAAGATTCATGTAATTCTTGATAACCAGTGGTTAATTATAACCTATGGCACAAACCTGTGTGCTGTATAATTTGATAACACACTTTGTTGCAGTCTGGAACATTTAAGAAATATACTTTTTTTTTTCTTACATTACTTTAAAATTCCAAATATACATGTTGTCTTAATGGGAAGCACCAGCATATACTTAAATATGTCAAATTATACTTTAAATCTGATAAATGAAAAGCTTGAAAGCAGAGAATCTTTTAGTGATTGATACTTTTTTGATACAAGTATTTATAGTTTCTGGGTAAAGCTCTGTAGTAGGATGGGATTTATTCTAAATTAAGGGGAAAAGCAAGAGTATATATGTTGTGGAATGTGTCAGGAAACATTTAATTATATTAGAATCACACACAGATCACTTGTAAATACAGAGATGCTGCGTCCTGGAAAGATGGTGAGCTTGTGGAGAACAGGCAGTCTCAAAATATTTTCTTTTCCCTTATGAGGTTGGTGCCCTATTACTGTTATTTACTGTCTATTAACATCAGTCACTGGAGACACCTGCGCTCATTACATTAATTTTAATTCACAGAAATGGACCCCCCCCCCCCCCACACACACACACACACACTTGTGTGAAAAAATATTCCACATTTAACAAAGTCTTTCTTCTCCACATGCCTTGTTAATTATTCCTGCCCTGTGAATAATTGAGGAGATTGTAAGTATGAATCATTTACCGGAGCCGCCTGCATCGATACACGTGGATATTCTGACACGAGCTGGCGAGGAAACGGCAACAGAAGAACACGGCTTTGACACTTTCATTTTCAGCACAGTCCTGGTTTTATTAATGAACTCCTTAAGGATTTTTTTTTATGTGCCATATTTCCTTTTTCTAGTCTGTTAGAAGAGAGCTGTAAAAACTGGGCTCGTGCACGGCGAGAGGAGCCAAACCTGTTCCTGAGCCGACACGTTATGTTTGCATTCAGTGAAATTCAACAATCTTTTCGGTCTCCATAAATGAGTTTGTATCTTGGAAAGTGGCAGGATGCTCAGCATGTAGAGTCACGTGACAGAAGAACCCTTTCGAGGTGGCGGGATGATAATTCAACAGGACATTTCCATCTCTGAGTCGTAATAGTAGCTTTTCCACTCATGTGACTCAATTTTCAACATGAAATGGACTGTGTCTCTGTCCAGGAAAGGATCCTAGTTTTCTTGTATCTTGTATGTGGATAAACACGTTAAACCGTGTTTACGCAAACCCTTCAGCAGCGGGGGTCGCTTTGAAGATAGAAAAAGCTCCGATAATTGGCGATTTAATTGTTTGAATAAATGTGTGATTTGTAAATAGAGATGTTGATGCTTTAAAGCTCCCTCCTTTGTCTAATTTAGCAGTCAGCACGCCACAAGTGTCACCCTCTCCTCGGAGCTTCGGATGTAAGCCGGCGCATCTTGGACAAAGATGCAAACGAGCTAAAACCAAATGTTTCTCCTTTTCAGGGCAATCTTTTGCTTCATGTTTTGCTGTTTGAGTTCTCGAGGTGAACCAGCCATTTGGAACAGCAAGGCTTGGTTGTGTTACCACTATACCCACGCTTTAAGCTAAATATTATAGTCACAACTATAAATTATACTGTTTTGTCTTGGTCTTAATTGGGACTTAGTGTGCTTTTCCATCCTTTGTCGTATGTTGTTGCAGCGGTGGGTGCTCATATTACACGTGGCCAAAATAACAAATAATGAAGTCAGCTGTAATCTGCTGCTCAGTTTTGTTTTGTTTTTTCTTCTCTCAGCGCTGTGTGATGTCACAGAGAGTCGATATCTGAGTTACACAGTTCCAGGAAGACGGACACGTCGTAGTTCCTCTTTAAGAAATGGCATTAAACTCTTTTTCAAGTCCAAAAATGTTTAATTGTAGAATTTCTCAAAGGAGCAGCTACACAGTCTCGTTTTCACTGGTGATTATTTCACTGTTGTTGTTGTAATGCTGTTATTTTTATTAGTTTGCGGTTCTGCTACAGCCTGAAGGTAGACTCCTTCCCAGGGTCTGTTCTTGCTTGTGGTTGTCGGATTTAAGTGTCTCCAGATGACAGATGATGATCCACATTTGGGAACTGAAATATGTTCGATTTTGTTGTGTCTGATGCGAGACGCTTTGTGTGAGGTTTCCCTGCTGCTTCTTCACCTTTATGTTTATTTGGGTCACATGTTTGTGATTTTGCTCGGTTGTAATGGAAAAGCTAGCCCAGATTTAGACCTCTTTAATCTCCACCCACATCTTTGATTTGTTCATTGATTCAAATGGGTTAGAAAACAAAACAGCCAAGTGAGTCAGATTTTTAGGTGGTGTAGTCATCTTCCTGCTACATTGTCTGTATGTACTCTAACAAGAAATGGTGACAAGTGCATATGAAATGGACGGAGCTGTTGTCCTCCGCATTACAGAAACAGCTCTTAAATTGACATGTTTCCCTATGCAGTCAATTTGACCTAAAAACTGCTGTTGTGTAGACTAAAAAATCTGCTATTGAAATGATACATCAGACCCTACTGAGAGCAAACTAACATGAATGTATCAGCCTGAATAATAAGAAACTGAAGAGCAATTCACTTGCATTATGAGACTATTGATTCACCATAATCAGACTTTCCCAGAACTGAAAACGCATCAATAATCTATGATCCACGAGTCAATGGCAGATAAGAGTTCCCAGCCTCATGTTTACCCCCGACCTCGGCGTCCCTTCTTCTGTTTTAATCTCAAACAGTTTGCGGAGGAGCAGCGGTCGACCCACAGCTCTCCTGAGAACAAAGCACCAGTTCCGTTTCGTTGCCTTTTGTTTCTGTCGGCCTGCCGCTGCTTGCCAGCAGGAGTGGAGGGGCTTTTGTAACAGGAGAACCCTTGATTAAGTTCCCTCTCTACCCCTGACCCGCTGCTGGGGCCTGGCGGGATGGCAGTGGTGCGGGTTAAGTGACAGTTGACATTGGACAGGTCTGCTTTTTTCTGTTGTTTGAAGCCCGTTTGATGTCTTTGAGATTTGGGCCCTTTGAGCCTGCTGGGCCTGGCATCGCAGGGCACAATCCCCTGATGATGTCACTTCATATTTAACATTAAGCACTCTCAGCCTGCAGCTTCTCAATGTGACAACTCCTCCGTTTATGCAGTTTAAAGAGTGTTTAGTTTGGCTTTAGCGATGACTCATTTGTATAGTCATTTTATGTCTTTTCGTAACACTTTACGGAAGTTTGTACAATAGATGTTCTTATTTTCTTTTCACAAAGGTGTTCATGAATTGGTGAATGCATCCTACAGTCACTAATGGTGATAAATTCTCTGTGAGTAATAAGGGAGACGGAATAACGTTAAAGTTTCTTTAATCTGAATGAAGCTGGAAGGAAGGAAAGGATGGATGACTTAAAGTGGGTAAGATTATGAAGCTGATCAGACCTTCATGGCTAGGCTATAGTTTTCAGTAGTTATGGTTGATACCACAATAATTTAGAAGAACTTATTCTGTAAGAATATCCTATAAATTATTAGTTCTAAAAAGACTTAACTGGATCTTTAAATGCATATATACAGCTACATAGCGCATTTAAATACTACCTCGAAAACCGGCTCTGCTGATGGGCTTTATAATAATCTAGTCTGTTGTGGTATATTAAAAGGTCAGCTTTTAATGCAGACTCACTCTTATGAGCCACGCTGTCTGTCCAGGTGAACACCACTCCACTAGTTTATTGTCCTGCAGTCTGCTGGTTGGTGTTTGGCCCCGGGGACCACGTCATGACTGTCTCTTCAGCCTTTTCTCCCATCAGCCCTGCAGCCAGGCAGACTGTCAGCAGCACAATTAAGGGCTGCGCCATAATGAAAGGGGCATTAGCAGAAGCAATTTATTTCTCAGCGCAGTGCCGGAAGGTTTCTCCAGTGCTGATATTCCAACGCGGGCTTTGTGTGCTCTACTCAGCCATTAAGGGAGGGATAAGGAGGACACACACACTAGCTGAACAAATGAAGTAAAGGAAGGGTTTTTTTTTTGGGGGGGGGGGGGGGGGGC
>JAVDPK010000144.1:623293-661281 GCA_034780415.1 Cichlasoma orientale | reverse complement strand
CCCCCCCCCCCCCCCCCCCCATCAAGGCATAAGGCCATATTGCACCATTCTTGAAAATCAATTCTAATTTGAAAATTTTTGCTAGTGTACTTGTGCGTTGTTTCATTTCTTTTTCTCTTAACTCCATTTCATAATTGTACATTCTGTTTGTGCTTTCGCCTCTTTTTTCCTCACACTTGGATTTTCCTGTTTGCTTGTTCTTGTCTCCCACCTTTGCCTCTCGTCTCTGCTCACTTGTACACCCCCACCACCAGCACCCCTTTCTCCGCTATTCCTGTGTTCATTTTGTTCCTCTGAAGTTTATTGAATTAACGCAGACAGCTGAAACGCAGAAGATAAGAGAGGCGCTCTGTGCTCCTCTCAGAGAAATGGTATTGCAGCGTAGATGAGTGAGCGGCGTGTTTGTGTGTGTGTGTGTGTGTGTGTGTGTGTGAGACTCTTATAGCAGGGGGAGGGGAACTGATGCAGAGGTTACAGACAGAGGAAATGGGAGCATTGTGTGTTGATGTTTCTCCTGAAAGGACGATAAAGGGAGTTTGAGAGTGGTGAAAAAGTAGTGACTGTTTTGTCTCCAGTTTCATTGTTTGTGTACATTTTCCATTCCTTTCTCTTTGCTTTCCAGAAAAGAGTGATAAAGTACATTATCGTGTATTGGCTGCTGTGATTGATTGTTGGGGTTTTTTTTGTTCTTATTTTATGTAATCTCACAGTTTACAAGCTTTTATGACCAACCCCATGATCCTCTCTAATAAACCAGTGGAAATGTCACATTATTTTTCTCAGTTTTACATCCAATTAGTTCTGTTCCCTGGAAAACAACAACAAAAAAATGAACTGTCATGTCAAAAAGTGAAAAATCTTCTTTAAGTGATAAATACACTCATGTTTGAGAAACTGAAACTAATGAAAGTTTTACACTTTTGCTTGATAAATGACTTAAACAACTTATTATTATAATTGTTGCTGATACTTTTTCAGATCATCAGCTAATTGATCGACACTGAGAAACAGTTTCAAGTATTAGAAACATCTTTTTAGTAGTAACATCATCTTGCACCAGACTTAACATTTCCAGACAGTAATTTAATCATACAGTTTCCTCTTTAATGTGGTTCTGTACCACAAACCTCTCCCCCATCCTGTTTCCTACAGACTTCCCCAACACATGAACCAAGATGTCCTTAATTTCATGCGTGCTTTAAGTCAAATGGGAACATTTTGGAGCTGAATATTACATGTTTTATCAGTTAAATATTAAATGGGATTGTGCTCATATTAACAGGGATGCTTGCATGTGGTGTTGAATGTGTCGAATGTTGCCGTTGCAGTCACACGCCTACAGAAAATCTCTGCGTCTTTTAGCTGTTTGGTGAAGCACTGAGTTTACGAGTCATGAGCCTCTTTATCATGTATGTATGGACTGATGGGTTTCAGTTGGTTAGCAGTCTATTTCCACATTTTTCCTTTGACCCTGGAGGTTTTAGGTGGCTGTGTCTCCACTGGTGGTCTACGTTGATTAATGGGACAACTCCATTAACAGCTAAGAAACAGAAAGAGTCTAATCCTTCGGTAGCAGGTGGCAGCAAGTATAAAATATACAGGGAGATTGGACTGCCCTGTGAAAGGCATGTGTGTCTGTTTGAGAGAAGGGGGGGGCTCAGATGTCATTTAACTGTTAACTTTGCCGGTGTGGACCAGAACCAAAGCAAAAGCCTATTGCACCATGTTGATACTGATGGTTTTGAGAGTTTAGACATTCTCATTCTTTGCTAGAGCAACTTGCTAAATTAAGTGCATCCATTTATTCATCTTCTTAAACGCTTATCCAGCTCAGGGTGGCAGTGGAGCTGGAGACTGTCCGAGGAGTCACTGGGTGAGCGGGTGGGTACGCCACCGATAGGCCGCCAGTACATTAAGTACATACATAATGGTATTGTTTATTCGCCTATATGAGTGCAAAAAAAACCCTCTTGTATTTCTCAAATACAACAGATCCATCACAGCAGTCACTGACGATGGTAAAATGTGTTTTAAAAATGTTGAAAAATGAATCCTCTTCAAAGGCTACCAAATTCTCTGGAGTCCTTCTGCCTTCATGCATCTTTCTATAGACTCAAAGCAAACCCGTGCTGCATGCTGCGCCTGCGTACTGGCATCCGCGAGGCTGCTGCTAACTTTGTTTGAGCTCTGACAGCGATTACCGTGACTTATTAGGAGCGTGATAGTCAAACATTATTTTAATGATGATTAAAATTTGAAACGGCAACGGTAACAATTGGGAATTTAACCATGGTAACTATGGTAGCCAATTTAACTGGTAAATTCTTGATGGTGAATAGTTTCCAGAAAACAAAACAAAGAAGATGAATCGTTTTGGTTTTGAATGTCTTGCATAGTTGTTCTTGTCCTTTCTAGTGAGAAATCGGCTAAATTCTGTTTATTTACATTTAATCACGATGCATTATTCCTAAAAATGGCAAAACTTTAAACACATTCTCTCTAAGACATTTTTTTTTACAGTGAGACAGAAGTTAAACACAACTGCAGCACAGATGACATTTCCAAAATACAACATGTCCACTTTGTTCACTCTTGGTGCTAATGATATTATTTAACCATTATATACCAGCGAGGGTGAGTTGAAGGTCAACAGCAACAATGGATGGAAGCAATCTGAGAAGCAGAGGAGGAAGATGAGGAAGAGTTAGATCAATCAGCATCTATCAGCTGTGATAGATGTCTATGTATGATGACCCACATGAAAAGCAAAAATGTATTTTCTGAGACTTGCGTGTCTCATTTGATTTACCAACGATAAAGTGCATCACATATTTCTCTCCCACAGCATAATGTTTACATGATTCATACTAATTATAATTATGTTGGATGAGAAAAACTGCCCACTTTCATATTTAAATTATAGTGGGAGACCTATAAGTCTCATGAGAGATACAATATGAATAAAATATGAACATTCACTGTATATTTTTGTTCTAATTCTTCTGTGAATAAAGGAAGTAGGACAAAGTGAACAACCCAGTCTCAGCAGGTCCTCTCTTGCCTCCATAATCTTGAGTCCTTACTGTATTCTGATGTTTCAGTACAGCACTTGTAAATCTAAAAAGCGAGGCTTGGGATGGGGGTGGCAGCGGTTTCTGTTTTTGTATCACATTTTTGTGAATTTTGTAGAATTACATGAGGGCCACATGTGGTTGGAAAGACCCGAGTTTCATGTCCTGAACACCGTGCTTTCATTTTTTTTTCCCATGTAGACTGTAAATGCATGCTCAGTAGTGTTATTATTTTTGACTGGTTGTGTGTGATCTGAAAACACTGTGTGGTTTAGAGCATGGAGAAACCTGTTTTCATGCATTCGTGTGGTTTTTGCCTGAAGGGTCAGGGGTTTTGTTCAAACCCAAATTGGAAATTGGGCTTTGTGATTTAGAATTTTGAAGAAAAGGGTCTAAGGTTTCAAAAACATGAATTAACGGTTGTGGCAAATTGTAACCAAATGGGTTATAAGGCCGACCGCAGAACATGCACGTTTAAAACTTTGCAAATAAAATGTGACTAGACTACCAAAAAAAAAAGTACAAGTGTGCCAGTCAGAGTACAAATGATTTCTCTAACCTCACTCACCTTTGACCTCTGAGTTCATTTTAATGTCATCCTTGTTGGCCCGCTACTCAAAACCACCTTTTGTGTTACTTCCTACTGTAGTAGATATGTCCTACTAGGAACACATTTTGTCATTGTGAACGAGACGCACAAATTCACAAAGTAAAACCAGCCCTGCTGTCAGTGAGGGCTCGGGTGTTTGAGAAAGAGGCAGTACTACGCTCTCAGAGAGGACATGGCTGCCTGTGCTGACTGAGTCTTGGGATTTTTAGGCTCACCGAATTTCACAGTTGAAATATTTGAGAGGTTACAGTTCTGCAACGCCTCCTCTGGTCTTTTTGTTTTCAACACTAGATTGTATACATGAGGTCATTTGTTTGTGTTGGACGGCAGGATTTAAGTGTAACTGATGCTGAATTGTTTGGTGAGCTCTTTATCCGGACAGTTTTCTGCCCGTGCAGCACGCACTAGAGATCTGTGTGTGTGTGTGTGTGTGTGTGTGTGTGAGAGAGAGAAGAAACAAAAAATTGCAAGCATTGCTATCACTCATAATGATTATGTAGCATCCTTAAAGAGCTCAGCGAGCCGGAGAGTGACAGAGACGGCGACCTTCTTATCTGCACCGAGTTAAGAGTTTCGCTTAAAGGAGCAAGCTCCGGCAGAACTTTGACCCCGTTTGCTTGTGTGCTTTTTCAAAAGGCCACGGAGCCAAGTGTGCTCAGTCAAATGAAATGTCCTCCTACAGACATCAGAGAGCACTTCTCCTTTCCTCCTTTTCTCTCCCCCACACACAGTTGTTTTTCTCACAGCTACACTCTTCTGCAATGACACATGCGAGCAAGAATGGTACAACATCCACGATTTAGCTGTGTTTCACATTTATTTTGTTTAGTTTTCCTCTCTTTAAAGTATTTTATGGCGGAGCACCTCAAGCTTGTGACTTTAATACTGCTATTGTGAGTGTGCTATTTGTGTGATTTAAGGAGGGTGCAGGATTAACTCTGTTAATAATCGCATCATGATATTGATGTGATTTTCAAAGTCCTTGTTAAATTTGCCAAGTAATTTGAATCTGCTGTATTGTGCGACATGAATAAATGAAGAATTCAGAAGAGATACTTCACATTTCTTTGAAAAAAAGGAAAGTGAGAACAAGTTGGCATTTTGCTAGAGAGGAGAGCCTTTTAGTTCCAAAATGTTGCTAATTTACCATCATCTGTGAATTTTGTATTTAAGGATGCAACAAGAGCATGACAGTGATTGTGAAAACGGTGAACAGAAATGCAGCCCTCCATCATCAGAGTTAAAGGTTAAGTTTCAATAGTACAGTTTGGTTCCCTCAAACTAAAATAAGCAAACCTAATGACAAATCATCCTGATATTTTTCCTGTGATGTTGCAGCCGTAGGTGAAGAGAGTTAATGCCCTTAGGTTTCCCAGCTGAGGGATCACAGGCATTTCTTTATCGAGGAGATATTTCTGCAGTCGCAAAGCTCGGTTTTGTGTCAGCTCCAGTGTCATGGCGGATTTCAGAGTGTGCTCCTGCCCTCCCCGAGCGCATTAGCATTTCTCCTCTCCCCCACTCTTTTTCCCTCCGCAGTCTTCCCTCTGATGTCACGCCGCAGCTCAGACATGTTAACATGAACCTTCATGCTAACACAGTTCAGTCTGTCACTGGAGAATATTCTTTTACCTGCTTGTGGAGCACAGGAAGACTTTTTCATTTTCGCTGTCTCCGTTTACAATAGATCAGAGGCCTCTGCTGTGCCGCTGAACTCCTGAACTCCTGTATACATTACTAATGAACCTCTGGATTGTTATGCAGTCATATGTTAACAGGAAAGACAGGGGCTCGCTCTCTCTGTCTGTGTGCGTGTGTATGTGAGACCAATGCATTACTGTCATGAAGGTTTCTTGGCCTGGGCCTGCTCTAATTGATAGGGGCTGCTGGTATTTACTTACATTCTCTGGGTGGATTAAATCTCAAAGGAAAGAGGAGGTTGTTTTTCTCCTGGCTTTGTTTTAATATCAATGCTTTTTGTGTGTGTGTGTGTGTGTGTGTGTGTGTGTGTGTGTGTGTGTGTGTGTGTGTGTGTGTGTGTCATCCCATGTGGTTCTGCATTTGTCCTTTCGCCATGACGAGAACTGTCCAATCCTGTAAAGCTGCATGACGTCCAGGCACCACAGAGCACCAAATCTAATCAGCAGCTAAAGTCAAATGTATGCGCTACTTTGCTGGCTTAGGTTTGTGTGTGTGTGTGTGTGTGTGTGTGTGTGTGTGTGTGTGTAGGAGCACAGGGACTTATTCAGTGCACACAGTCAATAGTAAATATCATTAACTCTGTGGCTACTTTTTAAATTTTGTTCAGTGTGTTTAATATGTATTCGGGGGTCTGCTCAGATAACTGAGAAGCGTCCTGTGCTGCAGTGTGTCAGAGCAAAGCTGAGATCTTCCAGCTGAGGCTGTGGAAGAAGGGACAGAGGCGATGACTAGCGAATGCTAACTGACTGCAGTCTGCATGCAAGAAAATGTATGTATGGATCCAGATTTGCAGTTGAATACTGCAGAAACAAGCTGCTCTTCAGACTAAAGTCTTTAGACCAAAAACAGGCACTGCATCATACATTATAAATCTCAAAATTAAACATAAAATCACAGTAATTTATGATGTTCAAAGTTTCATAGGTCTGCCTCTGTATTTAAAAACATATGATTGGGGGTGCTGTTATTTGGGGAAATGTTTTAGGTATTGTTAAAACTTTGGTCACAGAGCCGATGGATTTAAAGCTTTATTAGATAAAATGCTGCACAGCTGTTTACTCATGACAGAATTTTTCCACTCTGGTAAAGTGTGAATGTCTCCAAGTATCTAACACATTCAAACAACACAGCACCGCGATGATCGTGTTGGATTTCAGGAGCCTTCTATGTTGGCACCACTACTGCATTGGGCTACAGACATGCCTGCTTTGACTAAATGAGGAAGCAGCAATTTTATGAGCATTTTTGGTGTTTTTTCAGATAAATTTAGACTTCACAGCCTGTAAACAGCTGATAAATGCCAGGTTTGAGGTCTGAAAATCCAGGTTTCATGTAGTGCGCAGCCTAATTTGGCTTAGCATCTCTTTGCTGGAGAATTTTGAGTTCATCAACAAGAAGAGACAACAACATGGAGACAGACACATTGAGATGATAGAGGTTTTTCAGTTGGATTTGACTTTTATTTCTACCAAAGTATCTCTCTTTAATATCTCTGGATGTGTAAGGCCTTTATGGTCAATGCTGTAAAGAAACAAATGTGACTTTTATGTGGGTTTTTTCTCTCTCTTTTGCTATGCAGTGCAGTGGTCATTTTTCATATTTAGATTTTTTTTATTACATTGATGAAAACATATATTTACATTGTTTGGGGTTCTTTTGCTTTTAATTTAAAAAACGTTATAAATCACAGCATAGTGCTTCCATGTGGAAGGTGTGATCGAGCTGCTAAATGAAGTAATTTCTTCGTGTTTTGGAGGACGAATGCTGTACTTATGTTGGGTTTTCCTTTAACGGTGAGAAATCACACAGACGGAGACTAAAGAGGGTTTCTGGAGTCAGACTGCACATGCTGGCTGCACACTAGAGATGTTTGCTGCAGACAGTGACCGGCTTGTTCACCGTTGTCTCACCATTAACACGATACTGCGACATTTAATTCAACTAAAAAAATAAAAATAAAGAAAGAGCAGCAACGGTATCCAGACTGTCTGTTGTCTTTCTGTGTCTAACATTCTGCTCTGCATGGCACAGAACAAAAATGGAAAACTGCTTTCAAAATGTGAACGCATAAATGCAGTGTTACCCCCCTGACCAGATAAGATGTTCTTTTGTGCAGAAGTGCCCATTTTCTCCATCTCTGTTAATGGCGTTTCCTTCAGTCTGAAACCTTTTGATTTCATCTGCTTCTCTGGCTGTTTCCACACCATGTTTGTGCACGCATGCAAGTTAACTCTGTGCATGCGTGTATGTGTGTGTGTGTGTGTGTGTGCGCGCACACATGCTTGTCAGGTTGGAGATTGCAGTGTTGATTATGTGTCTGATGTTGTCGACAGAGTGACATCCCTTCTAATGAAATAATGGTCTAGTGCCAGAGTGCTGGAGGATTGCACATTGTAGACCTCAATTACAGACAAGATGATTTTTTCCCCCCCTTCTTCCCTCCTGTCAGAAAAAAATACAGGTTTTTCTTTCCTTTTAACACAAGTACAACAAACAAAAAGGCTAAATAAAGGACTTATTTTTCAGCAAGACTTGGGTCTAAGTGATTTTTCTTTAGATAATGGATAGAAAGAACGTGGCATGCCTTAAATTTACCATCTCTTTAGCCAGTCTGAAGCCACAAAACAGTTATTGCCCTCACCATGTGCAGAAATCAATCACAGCAAACTGGTTGTTTTCAAGTCCAAACTACACATTTCTTGCTCTTGTAATGTTCCCTCTTTTCTTTGAGATGTATTCTACTCTGCTACATGCATTATCCTGTAAGCCATGTAATTTATTTTGCACAACAAATGATTTTTTTAAGCGTCCTGTTTTCTGCTGCGTCCCTTCTGATAGCTAGTGTGAAATTTACATTCCCTAAAAAAAAAAAAAAAAAAAAAAAAATACTGGTTTTGAGAGCACTTTTTAAAAATATCACAGAGGGAAAAAGGGGAGCATATTTTCAGAGGATAATTTTGAAAGGCATAAATTGATTAAATTAAACCAAGTTTGACTGCTTACAAAATTGGTGGGTTTTTTTTTTTTCTTTTATTTGGGGATGTGATTTCTTTCTTTGCTGATGACAAGGAGGCCAGAAATTGCCCTCTAAGAGTCGGTCAATGGAATTGTGAGAGAGTCACAGGTCAGGTCCTGCAGACAGTAAAGGGTCTTCAAACAGTGTCGGCATCTGAATGTGCTCACAAATAGTCTCGATAACTTCTGGATAGAAAAAAGTAGAAAGACGCAAACAGAGAATCTGTGAAAAATCATTTGAATTTATCAAATCAACAATAAACAAAGTGCTTGTGATTTATCAATAAACGATCCTTTGATATAAACTAAGTTACAGAGAAAAAGATAATCAGTTCCCAGTCCACACACAAACTCAGACCATCGAGCCTCAGTGTTAACAACTCTCTCTTTGTCTTTTCAGGGTGGACCCTATTCCTTATGACACTCCCAAGCCAGCAGGACACACCAGGTTTGTGTGTGTTTCAGACACACACTCGCGTACAGATGGCATCCAAATGCCCTATGGCGATGTGCTGCTGCACATGGGCGACTTCACTGAGCTGGGCCTGCCCTCAGAGGTTAAGAAGTTCAACGACTGGCTAGGTACTAAACTGCTTAACACGCACGCTCATTACCTCTGTACTGGACGCATGCGTCGTTTCTCACACACACACACACACACACACACACACAGAAATGTAAAGTCTGTAAGGAGCAGGGGGCAGGGTCTGAGGCTGTTTAACTGTTAACCAGACCACACAACAAACCCCTCCACCCCTTCTCTGCTTAGCGCCAACTGTTGTGCTAAAGTGTCCAGTTTAACCCTTTTGACCTTCAGTTAACCTTTCACCCCTCTCTCTGGCTCCATGCTGAAGGTGAAAGTCTGGCTTTGTGTGTGTGCGTGTGTGTGTGTGTGTGTGTGTGGTTTCAGTACCTTTGGCCAGTGTGTTGTCTCTGGGTGCTTTGAGCCATTTTTGGCCCCCTAATATAGACACGTTCCACTCTCACTAAAACACACACACACACACACACACTCCCTGACAGTGCCTCTCACAAAGTGCAGATCAGTAAGTACCGCCCAGTAGATTGGGCTGCAGTATTTTTGAATTATTTTTTCCTTTGGTTTTAACTGTTTGCATTTGGCTGTTGATCAGTCCTGAGGCAGATGTCCTGAGGTTAAGTTTAACCTTTAAATTTTATGACTGTGTGGCTTAGACATTCGCTTAACACGCAAAAGGTTCCTGGTTTTAGACCAGGAGGAGGCACCGATCCCTTTGGGGTTGCGCCAGGAAGGGCTTCTGGCATAAAAATCTGCCAAATCAAATATGCAGAGCTATCTGCTGTGGCGACCTCTTGTGAATAAGGGAGCAGCTGACAGAATCTTTAAGCTTTATGACTCCAGTTCCTGAGCATATAGAGTGGAGACTGCTGAAGGAAATTACTGGAAGAATTGGAGTTCCTCGTGAGCTCTTAAATGCTGAACTGTTGCACAGACTCACACAGACAACCCATGATGTTGTCAAGTCCTGCGTAATGTTTCTCATTGGCTGAAAGGGCTGAATAAACATGGGCTGCAAAAACAATCCATAAGCAGAAAGATTACTTTGCGTTCTATCTGGGCATATTGTTGCTTTTGTAGTTTGACCTACGTGAAGAAAAATAGATGGAAAATGTTTAACATCTGGGATTGGTGGTGATGTTCCTTCTGCTGGAGGGGAAGTAAAAATGTTTATTTAACTGGAATAAAAACAAAGTTTACTTTCTGAGAATAAACACTGAATAAAAAATTCAGAATTGTTAAGAAGAAAAAAGATGATATACGAACCAATCATGACGTATTTTCCATGTTTGAGTGGAAACCTTTAGCTTGTAAACCTCTTGAAGTAGTGCTCCTCAAAGTCTGTGTTTTGAGTATCAAACACTTGCCCCCTGTAGAGTTGAGAGGTGGCTGTCAAAGTTGTGCCTCTCCAAAGATGACAGCAGCTGTAGTCAGCCTGCCTTCACAGCAGTTACTGTGGGTTCCAACACTGACCCAGTTTTTGCAGCCAAATAAAAAAAAAAAATCCAGTTTACAGAAACTTCTCAACCCTTTCCTGCAGCGTAATCCACTTCTCCAGATCTCAGTATGTTAAATAATAATCACATTTTAAAGCCAATTTCACAGAAAATGCAACTTCATTTCACTCTTAATGTGCAATCCTGTCAAGTTCACAGACTCCTGCTCTTGCGCTCCTTTGCTTTATGTAAATCCAGGGGTGAAAGTAAGCCGGTACCGTACTGCGTACCACTAAAACCACTTTCTGCACCGGTACACAGTACCGGCGAGAGTTGGAGCAGCTGTCTGCTGTAAAGACGCCATTCAGAACCAGTCACGGCTGTACTTTGGGTCAGAATAGATCCGCTAGCAATAAGCAGTCTATAACACGAATTAATCAGTAAATAAAAAGCTTTTTCTTCTCAAATTCTCAATCCTCTACCTTCTCTCCCCTCAGAGATCGAGGCTTTAGTCAACAGACAGCCACGTCCCGTAAGTGGGACGGATAGTTCATTGTATATGGCAAGCTAGACCCTCCGAAGGGTCTAAGATTTCTTTTTCTCAACTGCATGTGGTTGGGTGCTACGCTTGTTACCTCGGTTTGCATATTTTCTCTTGAAGGCATTTTTTTTTCTTTTTAAATGTCTATTCCCAAACATGATGAAGATTAGACGACCGAAAAATATGTTTCAAAACGTGATTCCTTTTGCCGCAGTGGGGGGAAAACAACAGTAGGAAGAATTTAATGTAGGTGTGGGCACTTTGTACAGATCGTAAACAGTTAAGACTGAGATTTGAAAGCTTGAGCGAGTGTTGAAACCGTGGTCTCGAAAGTTCAAAGCCTGCCGCAAACTGTGAAAGGTGGTATTTTGCCATCAAACTTGATAATACACATTTTTAGACAACCTGCCAACCTCTAAAGTCTTAATTTCCAGCTTTATGAATTGTGAATGTGATTTGTTGTTAGTCACAGTAGTATGCCCACTTTGCCAGCTTGGCTCTTTAAAGTACTCTCAGGTGTTATGCCCTTAATTCCCCTGAAACACACACACACACACACACACACACACATCATACACACTTTGATCACTTTCATACAAAAAAACGAACAGACAGTCGCGCTGGCTTTTATATGTCCCATTTTTCCCGTCTCCCCCCCTAAACAGCACCTGGCCCCACCAGGAGGTCGTCCATCAAGCTAGACAGTCCTTGTGTGTGCGTACTTTGTTTAGCCAGAGCGAAAACAGATATTGGTCGTAATGGGGAATCGATGCACAGCAAAGTGGAAAATGACTTTGTGTAGTTGGGAGCACCCTGCTTGATAATGCCCCATCGAGGACTGAACGTCTGGAGACTGTACACCTGGTCCTCCAACTGAAATGATTGATAAAGGGTGGGAGGGGTAGAAAATGACAATGGAGTAGTAGCTACTTGTTGAAAAAGCCTTTAAGTGTACAATTTTAGGTTTTAGAATAGATTTACTTGCACATAATGATCTCAAGTGGAAACTGTTTTGCTTTTTTTTTGTTTTTCCGTCTGATTCTGCTCTTCAGAGGACAGACGGCTCTCTGCAGTCTGTACAATGAGACAAATGTAGTTTATTTATGTTGGGGCTTTTACATTTCTGCTGCAAGCTTTACATACAGAATGGGTTCTAATGAATGTAAAGAAAGCACTTGTGAAAGGTTTGATATTGCCTCCAAGGCCACTTTTTGTCCTTGTTGATGTAAGAGGAGAGTCTGAGAGGGAAACGGAGACCAGGAGACTGCACCGTCTTTTACATTTTTAAGGCACAGTAGTTCAGTCGTTGTTTTCAGTGTTTCTCGGGATGAAAGATCAGGGTTAAAATGTACAGAATGCCTGCAAAGTCATTAGTTGCGTAACACAATGTAATTATTGTGCGAAAGCAGCATCTTGCAGGTAGGCAGGATGTAACTGAAACAGTCTCATCAACAAAATTCAAACAGGTTTTTAGAGATGGAGGAGGGAGTAGGTGTGCAGCTTTTTTTTTTTAAAGTAAGTGCTGCTTCATCCATCTGCTCCTCTCGCACTACAGAGGAGACAGCAGTTTGTCCGGGCCATTGACTGCTGTTTGGCCTCTTGGAGGAGATCATTGGAGATCGATGCTGAGGAGCGAGCTTTCCTTGACCCAGCCGGTCTGATGGCTCAGCACTGACTCTGATCTCCTACTTTAAGCTACTCCCAAAGGCTTCTGTAGCGTGTGTTTTTGTGTGGGTAAAGAGTAAATCATTTGGCCCAACTTAAAAACTTACAACATCCTAATTAAACTGCAAAAAAACCCCAAAAACACCCAAACATTCCCAGTTGTTGCTTCTCAATTGTGTGTATCTTTGCATTTTCTACTGCTATATGACATTTGGGGGTGTAAAGCATCCATGCTTTACACCTCCAGCACACACAGCGCATCGTTAGCATTGATTTAAAGTGTTTTTGTTTTGTTTTATTTCTTCAAGGATCACAGGATAAATGAAAGTTTCTTAGGTTTTTTTCTTCTGTTTGCTCCGTTTCATTCGCTACTTATGTTCAAGATAGAACCCATCTGTGACTAGATCGCTGATGTTATTGTCAGAACAAGCTTCCATTGGACTTCAGGGTTCAGTGGTGTCTGTCTGTCTTTTTTGTTAATTAACAGCTGCCGGGATGCTTTTGATGCAGGATTGTTATCACCTCTAGTTGCTATTTTCTCTTCTGCCTGTCTTGCCTTTCTGACTGCATGCTGCTCTGCCCTCCAACTCACATACACGCACACACACACACGCAGTAACAGTGGCAACAGAAAAGACAAATTATAAGAGGAAATAGCAGGATCATAAACAACTACAAAATACTGCTGAAATGGAACAAAAGTAAATTAATTAGGTAAATAACGTAAATGAAATGTTTTGCCTACCTGAAGGACAGGTAAATAAAACACTCAACCCTTGGCTTTAATACTGCCTACTAATGCTAATCATGTTTACTGGCACGCACTGCCACCTCCCAAAGGCCCGTTCTGAGCTGAAACCCTGATATTTAAATATCTAGATATTGATTAATAAGTGACTGCTTGTTTTATTAAATAGTATATTTTCTGCTTCTGCACTAATTGGAATACATTTTAAATGCAATTGTGCAGCTTGATTACATTGCATCTCTTCAGGGATGAATTTATGGAAACAGCAGAAGGGGTGATTTATTAAACTCCTGTTTGCCCTGGTAAAGTGTGTATTTTTAGTATTGCACTGTGGAAAACACTTTATAAAGGAAGTGTTTTGTGTGTGCAGATGTCGTCTTAAATGTCTTGTCTGACTCTTTGAGAGGTGTGACAAAACATTTCAGTAGTTTGTGTTCTTCAGAGTTTTGTTTTGATCTTTTTACTCTCCTTCATACCCCTGGCTGTCGGTAAAGAATGAAAAATAAATCTAGGTGTATCACTGCATCAAGACTCTGTTAGATGTATCACAGTAGCAATAAAAAGCAGTAGAAATTCCCAGTGGACTAATGGAGACGGAGTTGTTTGATGGTAATTATGTTTTCCCCAGCTTTTCCCTGCCTGGTGTCGGATGATTCGCTTTGGGTTGTGTGTGAGCGTGCAAATGGATGCGTGATCCAGTTAGAGTGCTGGGGGACTGAGAGACGGCGCTCTCATTTAAGGTTACACTGGAATTTATGATCCTGAGATGCGACGAGAGCTAATTTAGAGCAGCGGGAATGAAACCTATAGACCGGGGAGCCATGATTCTTTCATTTCCAGCATTATAGAACACACACACACACACCAGGTCTCTCTCACTCACACACACACACACACACACACACACACACACTTACTTGAGCTGGATGTGGTGGACTTTTTATTTATCTGTGTTGAGCTGATGTCTTTTGATTGAATTTTTATTCTCATGTATTCAGTTTCTATTAGTTTTAGTTCCAGTTTTGGTCTTGGCCACTGGAAAAATTGAGCAATATGTTCAAATTTTTTTTCTTTCACTTTCCATTATGAATCCAAGCCCTTTTTAGTCAATAAATAGCATTTATTGAACTCTTTATTCAGCATTTTATTCAATTTCTCCTCTTTGCTTGAATCACAGCATTCCTCTATTATTGGCCACAGTTGAACAAAGCACAGAAACACAAAAGCATTTTACACAAAATGGGTATCAGCTCACGGTGGTGAGACAAATGCGTTCTTGTCAACCTCCATATTATAGATGGATACAGACATCTCACTTATAAAACTGTATAATATCACTGTAGTATTACATGCAGTGCCTTCGTACAGTTTTTGTCAATGAACTTGTTTAGGAAAGCTCCTAAAATCAGCTTAATGCTGCATAAACCTGCGTGCATAGAAACCTTTGTCTGTATCTGGACCACAAAAGTAATGCTGGCCGCATAATCCGACACGCTGACCTGTTTGGTCTTTTTTTTGGTCCAAGGTTGATGTCATAATAAATTTCATCTCGTATTTAGAGACCGTATAACATCTGCAATTAAACTCCTTATCTGTTCAAATTCCAAATATTAATGTTCACATCTTGAAACTGTGTATTCATTATGAAACCAAAAATAAAACCATACCATGTTGCAGCAGAGCACTACAGTCCCAGGTATGTGCAATCACTTCTTTACAGCACTACAAGATGTGACAGCCAGCCAGTGTGGCGGCGTGTTAAGAAATGCACTTAAATAATCAGGATGAATTCATTAGCATAGCAACGAGTCTATGCTCACTCTGTCCAAACCTTCCTGCTACAGCAGATCCAGCGCCTGACAAAATACACTCAGAAACTGCCGAAAATTTATCTGGGACAATTTTAATAATTGATTAATCATCCAAGTAATTTGTTAAGCAGAAATGCCAAACATGCATTAGCTCAGCCTCACACTTCTGCTGATTTTTCTGCTTTTCTAATTTGATACTGAGCATAAAATGTTTGAATTTTGGACATTGATGTGACTAAACAAGGAACCTGTTGAGAGGCCTTTAGGCTAAAGAAACTGCCACCAACCTTTTTCTTACATTTTGTAGCCCAAACAGTTTTTAGAGTACTTAAGAAAATAACCAGCAAATTAATCAGGAATTTTAAAAAAAAGCATTAGCTGCAGTTGGATTATGTGTATTATATTACCTGTGTTTGGGAGCCAGAGTACTACAACACCATCGGCACCCATTCTTCTCATTGTACTTTTTGAATTGACTATACATAATGGAGCCTTCGTATTAGTCTATACATATTCTACAGAGCATGCAAAAAGACAAAGGGAGGAGGATTGGAACAAGATCAACAGGAAGCCTAAAACCCGGAGTCCAGGAGAGGAAAAAGAGAAATGTAGAGAGTGAGTGGGAGGGTGATGAAGGCCAGGCCCTTTCGTTGAGTGCTCAGTCGGCTGGAATAAAGTAGTAAGTCAGTTTCTTGATGGCGAAGGGGAACCAGGACAAATCACCTCGACAGAGGAGAGCGAAAAGGGCACAGCAGAAGTTGAACGATGAGGGGATGAGAATTGTAATAGATGTTCTTCTCTATTTAGTTCAGGTTCATGCTTTTTCCAGCTGCCTGGCATCTGCAGAGATGGACGGTGGCCTGTTGGGGTCAAACTGAGCCGTCAGCTGTGGTTCTAACCTCTTTGACTGTCTGAATTGAGGGTATTTTTTCCCCTCCAATTATCTGAGTTTCTTTCCAGCCCTGATCTGTACTTAGGGTTAGGTATACAGGGAGCTACTGAGGGAGTGTATTCTTCATGTGCAAACTGTTGGGATAAACTGCTGTTTCTGCAGGAGGCGGCTAAGTGAAAAGTACATACAACTATTTTGTGATTTTTATAAAGTACTATTCAGCCTCAAACTGCTTAATATGGATAAATTAACAGCCTTTTGAAGAAGAAGAAAAAAAGCAGAATTTAGGTACATCTATTTTTCCATCCGACTTCCTAACCACTTATTCAACCTGGAGTTGTGGGGCAGACTCTCAGTTGGCCGGAGCTGTCATAGAGCAAGAGGCCGGGTTCATCCTTAACATGTCAGGCACTGCTGTCATGTTTGTATAACTCCCACAAAATGAGACTGAAATCTAGTCTAAAAGCAATATTTTTTTTCTTTCATGTTTTGATCAAAAGTACAGATTTAAACTTTTCTCAGTATGAGTGAACCTTTTTTTTTTAAATATATATATTTCTTTCATTTCTTATTGATTTCATATTGCAACTAGAGGGGCACTAGGAGAGCACCCTCTGCCAGGGCCAGTTTTAAAGAAAGTGATCCAGATCAGCATCAAAAGTTAATGAGTTCCTGCGTTGTCCGAGCTCCACCTTTCCACTAAGATTCATGAAATTCAGCTTAGTGGTTTGTGTGTAAAATTGATGCCAATCTCAGCTCCTGCTTTGGCAGAAGAATAATATTAGGGCTGCATTGCATATTGTGCTTGTAACAGATCTGCAACTGAAGTGAAGGCCACAGGATATTAAAGCCTTTGACAAAGATCTTTGACAAAAAAAATGCATGACAAATCAATTTGAAAGTTTAGCAGTCATACACTGACCTTAAGGTCTGTTTAACTGATTTTGACTCTGTAGTGCTGTCAGCCACTGATACGGTTCTCTTTAGATTGCACCCACAGAAAAAAGGATTTGAGCTTAATTATAGAGTTTTAGTTCTAACATCCAGCTCGCTCCAGCAAGCAAAATTTCGAGAAAGATTTGTCACTATTTTTAAAATTTTTTGATCGCAATCAGTTACATTGTCAGACCTTCCTGCTTGCAGATAAGTTATGCATCGGTTTGTTTCTTATAAGGCAGTAGTGCTAAAAATGCCTGAGGAAGACTGCCTTTTCTATCCTGCCCTCTGTGTTTGAGAAGAAAGCAATACTAAGTAGAGCTTAGTATGTAGATATGTGTGGATTTGGTACTTTAGCTCACCACCCTCTCCCTGCTCTTCTGTCTTCTAGGTGGCCTACCGTATGAGTTTAAGGTGGTAATTGCCGGGAACCATGAGCTGACCTTCGATAAGGACTTTATGGCTGAGCTGGTCAAGCAGGATTACTACCGATTCCCTTCAGTGTCCAAACTCAAACCAGAGGACTTTGACAATGTCCAGTCACTCCTCACAAACTGTGTGTACCTGCAGGACTCAGACGTCACCATAAAGGGATTCCGGATATACGGGACACCATGGTAAGAGCACCATCTGTTCACTTACTTTTTTTTTTTTTTTTTTTTTTGGTATAATCAAAAGTGCGTCTGCCCGGCGTAACCACTGAGTCACATCTCTGTCTCGTCGTGTTGTGGATCCCCGATGTGACGGTGTGCCTTCCCCAAGTCTGTCAGTGTCTGGCTGTTTTCCAGCTCCCCTCCCTGCAGTAACTCTGTACTCTGCTGCACGCTCACAGCGAGGGGCCTCTCGTGCATGCAGAGTGCTATTCCCAGATCGCACATTTCTTTATGAGCTCAGGACCTCCGCCTGCTCCTCGTGCTTATGTTACACCTGTGTTTTGACACAGGGTTAAGTGATACGCGTGGTACCAGGACGCTGTGAATAGCCTCTCAGGTGTGGAAGTAATGCTGGAGGGGGGAGTGTGTTTGGTACAGAGATGGTGTAAGCAGCATTCATTCAACAGACAAATGCATTGGGGACTTGTTTTTACAGTGAGAAGTGTGTGCTGAGAATTCAGGATAAGAGATTAAATCTGCTGTTGTACTTACTAGTAACATCAAAATGTCCGGTATTTTTTAAATAAATATTCATAACAAATATGTATTTGTGCACCATGGAGGTAGAAATACACACCAGTCTAGGTTTTGACAGCTGCTTCTTTTCTTTCAGTACATATGGAGATTTTTAAAGAATGTTATGATCTATCTGCTAATTAATTTTAAGAATTAATGTTTCCCCGGAGGAAAATTCATCTTGCAAGAAGGTGAAACTTAAAACACACACACACACACACACACACACACACACACACACACACACACACACACACACACAGGAATGCAACACACAAAAAAACATAATTAAACCAAACTGTAAGATGAATATATTTAATATGTGCTATATAAAATATACATGTACACCATAACATAAAACCAGCAGTAAATCCAGCCGTCAGCATCATGCCTGGCGTCACTGCTTTAAAACATCATCACTCTCATCCACCCATGAATTATTTATTCAGTGATTCACTCCATAGAAATGTCCAAAACTGGGTCTCAAAATTATAAGCAGCCAGAACATATATTTATTTTATCACTAAATTTATTTTAGCACTAATCAAATTTAGAGTGCAAACTTCCCAATCATTGTCTAATCTGTTAGTTGACTCATTATTTCAGCATTAAAGTATTGTTAAATTAAATTCTATAAACCCTACAACCTGCACTTGTCCAGGTGATCTTAGACCACTGCTCATTCTTTGCCAGGTTATTGTGTCTTAAGGTCCTTTTATTCTGAGCTATTTGATCCATTTGCCTTTGCTTGATAAGCCAAATAGAAAGAAACCTCTGTAGCTCAGTCTGAGCTGCGGTTATCTCCCAGTATTTGAACAGTCTTGCAGTCTGACCTTGGCTCGCCTGCACTGCAGCTGTGTGGCAGTTTAGACTGGAGCTTTCCCTGTCCTGCTGTGACTGTCTCTGCTCTCTCTGCACAGTGGACCTAAAATAACTATTGAGGTCACACGTTCATCCTTTGGCGGCTATAATTAGCAGGTTTGCAGCCTGGCTTCAGAAGTGGCGTAGAGGAGGCAGGGGCAGAACCCAGCATTCCTCAGACATCACAGGAGCAGGAAGAAGAGATTACACGATTTTCCCTCCATCCTTCCTTTATTCCATCCTTCTGTTTGAAAGAGGAAGGATGCTACCCCTCCCCTTCTCCCTGGTGGGTGTTTAGTGTGAGGCCTGGTAAATGTCTGTTGTGACAGCTGGGGGTCTCGTGAGAGGCAGAGTGGACAGCTTGGCCTCTCCCCCGCCCACTCCTGCTCGGCTTCCTCACCTCCTTCACACCCATATGCCACTGTGGCCTGAGGTCTGGACTACTTGTCCAGTGTGAGGTCTCACTTAGCCCTGCAGTGACCCCTCACTTCATCAACAGCTCACCATCTTGCCGCCTGGGTGGCCGGCCCCTCCAAGCCTTCGGTACTCTGCTGTTGCAGGCTGCGACGCGACAGCATCACTTAGGAAATGTACCGTGTAACAACCACCTGATAAATGCGGCTCAAGGATCAGTAGTCCTCGCTGCTGCTGCTGCTGCTGCTGCTGCTGCTGCTGCTGCTGCTGCTGCTGCTTCTGCTTCTGCTTCTGCTTCTGCTTCTGCCGCTTTAAAAGCAAGTTTTAGTGGACCTGAAAGCCTGACGTGAAAACCTTGGTTTTAATAGTGAAAGAAGTATTCAGACCCGAGTATCCATCCACGTAATCAAAGCCACAATATAGAAGTTCTTTGCTTTAAAAAAAAGTCCTGTTCAAATTGTTACTGCAGAAATAGACAAAGGTACACAAGTGATTTAAAAGTACTTGTAAAGAAATGGATGCAGTGCTATTAAACATTTTCTCCCACTGCAGGGAGGTCTTGTATTGTCTAGACTAACCTCTCCACTGCTGAGTGGTTTAACCATAAAGCGCGTTTTAATGATCATCTGTTTTCATGCATTTTCTTAAACGTTTCGAGGAATATTGAATGCAATTATCAAGTCTTACAATCTGAAAATACTGTCTGTATCTTAATGTTGTGCTGCAATATGTCAGCAGAGCTGATGTGCTTAGTTTAGCTGAACCTCTGTGCATATATCAAGATTTTGTATCTTTCAGTCTCATGATAAATGTCATTAGCCTTTTGTAGGAAATCTTGTATTTTAGTTATTACTGTACACAGGAAAACAACAACAAATAGGCATTTGTTCACATCTCCAATGACATAGTTTAAAAACATGAAATATTGCAGCCCTGTCTAGTTAAATGTATTGTTAATGACAGGTACAAAAATGTGACTGAAAGGCAGTTTAGGTGTTTCTCTTTATTTGAACTTCTGTTTTCAAAAGCGTGTTTGATCAGAAAGAAACCTGGTTCTGATTTTTGAATCCACTTAACTCCCTGCATGTAAGATGAAAGAGCTGATTGGTTCCACTTTGAATGAAAACACATTTTTCATGTGAAGTGTCTCCATACACCACAACACAGATATTTAGATTATCACCAGCACAGTGGGGAAACACAACTTCAATATTCTTCTCAGAGCAGCACTGTTGTGTTATGCTGTTTTGTTATGCGAAATCCACTGAAGTAATTTTGTGTCCACAAAACAGATCAGCTGCTGAATCGGTTACTCAGATTTCTGCTGCATAGGCAAGCAGGAAGTACCTCCTAAAGTTTTTATCTGTACTTCTGTTCTGTACTACTTGACTTAGTAGCAACACAACTTTGTATCCATCACTTCTCCCACAATTGCAATTACTTTTTATTTTAAATCATTTTATTCTGCTACAGCATAATCAGTTTTATATTTGTCTGCAGCAGGGTATTAGGTTCCTATCGCAGTGAAAATTTTTGGATCGATGGCTTTAGAGCATTTAACAGCATATTAGTAATGTTCCCACACAAATAGATTCCGGTTTATTATCTCCTTAAACTGAGAGGTAAAGTCTGTTCTGAACTAAGATCATCGGGGATAAAGGTGGATTTGAAAAAGGCCAAGCTTTCTCACTGGCAAAGCTTTATGGTTACTTAAATATTGGTTAAATTTTTGCCAGCAACTTGCCTCAGTCAATTAATTCCACTAGAGTGTCTGAAAAACCAGCTATGGAAAGGAAAAAAAAAAACTTGAGCGGTTGAAGAAAAAAATGATTTTTGATGTGTAAGCCTCCTGAGCTGCTAGTTTTTTATTAGTGGAAAAATGCATTCAGAGATGAGCAGAGATTCAAACTCCAAAGAGGAGTGAACTCTCTGTGAACTGTTATTTTTCCCACCGATATTCGGAGATCGGCCCCGCTCTGCCTCTGATTGACTCTGACACCGAGTTTTTTTTCTTCTTTTTTTAACTCTTACATCTCACGTCAAGGTACTTATTCTCCCAACCCCTGTAGGTGAAAATCATTATTAATAATTAGAGTGTGTGTGTGGTGGGGGTGGGGGGTACAGGGGCGGGGCACACATGGTGAAAGAGGCACATGCTCACATGTTGCCTAATACTCATCTCCCAAACCTCATTACTTTGATTAATTAATGAATTTTTACTCAGTGATTTTCAGACAGCTTCAAGTATTTTACAGTACTTTTAAATCAGCATGTAAAGCAAATCGCTTTTAAAATTTGCCCTTTGACCCTGCCTACTTGTGTCGGGTTTTTTCTAGCCACGCACCTTTCTTACCTTTTCTTCCCCGCGCCTCCATCGCTCTACAAGATTTATTTTAAAACTAAAGATTTAAAGACCGTGCAGTGAATTAGAATTCCATCAATCCTTTTATTTTATCAGCATTCAGTTATGAAATTAAGTTTCCCTTCCCTTCTTGACACCATTTCAGTAAAGTAAAAGAAGCTGACTGGCCTTCATAGAGTTGAATTAATCCTAAATCTTAGAATTCCTTCCTGCTCGTATCTTTTATGAGAGGGGAAAAAAAGTGCGCCCGAAAAAGCTGCAAATAAATTCATTTCTTTTCCTTTTGTTTTTGCTATCCTGAAGTTTGAACTGTTTCCACTTGTGGGTGAATTAAGAACTTGAATGACATTCACCTCCTCGAGAACAGCGAAGTGCAGCTCCTAAAACGTGAATAGGAAGTTGGTGAATAAATGTTGAAGAAATGTCTTCCATAAGAAAAGGTCCTTGAGCTCTCAATAGTAAAGAAAAGGGTTGATATATGGAAATGATTAGCAGGGTGTATAAAACATTTCTTGTGAAAGCGCTCTTTCATTATCATTTAAACTCCTGATTATTTTTAAATTAGTCTTTGAAATCAGAATACTCACAATTTCTAAGGCCACATCTACTTGTTGTTTGTTCTGTTTAACCAGAAATATAAGCAGCAACTTCTTGCGTTTGGAGAAACTGGAACCAGAAATGATTTGAAATGTTTGATTAAAAGGTTTCTGCATGACTTGAAGGACAAAATATTGCCAGCAGATGTCCAAATGTTCTTTGCATCTTGTTCTGAAATAAAATGTTCCACTGCTTTATCAGTGGCTAATTTTCTTTGGCTCCTTAAACGGTCTAATGCCTTGTGGCTGCCGGCGCTGCGTTCTGAATGTTTTGAGTAAAACCGTGCTCAGACCTGGGTCACTCCTATATGGAAAAGAGAGGTGATGGAGTGAAAGCAGTGTACTGTGAAAGACACACAACTCACACTGTTTAATGACAGATGCTTAACAGACCGAATACCTAAGCCTCCCCTCTTCGTGCTCGCACACTGTGGAAGGATGAGCAGGCTTCTGCACCTTGTCAATCAAAGCTCTTTAAGAGCAGCTGAAGGTCTCATGGAGCTGGACAGTGTGGGATTTTATTCACATAGTTAACTCTTTAAGCTCCAACAGAACAATGTTAACCAAACAAAAAGTACTGAGTTTCAGAATTTGCATTTAAGTAATATACTGCTTTAATATCGGACATGGTTTCCTCTTTTCTGCTCTCTGTAAATGGTAAAACAGTCGGGCAGCGTTCCTGCAGTCTAACTGATTTTGCTTTAGGTTTAAACACTTAAAACACTCTGTGCTGAAATACTGAAGAGTAAAGACTTGGATTTTCCCTTTTATCAACTACAGATCAGACATTATTTCTGGACAGCTTTTAAAACATGAATGGTCCTTTCTCTTTGTAAGATATAATTGAATAATTTACTGCCATTAAAATGCGTGGCTCTACAATCGTAGTAACGTGGCGAGTGCTTTCGATTAGAGTATGCAATCAACGCACCAGGTCAGCATTGGTCAGTCCCTTTAGATCTCTCGCTTCCTGCACCATTTTAGTTCAACAAAACACTTGTTACCTTGGTTGCCAACAGGATGATGGGTTGGCAGTCTATAAGAAAGATACTATAGTGTTCTGTCGCATCACTATCCACAAATCTTTCTCCTTTATTTGTGGATGCATTTATACTTGTTATAAAGAGCAGTTAGAAATGAATCATGCAGCATGGGTGCCGTCCTGTATTTCAGACACACTGTTCCTTCAGAGGTCGGCACTCTCATCAAATCGAGCTCCCAAAATTGTGATTTTCAACTGCTGCTGAATTTTCTCTCTCTAAAATATTCCCAGTGATTTTGCTTTTTCCAGTTTTTGTGATGGGACTATTTGCCATATTGGTTTGTGTTTTTTCAGTGTAAACTGAATCGGTGTCTCTCAGACTTAAATAAGCTGTTCAGGCGTAGTGTTTAGCTCGAGGAATCTGGTTGTTTTAGATTCTAAATGGGTAATCTTCATGCGGTGCATGCTTTGCTCAGACATCGGTGCAGAAGCAATGATGGCAGGCGGGTCACAGATTCAAACTCTGATAAGCTCCGCTCGCCGTAAAGACGAACCTGTTTTGTGATTCTGGACTTGACCACAACTTAACTCCGTGGCTGAAGGTTGAACCGTTGCCGATCCTTCTGTTCCTCCTCCTTTATCCTCTCTCCTTCTGCCACCTACTTGAAAATCACAACCTTCTTCGTCTTACCTGCTGTTCCGTTTTTCTTAATCTCATTTCTTCTTCTCATTTCTCTGTTGTATTCCATTTTCTATTTTCTTCATTCTCCTCTCGTCCTTCTTCTCAGTACTTATTTTGGTACCTGTTAACCAGTGAAATAGCAATTAAGGTTTACTTGGTATGTTCAGTAGAAAATCAAGTCTGCTTGTGTGTGTGTGTGTGTGTGTGTGTGTGTGTGTGTGTGTGTTACATCTTGCCCTCAGCTCTGTCTCTCTCTCTGAAGGTATGTGCTGTGATATAAATCAAACAGACAAATGTCTCTGGTGAGATCAGCAGTTGGGTCCTCACTGCTTTAACCCTTTAACTGATTCACACAGACGAGTTAGCAGGGATGCATGTAGTTCAGTCAATTCATTTCATGACTGCAGAACTTGACTTTCACGTAAATCAAAGTGTCTTATTGTGACTGCTTAATGTTAAAAAAATCAAAGACGGATGGATCCCTAATTAGCTGACAGGCAAGCCACATTAGTTGTAATGTGGCTTGCCATATTACAACTAATATGGTTGTACAGTACATGTAGCAGTAGTCTGTGGGGGGCCGGATGGAAAGCTCTGGCGGGCCGGATGTGGCCCGCGGGCCGCCAGTTGACGTTCCCTGATCTAGAGGCTGTGATCAGCTGACTTGTGTTGCTGGTGGTTCTGAAGTTTGCTGCTCTTTGTACATTTAGCCAGCTGTATTTGGCACTGGTATAGGAACTATATTAAATCTCACACTAATTTTATAGTGTGCAACATAAGAGTCTCATGTAGTTCAAAAGTACTACATGAAAATGGAGGGTCACTGATCATTTCTGAAAGTTAAGCTCCTTTTCAACAAAATTATCAATAACTTGATGAAACACAGCTCATTCAAATATATATGTTAGTATTTTAATTATTTAATAAAGTTTAACTATTCACAAAGTAAATCATAAGGATCAAAACATCTGTTAAATATTGTTTAACTTTCATATCCAAGATCAATTATGTTATCTGTTTTGGAAAGTTTAATGTAAGTAGAAAGGCGACTAAAACAAACTGTGGGGTAGATGTTTATGAAAGAACCATTACAGTCCTGAAACTGTTACCAATAAATGGTTAGCAGGTAAAAAGTCATAAAGGAATTTCACCTCTAGAGAAAGTCTTCCCAATATGTGTAGCTCCAGGTTCTCCTCCACCCAATCAGAGTGGATGTAAACACCATTCAAAATCAAGTGGAAACTGGGCTGTAAGGAAAATAGATTTAGAGAAATCTAAGCTACTAAGGCTAACCCTCAAGCCCAAAATTACCTTCGTGTGCACCCATCCATCATGTGTTCATCTCCTCAAATGCTTCACCGTTTCACATTGCAAAACTCTTCATACTGACTGATGATGTCCATCTGCTAAAGTCTGTTAAGGTACAAAGCCTGGAACTAGCTAAAATTGTGTTAACATGGCCCCAAGAAACATCTTGGGATTTTAGTTGAGGCGTCCCAATCTCAGCAAATTCAGTGACAGTACAATTGGCAAACAACTGAACAAGTATGGCTTGGAAGCCATGGTTTGGAAGAGATGCCAGGAAGAAGCCTCTTCACAAGAACATGGCACCATTGTTTAGTTTATTTTTTAACAACCCAGAAGACTGCTGGGGCCATGTCCTCTGGATAGATGAGACCAAAATGGTGCTGTTGGGCCATAATGCACTGTGCCACATTTTGCAAAAAAAACCAAACACAGAATATCAGTACAATCACCTCATACCAACTTTGAAGCATGGAGGTGGAGGGGTGATGACTTGAGCACTTGAGCTTCCCTTCAAACCTCAAAGAACTGAAGCAACGTTGTGAAGAAGAGTGGCCAAAATTCCTGCACAATCATATGAAAGACTGATAAAGTTATCCAGAAAGCAATCACTTCAAGTTCTTACTGCTAAAGGTGGTTCTACAAGCTACTTAATTATAGGATGTGCTTAGTTTCTCACATGACTGCAAAGAGTCATGTGAGAAACTTTCTTTATCACGTGACTGTACGTGTACGAGAAATGTACAAGAAATTTCTTGTTGCCACTAAGTGCTGCTATTACAATGGATGAATATACAGAACATTATGTAGACATGTCCAGCCTGAGACTCTTTTCACACGTGTAAACTTTTGGGGTAGTTTGAACAATGTATGTAGTGTTACAACAACCTCGTGGTTCATGGTGACATATTGAAATTCACTGTGTAACAAGAGGTTAAAAAACTGGCATTTACCAAGTTAATGAAGCTGTTGCAACTCAGAGTGTGACATTAGAAATACAGAGAAATGTGGGCATTAACAGACACTTCCCAGGAGCAGCAGAAGTGCACGCACACACTTTTTTATTGAACTCAGTGAGGGAAAACAAACATCTTTGCATCATATGCTGCTCCCTGGTGGTTTCGAACAGAGAGACACAGAAAAAAAACATTTTTCATTTTTCTCTTGGTTGCAGAGTCTTCAGGGACCTACCAACACACACACACACACACACCTAAGATCATCTGACAGTCGGTCAGACTGGGTAGCTGCTGGATGCTGCAAACGATCAATTAAGATCACGCAGATGTGCATTACAAAAGAGTCATCCATGGCTGAGAACTGATGATGCTGTCAATTAGTCTTGATCATGGTGTTCATGTCTTTTTTAAAATACGCCTCTGAAGCCTAGAGTAAAATATTTGAATTAAAGATGCACACAACTCCAGTGGTGGTCACCTAAAAAAAAGGTTATGTGGTGATGCGATTTATTTACTCAGAAAGCGACAGTGCGAAAAACACAGGAAGTGACTCTTCTGCAGTTAATTACACAGCTCCATTCAGAGGAGCGTCAGCTGACTCTGTCAGCACTGTTACCGCACCATCTTCTCTACGTCACTGTGAGACATTCAGCACCGATCTCAGCAAACAATGCGACCGTCTCCAACACTAATCCTGCACAAGAATTATTTCCATTCTGTATTTCCAGGCGACGCCAAACGTCACACCAAATCTCCACCCAACGAATGAGATAAACACTTCTGACTGATGAAGACAATTACTTTCTCCACACTCAGTCCAAGAACAAAGAGTCGGCTTTGTATGCAAATCATCTCCTATCCCCCCCCAACCCCTCAGTGCTGGAAATAAAAATGTACTGACATCAAAGGCAGTGTCAGACAAGCCTTCAGTGTGCAGAAAAAGGCTGATCAGTTAAACAGTGGTTCACTCTAATCCTACGGGGAAACTTTACCTGAACATCAGCATGTACATCCTCACACATGATAAACATCAGAGTAATATTACTACTGCAATAACTGTATTTCTGTGGTATCTGGGAAATGTAAGAATGCAAATGTCTGACTCAATCAGTTCAGACATCAAGCAGTCTTAATGTGTCTGCACAAAGTCATAGTAATGTCTGAGTCCACGCATGTGAGAACAGTGCAGGTTACAGTCCACAGTCAGTAAGTGACAACCTCCACTGCTGAATGACAAAGCCACTGCAACGCGGGAAAAACTACAATTCCTCTAATGGCCATTTGAGGCTGGCAAGTCAGTCACTACAGACTCCCATGTTAAAATGCCCAACTTTAAGCATGTGGGTGGGAGGCAACCTGTCTCCAAACAGTTGTGGTCAGATTTGGACTGACTGCAATCAGTCTCAGACAGACTGTGAAGGTTTACAAATAAATTGCACCTAATTTATAAATGCAGACAGATTGCCAAGAACCTACAATCAATGTGAGTCAGTCTTCACTGACGAGTCCGCCTTGTTTGCTTTTTTGCATCTGGTTGCCAACTGGTTACATTATGGTTATATTCCTCTATGAAAGCAAGGCTGCTGACTGCCTATGTCCTTTTCCAGTTAAAATCACCGCTCTGCAGCAACTCTGCTGTTTGCAGAGGAATTTCTGTTTCAGATTTCCAAACTCGCTAGACTCTGAATGTAAGTAGTTAATGTGAATTTCTGATTAATGTGAATTTCTATGTCTCTAGACAGCAACAGCTTTGCAATTTTCACCAATTTATCACAGTTAATCACCATATTATCACAAACAGATTGCATGCAATTGCCAGCTTGACCTCATTCAACCAAAACGGATAGCAAACTGATGCACCGCAGTTTCTCTGAAGACTGGAACTGACCGCAAGTGGTCACAGACCTGGTCCCCGTCTTTGAAGCAACCATTTCAAAGCAAGGTTATTATAGTCATCTAAAACTAAACACCAAACAAAAGGTCAAAATAACAATAAAAGCTAATTAGAAAATGCAAGCTATAATAATTCTATTTCAAAAACAGCAAGATCATAAGCCCACCCATGAAGGTGCTCAAGTTTAAATTCTAGTAAATGTATTAATCTGTGTTTTTGTAATTAGTTAGGAGTTATGTGTGTCTGTGCTACAGTTTATATTTGGATGGGAGGGTGGAGTGCTTATCTGCCAGCATTCATAGTCACCTCTGACTCCAGAAACACATGATGCCCCCACCAGAATGCTAATGTTAAAGCCTCAAATTACAAAGTCTAAAACCAAAGGGTGACATCACAGTAGCGAAATTCATTTTTTATACATCTATCGCCCTGTCTCCTATGAATTTTGAGAATCTCAAAAGGGCAGCTGCAGATAATGTGCTGAATTAATTTTTCTGACATTGTCTGAGTTCTTATGTAAGAATAATATAAAGAAAGCAGTCTACAGCTGTGCCAGCAGCTCTGTGAGACTGCTCTCAGCTAAATGGTAACATCGCACCGCTAACTGCTAACACAGGCAAATACGTCCTCCGCAAACAGACACAACCATAACATAAATAAATTCTGCTGCTATAAACAGACAAATTTGTACTAGAAAGCAGGCTGAGGCTGAGTGAAGTAAGCCATTTACAATGGTGGCTTTGTTCCTTACCAGGCTACATCACTGCGGTATTCTTGCACACCTTGCCTGCTTTGGAGCAAGTTGGGTTTTTGATAAGATGGAGCATCACAAGTCATCCCTTCCTAGGAGATCCTGTGGAATTTGCTGCACATTTAGTAAAGAGAGTCTTGTTTTGAGACAATGTGTTCCGTGACAAGCATAAATGAGAATTACAAATTCTAAGTGAACGGAATTTCATATTCCTGCCTGCTGCGAGCAATTTTAAAGCATTTTTCCTGTTCTACATGCCTTTATATGTTTAGATAATTCCATAACAGCCTTTTTGCCCTTGTGTAAAATTTACAAATAAAGTTTTTATATTTTTTGACTATGGACTTCCTGCCTAAAGAACTAGCTCAGTATTTTGACAAACATGATTATTAATACACAAAGGATGAAACAGGATTTAGCTACTTTCCACTGAAAGTAGCTGGGACCCTTTAAAGTCAGTCAGGCAATGTATGATGAGCAATGACAACACAGAACATTCTAGAGATATCATGACTTTGCTGCCTTGGAGTGAAAGCTCCTCATTTTTGGTGCCCTGAATTTTCCCTAGAGCCCAAATCTGTGTTCTAAAAATAGACCAAATTGCTACAGGCTCCAAACTCATTTAACTCTGCTATTAGCGAGACAAAAATAAAATCATCCCAATTAATTAATTCAATTCATTAACCAGTAAAAGTTACTCTAATGAAAACGAGCAGGAAGAAGCACATAGAGTCACATTAAAACTGCTGGGATTAGCAGGGAGTGTGATTTGTTTCTGATCTGCAGAGTTTGTCAGCTGTCAGTCGCCCATCACTCAGACAGATCAGGCTCGTTATTTTATCATTAAAGACTGACAGTATCTGAGGCAGTGAATGATGGTCATGAAGCTTCTCCTCAGCAGGTTAATTATCTCCGACAGCCTCTCAGTAGCAAAAATGAACAACCGCATTGAATTTAAGTAATGAAAACTAAAACCTTTGAACCACTGACTCTTAAAATTGAGTCCCTCCCCACCCCTACTTATCTTTACTGATTAATTCTAGCTACATTAGGAATGTTTTAGTCCTGTGCCTGACGGTAATGTGTTCTCCTTCTCTTTTTGTTGTTTAAAGTTACAGCGTGTGAAATGTCACCACTAGATGTCAGTAGATTGCAGCCAGCTGAGTTCTGTTTTCTTACTCCTCCCAAATGGCTGCTGTATGGCAAACAACTCTGGCTCTTGTTTATCTGTAGCAAAGGTAGGCTTTCAGTCTGCTCTTTACCTCAGCTGGTAAAGTGCTAAGTGCTTTCTATCTTGGAGAGCAACTTTGGGTTCAGTATCTTGCTAAAGGATACATTGACATACAGGCTGGAGCAGTCAGGGATCGACCTACCAACCTTCAGATTAGTAGGTGACCTACTCTACCGCCTGAGCTACAGCTACCTGGCATAATAAGTGCTTTGAGTGCTCAGACAGAGTAGAAAAGCGCTCTATAAGAACTAGTCCATTTACCATTTACAGATGGTGTCCATATCTATTTACTCTGGAGGCTGTAAAACTTTATGAAAGAAGTCCGATACAAGTCGATGAGTCATTGAAGATGTGATACTGAGGTGAGTTGTAGAGGATATCTTGAACTTTTCTGCGGGTAAGTGCTGCTGGTTTTTCCACTGTTAGCTGCTGTTAGGTGGAGTTAGTGAAGCTTTCTTTGAAGTGGATCTAACATTGTTGGACTCTAACACTTTGTGAATAAACTCTCATACAATGTGAGAATATAATCAAATGGTTTATCAGAGGGAAAATGTGATTTTTAGGATACTCGTGTCTAACATTAGCTGGCATACTGTTAGCTTTTAACCAGCTGTTGCAGTTATTTAGCTGGCTCATTGTCAGTTATCTGGAGATGGGAGGGTCACATGTCTAATCTGCTGACAATAAGTAATTGTGGCAATATCTGGAATAAATAAGCATGCTTATGCATGTTTTTGTGTGTTAGATCCCTGACTTCTATTCAGGAGATGAGGCTTATGGTGAGGGGGAAGAGGATGACATTTTATCCAGATGCTGGTGGCGTTGTCTCTTTCCTTTGTGTTTTTGCTTCTTTGGTGAAGGGGACCCCTTCTCAGATGATAAAACATAGGTACTGTATGAACCTTCATAACTTACGTATGAAGGTGCAGATACAAATTACAATTTCCCCCCATGGCATGCAAATACCTACAAGTTCTCTTCTCCTCCCCCTTTGGCATACCACATACATGGCCGTTCTCAAGCCACATACATAAAACACAATTAGGAAGAACAGCAAAGTCCATCTCAGATATTGTATTCAAGATGCTGGGGCAACATGGCGGCGTCCACAAACCTGCCCACACCCACTCTTTTTCAATGATTAATTCTTCTAAGTTTCTAAGTGAGAATGCACTGATTTGCTGGAAGAAATTACACATTAATCAATGTATATTTGAGTATGACATTATTTTAGTCTATTAAATAACCTCAAAAAATGGCTGACTGTGCCTTTAATCGTAGTTGGCAAAAAGCTTGTATGTGCATTACCACTACCAGCTTCTGGCAGTAAAACAAGGGCCTGGTAAAGTCAAGCGGGAATATGTATTTTAAATTGATATATAATCATGTAGACATCTGTTTTTTCAATGATTTAATTAAATTAGAAAATCATGACCATCCCAAAATGCATATTTTTGAAATACATTTCACGTGGATAAATAGTAAATACTTGATGAAGGATTACCAACTGAAAAACAAGGTACCTACTGTACATTTAACAGCTCCACAATGGCAAAGAAAGAAGAACTTTGGTCCACCATTAAATTATTCTAAGAATTACCATTGTTAGAGGCAGCGGATACGAACTCCCAGTACCACTTTGTTATTTTCACCCGAAAAAGTAATGATCAGCACAGGCTGTATTTTGTACACTTATCTTTACTAATAAGGAAAGATAATAGCTTTCAGGGTGCAGATGTGTATTTTGTCAACCTGGGTGTTACACCATTACTGGTGTGACTGAATCATTTTACACATTGATGCACTCATTTTCACTTGCACATGAAGCTTAGGACATCCCTTGCAGCAGCAGCAGCATTATTATTTAATAATGCAACACCATTGTCAGTCTGAGCTGCAGCTCTCCCACTTAGACCTCTAAAGCTCTACTTTCAGATGCTGTCAAACTGACCCGTCAAATGGTTACATACATGCTCTCCTCTTTGACTTTATTGAATGTCCATGGCCATCTCACAGTAGAAGCATTTGTTTCCAAACTGAAAGAGGGGCTATGTGCAATTTACATACATGGAACAGCTCCAGTAACTTCATTAACTCTCTGGAGGCTAGATTGGCCATTTTTTTTCAGCACCTCACATCTGTGACTGTACAGTTATTTTTTTCATTTTGAAATGATATTAAGATATTGGACCTAAAATCACAAAAACGTAAAATCAGAGTAGAAAGAAGTTTGATTTTTTTACTGTGAAAACCACAAACATGTAATGTGGAACACTTTTTATAACTTAGCATACAAATATATTTTTCAAGAACTTATGTACAAATTTAGCAAACAACAAACTTATATTAACATTAAAATGCAGGCAATGCCTGTATTTTGTATAACTATTTGCAAAACAAATTGTTTGCAGCAGAGACACCAAGGGAACTATTTTACCCTGTCCAGGACAGGGTTACCAGGGCCCCACCCTGGAGCCAGGCCAGAAGATGGTGCTCGAGGGAGAGCACCTGGAGGCCAGGCCTTAGCCTGTCGGGTCTGGCTTGGTTGTAGGCCCACCACCTGCAGGAGGAGTTATGGGGTCAGGTTAAATGTGTGTCCACAGCCATATGTAAAGATCCACAGCCATGTGTTCTGGACACTCAGGTGAAGAGAGGAGCTGTCAACTGATCACCACCTGGTGGTAAGTCGGATCAGGTGGTGAGAGAGGATGCTGGACAGACCTAGCACACCTGGCAGGGAGGGTGCACTGGGAATGCCAGGCAGAGGCTCCAGTCTGCAAGATCTTCAACTTCCACCTCTGGCAGATCTTCGACATTCCGAGGAAGGCTGAGGAAATTGAGTCCAAATAGACCATGTTCCGCAACCCCATTGTTGAGGCTGTGGCTGAAAAGTGGTTGATGCCTGTCGTGGCAGTAATCCCTGAACCAATTGGTGGACACCAGAGGTGAAGGGAGCCATCAAGCTGAAAAAGGAATCCTGTCAGGCTTGGTTAGCCTGTGGGACTTCGAAGGCAGCTGACGGGTTCCAGCAGACCAAACAGCGGTGGCTGAAGCAAAGGCTCAGGTGTGGAAGGAGTTCGCTGAGGTCATGGAAAAAGACTTTCAGACTGCCTCAAAATAATTCTGGCAAACCATCAGGCAACTCAGGAGGGGAAAGCAGTGTTCCCCTACTCACAGGGTGTATAGTGCAGTGGAGCGCTGCTGACCTTTACTGAGGATATAGTCGGGCAGTGGAAGGAATACTTTGAGGACCCCCTGACGCATGGATTGGATCTTCAGCTTCAATGATGCGGATGCTGCTTTTTTTTTCTTTTTTTTTTTAATCGCAAGCACTTGATGCTAGCAAATATTAAATTTTTACAATTCAATTTTTTTTGACAATATTCAGTACAAAGCATGGCGTAAATTATTTATCATGAGTTTTTACTTGGCCTATCCACACAATTTAAAAACTGGTATATAGTTTGAAGTCCGCACTTTCAACAGAATTTGAAACTGCTCACAATATTAAAGGAACACTTTTTAATCGGAGTATAGCATCAAGTCACTTAAACCTCTGGGAACTTGATCTGGTCAGTTCAGTAGCAGAGGGGGTTGTTAATCAGTTTCAACTGCTTTGGTGTTAATGAAAGTAACAACAGGTACACTGGAGGAGCAACAATGAGACAACCACCAAAACAGGAATTGTTTTACAGGTGGAGGCCACTGACATTTTTCCCTCATGTTTTTCATTAGTTTTGCATTTGCCTCAGGTCAGTGTCACTGCTGGTAGCATGAGGTGATACCTGGACCCTACAGAGGTTGCACAGGTAGTCCAACTCCTCCAGGATGGCACATCAATATGTGCCATTGCCAGAACCTTTGCTGTGTCTCCCAGCACAGTCTCAAGAGCATGTAGGAGATTCCAGAAGACAGGAAGTTACTCTAGGAGAGCTGGACAGAGCCATAGAAGGTCTTTAACCCATCAGCAGGACTGGTATCTGCTCCTTTGGGCAAAGAGGAACAGGATGATCACTGCCAGAGCTACAAAATGACCTCCAGCAGCCCACTGATGTGAAAGCCTCTGACCAAACAAAGAGACTTCATGAGGGTGGCCTGAGGGCTCAATGTCTTCTGTGCTCACTGCCTGGCACTGTGGCACCTGATTGGCATTTGCCATAGAATACCAGAACTGGCAGGTCCCCCACTGGCACCCTGTGCTTTTCACATATCACAGATGTGAAAGAGTCTGGAGAAGCCACGGAGAACATTATGCTGCCTGTTACATAAACCTGACTGTTCAGCATGACTGCTTTGGTGGTGGGTCAGTGATGGTCTGCGGACGCATATCCATGGAGGGACACACAGACCTTTACAGGCTAGGCAATGGCACCCTGACTGCCATTAGATATTGGGATGAAATCCTTGGACCCATTGTCAGACCCTACACTAGCGCAGTGAGACCTGGGTTCCTCATGGTGCATGACAATGCCTGGCCTCATGTGGTGACAGTATGCAGGCAGCTCCCTGAGGATGAAGAAATTGATACCCCAATGCTCACCTGACCTAAATCTAATAGAAAACCTTCGCCCTTGGCCACCGCACAACACACACCTCACCTGATTCCTACAATGCCTCCTGCAGGTGGTGGGCTTACAGGACGGCAAGCCCATGTCTCCTCTTTTGGCTGCACCTGGCTGGACTCCACCAGACACGCTCCCTTGAGCACCCTCCCCAGGCCTGGTTCCAGGGTGGGGCCCTTGTAACCCTATCCCAGTCAGGGTACACTGTTCCTTTGATCGTTCTGTCATAAATGTTATCTGATTTGCTCTGGGGCAAAAGCCCCTGGGATCATTGGGACTCACAAAGCCTCCACCACAATAAGATGCCGATTCACAGAGGGGCTGTCTTGGAATGGAAAATGGATTATGGCCTTTCACTTCTTTAGTTCTTTTATGTGTAAGATCCAGTTTAATTTCCATTTTACTGAGGTTTTTAATCAGTCACCTCTCAGCTTCATATTTCTGACAGTGTAATAAAACATGCTCTGTGGTTTCATCTTCTCCACAATAGTGATATTTCCCTGAATGGTGTTCCCCTATTATAAATAATGTCCCAGAGAACATACAGATGCATGTCCACTGTGGGTCTGTGTGGTAAACTGAGGTTTTGTGGGCAGGGCAAACCCACACTTCCCATGCAGGTCCACAGCTGATGTGCCGACAACTGTTTTGCCCTTTAGTACCACTGTATGGGTTTTCAATAGGAAAAAAACCCGTCATAGGGACACAAAAGGGCAAAACCGCTATGGGCCCTACATGGGCTAGCTTACACTGGCCCCACATAGGTTTTCTGAAAGCAAGCCCACTGTGGGGTTCCAAAAGAATCCTTTCTTCAGGGCCCAAAAGGGCAAAACTGTTATGGGCCCTGCATGGGCTACCCTACAGTACATTGGCCCCACAGGGCAAATGCTGAGTCCATATTTGGGTCCACTTATTGCCTACCTGTGGCAGTATTTCTGTCTAGTGCAGTACATGTAACTATAATCATTTGGAAGACTGCTAACTTGCCAGTTGTTTGGATACATACAGGACTTCTGGGGGTCTGCATGTTATGTATTAATTAATAATCTACAGACCATCAAAATGTGCGGTATCCTCTTAATATGCAGGAGGTGAGAAAAAGAATAAAGATGATCTGCAGTCACCATACAAGAAACACTCTGGTCAGTTATGAGTGTGTGTGTTGGGTAAATAGTGGTGTTAATTACAACTGTCAACATGTTTAACTCTGGATTTTCATGTTTCACCTACAAAATCTACTTCCCATCAGGAATCTGAGGGCTCTCTCAAGTTTGCCAGTGTTTATTCCCTTTATAACTAATAAAGAATGTTCGTGATGGTGGGAGTAGGGAGGGGTTGTTTTGGATAAGGGCTGTAATTCTCTTAAACTGCTGAAGAAAATGTTTAGAAGACTGATCCTTGTGCCAATTTACAGCTTTGGTTCCTAGTTGCTACCAACTCATCGCGGCTTCCTCTGAACCAATCAAATGCCCCAAAAAACACTCCTAGACACAGAAGCCTTCAGAGACTTAAACCCCACTTTGTCTTCGGAGAAACGAGGGGGTAAAAAAGGCTGGCTGCTCACATCCCGAAACAGATAATTAAATCCTGTTAGTGGCGGTTGTCATGAGCTGCTGGCTGTGGAGTTTCATCCAGTTACATAAAAACACCAAATGTCACATCCAGCATGAACATCAGAACCTTCATGCACACAACAGTATGGACAGATACACACAACCATTCGCTTCACATGTGGTGTAAAATTTATTTAAAAGTGAAAAAAGGGAGAACTAATGTAGGGCAAGAGCAGAGCCATTGAAGGCTGGACTCAACCATATACAATATAACAGATGGATTTAGCTATTGTGATGTCACCCATTGATTTGGGAAGTACTATTGATAAATACCTTGATAATTCTCCCTTCTGCCACTTGGGATGACCAAAATTGACAAAATGGACTTAATGTTTCAGTATGATCTGATATGTGTGACTGATCAGGAAAATGTCTATAGAGGTCAGGGCTGAGGGCAGTTTTCCCACAAACATAGAACTACGAGGTGTGTTGCGATCGTAGGTACTGCCCCCTGGTGACCATTAAAAAGAATGCAGGTGTGTTGGCTTCACTTTAAAGACCCAGAAGCTACATCCATCTTTTATATTGTCAGGGAACTCAGCTAAGCACAGAGCAGGGTTGTAAAAACACCTGAAGAGAAGTTTGGCTGGTGAGTATAATTTCCACACTTCATTAGGTACACCCGTTCAGTCAATGACATGGCAGCAACTCAATGTATTTAGTTTTGTTAACTCAAAAAAAGTAACATATTACACATTACTCGTTACTTTTCTAAAACCTAATCCAGTATGTTAGGCAATTACTCACCGGAGAAAGTAATTTGTTACACTACTCATTACATTGCATTCTCATTACTCCATCAGTGTTGCCAACTTAGTGACTTAGTCACTATATTTAGTGAGTTTTCAGATCCCTCTAGCAATTTTTTTTCCAAAAAAGCAACGAGCAACAAATCTAGCAACTTTTTCCAGTGTTATTGGAGACTTTTGGAAAGTGCACGTGAAAGCACCAATCGTTATGTAGTTACTGTCCTCAGCAAGCAGTCAGTGCTGCTGTGAGCTTAGGGTGTCTTTTACTCACTTTTGACTCTTCAGTACTGTTATTCCTCTCTTCTACAACCTGGATTACAACTACATGCAAATGCACAATTATTCAATTTAGGTCATGACATCGTTTAGGGACCTCTAGCGACTTTTAGGGTAGCCAGTAGCTACCTTTTTTACTGCGGAGTTGGCAAAAATAGGCAACAGTCCCACATGCCAACACAAATCCCTGTCCTAATAAGGATAGACATAGGATCTTTCTTTCAGTGTTTACATATGAAGACAAAACCGACAACACAAAGCAAAGATGAAATCCAAAGAGACTTCAAAGCGATCACCACAATGAACAGGTAGAAATGGAGGCTTCAGGCCTGACTCCTCATCATTTCCTTTGTTACCTGCTGAAGTTCAGGCTCTGGCTGCTGGGCTGGGGTCGGCATACACTCAGCTTTAGCATCACTCTGGGTTCTTGGCTAGTTTTGTGTTACCGTGCTGTTTGTGCAGATGCTTGCAAAGCACCAAAGTTGTGTTAGCAGTTTTCACTTTACCATTGTACTCTTGTCCTTGCAATAAAATAAACCATTTTCCTCCTCCCACTAGCAGAACAAATCAGAGCCGGGCCGGGGGCGGGGCAAATGACCAGGCCCTTTATACCCAAATAAT